>JAOWBL010000006.1:11559271-11581759 GCA_028564865.1 Zenarchopterus dispar | reverse complement strand
CTCCCACTGTAGCCCACTGTTGCATTATTACTTATATAATATACATTTCTTGTCCATTTTAAACATTTTAAATTTGTGCACCGGTGTACAAATACATGCATAAAACCAGTGCCAGCGCCAACTCCAACACAACGCCGGAGGAGAGAAGACAGCAACTCCTGCCGGAGAGGGGTGGGGTTGTTATTCTGCTTGTGTAGGTGGATAAAAGAACAAAGGTGCTCATTGTGTGGCTTTATTAAAAGCCCTTGTGGTGTTTAATATTTGCATCATCATGAAAAGGACAAAAGAAACGGGACTCTGGCTCTGTAAAATGCCTCCACAGTCTGAACACCATCTGTGTCGCAGATGAAATAAAGTGAACAAATAAAGGAGACGCACAATTCAAACTATAAATGATATCATAGCTGCAGTAAGAGTCGAGACAATGGCACTGACTGAACGGTGAGTTATCTTCACATTAATGTGGTGACTATAGCAGGACCGAACCCAAGCGCTGGGAAAATAGGAGTAAACATTTCATGACTTCAGGGTCAAACAGGCATAAACAGTGAAATGTGGTCCCTCCGTTGCTCATGTTGTTCCAAAGAGAGGGAATGACGTAGCACCAAAGTTGCTGAAAAGGTAATGGTACAAAGGCCCAAAACTGAGTCAGAACAGCTAATATGGGAGAGGTATTTGGGACATTTGTCCGTGCGGCGCTCTGCAACGATAAGCAGGCCACTCCTTCACTCTGCTGCACATCAGGAGAGTCCTGACGCAGACGTGGAGCCTCCAGAACTCAGGACATATCTCTCAGTGAGAAAGTTTCAAATCTTTTTTTTTTTTCATACATGTATTTTGTTTCCATCTTTTATCATTTCAAAAGAAAAAAAAGAAAAAAAAAACACCTGAAGCAAAGGTCCGGGCATGTCACATGGTCAGTACTTAGTACCTAGATATTCTGGCAGGTTTCGCTGTTTGTAAATTCTTTTGGTTGCTGCTTAAGAGTTTGTCAGTTCTTGTTTGGGGGATTTTCCAGTCATTCATCCTGCAAAAGGCTTGAAGGTCTGTAAGACTCTTAAGTCATCCATAGAGACCTCTTGAGTGAATGTCTTATGGATTTCGATGTGTGTTTTGGATCATTATGATCTTTTAGAAGCCATGCTTTTTTGTCATCAGGTTTTTGCAGAAGTTGTAAAGCTTGCTTGTTAGATTTCGCTTGAATAATTGATTGTATATTTTCCAGTAGCAGTGAGTTTTGTCCCAGAGATGCTGGCTCAGAGTACAACCAATGTTTCTCCACACATAACAACAGGTCTTTACAAGAAAAAAAGCTTTTTTTCCCCCTCTAACATAGAAGGTTTTCCTAATGCTTTTCTCTCTTTTAGCCTTCTCCTGTTTGTTGAAAATCAAACATTATTGTGCACCCATATCCTCTGACTGTTGAGACAGGGACTCAAAGGAAGCAGAGTATCTTAAAAATTTTGAAATATATATCATTTGGCCTCCTCTTATAAATACTCTTAAAAAGCAATATCCGTAACGCCTTCAGAAAAGATGTGCAGGCTTGGAAAAAGGTTTTCAAGCGCTTATTTTCCCTTAGGACCCATTTATTTGTTTTTATTTCACAGATGAACCGTACACAGACAACAATAATGTCATTGAGAAAACATCCAAACACGTGGAAGTTAACAAAGAGCTTCAGACAGATCGAAACAGAAATAGGATATGTGGGGAAACAAAGAACTATCGTTGTTGAAATAAAGACGACAAAAAGTGCTGTAAACGCTTACGACTGTGAGCAGAAAAACAATTATCCTCAGGATGACAATGAAAAAGAGCTTGTGCCATTTGCACAGAGTTGATCTCTGATTGTGTGGATTTTTGTCTCCTTCAACTGTCCTCCAGATAAATCTGCATGCAGCGCTTTAAGAGGTGCATGGTCCTTCCCACCTCTTTAGCAAATCAAGGCCGAGCCTGCAGAAGATAATAAGCCTCAGTTTGACTAGCTTTAGAAAGAGACAGAAAGTCATAGTTTATCCCTCTGAAGACAACCGTGCAACTGTCTGGCACAGTTAAGCAGGCAATGAATTCTTTGGGAGGGACATCAAAGGCATTTCATACCAGCCAAAGTGTCTATTGTCTACCTGCTGCTTTATACATTTTCTCTCAAGAGCTGAACTATCCGTCTTTTTCCAGATGTTCCCCTATGTTCTTTCTCTTTGACTCATCTCAGATGAGCTGGAGACACTGGACTCATCTACCAAAGGAAGAGATGCCAAAAGCAGCTGCCACTACATTTCCAGTCCCTGTCTTTCCTTAAAGAAGAATTAAAAAGAAAAAAAAAGCCTGGCCCCCAATAGACAATAAGACACAAAAAACACTTTTAGGATTGAGGATTTGTTCTACTTGTTCCTCACCAGCTCCCGTACCTGAGAACACGCTCCTTGATTAGGATTGTTGGTCTCATATTTAGTTAAGGAGCCCTGCAAGGCTGAGTTCAGCCAGTGAACCCGGGCTACACCACCACATCCATGCGGGCTTCACCTCACTTTCCTTCACCATCTATCCAAAAACACACCCGTCCCATTTGAACTGAAGTATCCATCTCTCTCTACCTCGACCTTCAGACTGTCCACTGCCTCAGCATCCATCTGTAGCTGGATAGATATTCCCCCATCACTTATAAAAGCAGTTTTTTCTTGCGAAGACATGGTTACTGGAAAACTTGGAAGTCTCCAACCTCAACAGGACAGCAAGAGACATCATCAAGACCTCAAAGGGAGTCTGCAGTCCAATTATCTCAACAAACTCCGGTAAAAGGAAGCAGGACATGATATCTGCATGGGGGTGGGGGGTGTCATCGTTATTATTACTGTCCTGCTCTGTCTCTCCTGTCCAGGGAAAATAATACCAAATCAAGTGGCCATTCTTGGACTAAAATGTCCCCTCAGGAAGGACAGGTCAGTCTTACAGTAGTCTGGATCAAGATCGATGTTGTCTTCCATTTCTGAGGCATTTCTGAGGCAGACGTGAGCCATATCAGGAGACGCTCTACACAGTGGGATTTAATAAAGAGAGTAAAATGTGAGGAAGGCAGAGAGAAAAGCTTTATATACGCTCTCTATATGCTCTTTATGAATACATGACCATTTGTTAAGCTTCAATAGTTCATTTAATAAGTGGAACTCACTCCCTGTATTAGACTGATGAAAATAATCTTGTTTAAGAACAATTACTGTAAACTGTGTTACACACACAATAAAAATATTTGACAGACTTTATGTCCCCAAAACGTGGAGAAGATTCTGGGAAAGAGCACTTCAAATAATGTGATTCACATACACATACTTTATGCACACACACACACACACAAAAGTCCTAGTCAAAGAAAACAGGATTACTGCATAATCAGGCCAAAAGGCCTTTTCATCTGAGGAGCAGAATAAATAAGAAGAGCTCTTTATTAGAGTCAACAAGTTCAGACATGGGCCACAGACTTAATCACTGCAGGAGCTGTTTTCACTAAACAGCTTCAAATTAGTGCTGTTTCACAGAGCTCAAGTTCAAGTGGGAGAATGTCAGCTCAAAAAGTGAAGATTAGAACATTTATTAAGGATAAAGTCGGAACGGGGTGCAGTTAGAGCGGCGCTGCTCCTGGCACAGCAGCGCTGCCTTTTCTCCTGGAGTCACGGGCCGCCTGCCTGAACCTCTCCAGAGCGCCGAGTAAACAGACAAGCCAGGCTGGCACGTAGAGAGCAGACAGATCACTTCCATGGCAGCACAACGTGCTGGCAGAGAAAGCCCGTGGACTTCTTCTTGTTCTTACACAACTGCAATGACGGAAAACCACGATAGCAATCGTAGTTTTTTCTTTTTTGTTTTTTTTAAAGCACTTGCAAAGACAGGGCTGCATCTGAAGCACAGACCGGGGGAAGCAGCACTAATAAGAGCAAATCTGGATATTTTCCAGACTACTTCTGATTTTGAGATACTTCAAAGAAACATTTTTTAAAGTTAGCCAATGTGAAAGAGTGTAGAAGGGCTCCTGTTGTTGTTTAATCAATAAATCTACAGTCATCTGGGAAAAAATACTCTAAGAATTTGAAGTTTTTTAGAAATCACTACACAGGCCTCGACCAGATATAATAAAATACTTTATGTATGTTTTGGTAGTTTAGTGCTCTAAAGCATTCAGTCCAGTGTTAACACAATGCTAAGGAGGAAAGATATCAGCTGTGCTCTTAACCCTGGAGAACCCAACAACAAGGTATCAAGGTAACAAGGGTATCAGCAAAGAATGGTGGTGAAGTTTGACCCCGAGGGTTCTCCAGGGTTAAGAGAAGGAACTGCAGTTGCCCTGCAATTTGGGAAGAGTTACAAATAATTTTGGATCCATGATTCTACAGTGAGAAATATTACTCACAAGTGAAAGTATTTTAGAATTAAATATAAACAAACTGGGTCATACAACAATACAATTTAAAAAAGGGTGTACTTTCTTTTTAACATGACTGTAAATACCAGTCATTGCCAACATTTCAATGACCATACATCTACCAAAAAAATGATTTATTATCATAAACAAAAAACAGACTTAGCTTTGAATATACGCCAAAAAAGCTTCTAATTAAATAATGATCAGTATTAACTAGGATGTTCTTCTTTAGTCCAGAGAACCAATCGTCCTTTCTCTTCCACATGTCTTCTGACTTCAAGGGCTAGAGGATGCATCTGCAACTGCTCTGCATGTCTGTGCATGATAGCTAGTTGTTGCCACTCAAGGAGCATGAGGAAAGACATTAGCCAGGATCTTAGAGGAATAAGGGGTCAGTCCCAGAAATATGTGGAAGAAATCAAGCTTGTGCTGATGTATGACTAGCTCTCCGAGAAGCAGCTCGCTTATACGAGGACCTCACATGAGCTTGTCTGTGCTGTTTGATTACCCATAATCCCAAAGTCTACAAGTAGTGAGAATGATGCAGACAGATATGACAGAGTTATCATAAAGAAGCCAAAAATTGTTTGTGGTAGATCTTTGATTTTTTACACGAACACGAGAACAAAGAATACTGTTGTCAATTATCGCTGAGACTTGCTTTTAAATAAAAAACAAAAAAACAAAAGCAACCTTCTTAAAGAGTTCATTGCAAAACAAACACAGCCAAAAATGTTATATTTTCATTTGAAATGTGCACTTTTCCATCCATCCACTTTCTAAATCCACTTGATCAGGGTTGTGGGATGGATGGAGCCCGTCACTACTGTCACCTGGGAAAAGGTGATTTACAACCTGGACAAGTTGTTTGAGGGTCACACTGACACAGCAGCCAACCTAAACTAACATGCATGTCTTAAAACTGTCAAAGGGAGCTGGAGTAACTGATAAAAACACACACACATCTCTCCTCTTGGACAAACTTGAGCCAGGCGGTGCAGTTAAAAGATGGTTCTAGTTTGAATTGTTGCTTCTGCTTCAACAGAATCCCGTCATTAAGTCTCTCCTAATGCTGTTTGAATCTTTCGTTCTGAATTCATGTGGGAGGCGACCGTGCACAAAGAGCACAGATATGACTCATGATATGACGCAGATATGCAAAAGTTGCAAAGCATACTACAAATGGATATTGATTTTTCCAGAATGCTGTAAAGAATATGAGTATGATGCAAGAAGTACCTGAATAGCTCACTACTCCCAGGAAAATGCCCAGTGTGCAACTGACCAGTCTGCCTTGCATACGAGACCCCATAATGCATCTGCAGCAATATTTGTTAAAGAAATGCTATTTGTGAGTGACAAATAATACCAAAAATGAGCTGCATTATTTAAAGTGTCACTCAGCTTCAGTGACACTCATCTCATGCAAATGCTTAAGTGTGGAAGGTGCATGGCAGAAAGTCCCAGGGGAGAGCAACAATTAAGGACCTGATGCACAGTATCTGCAAATAATGTGATGTTCAACTGTCAAACCAAAGTTAAAAAAGGCCACTGAGCCATCCAGAGGGATAAACCCTCCAAGATATCCATCAATAGTGTGAACTATCAGGTAGCGCGCTGGAGAGGTAGTACAAATCATGACAATCAGCAAAGTTGTTTCTGCAAAACCAATATAAAACAAAGAACAATGAAACTTCATCCTTCAAGGTTTTGAGCCTCCGTTTGTTTAGTCTATGGTCTATTCTGAGTGTTTGTGGTGCAACATGAACCCTCTGTGGCTGTCGGAGTATCTATAGACTGGCATGATGGGTTAGAGTCAGACTAAACTGTAAACAAGTAGCATCCAGAAACCAAGTCTGACCCGGCACCATGCGACTACACCATGCTAACTGATCCATCCTCTTCAGCAGGATGACAGCAAACACCTAAACGGCTGCACGCCGAATTCCCAACAAATCCACCGCCACCAAAAGCACTGAATCTCACGAAGAAAGCGAGGATGCAGGTGGCTGGAGTGGAGTTTATTGCAACACATACTTTCCAGGCAGCCAAAACAACATCCCACCCCTCCACACACACACACACACACATACACACACACTCTTCCTCCCTCCTTCCCTACTCTGGATTTCAAAGGCCCTTAATGGGGGTGGGGGCACTCGGAAGCAGTTGCCCTTTGTTCAAGGGTATTTTTGCATGAGGGAGCGAGAGCATGCTTTGTTTATGGGATAACACAGTGTTGCCATTAAGGCTTTAATCAAAACTATTTTCTGCAGTCAGGCTCGAGTGACAGCCCTCCCTCCCAGTTTGGTTCCCCTCTGAAGGAGCAACAGGAGGAGGAAGAGCGGAGCGAGGAAGTGTGGGAATGTCTCTACATCGTCGCCATGGCGGGCAGCTTCTCAACATGGCTTTAAATTAGGGGAAAAGAAAACACAGGCTAAAAAAAGGCAGTCGCCTAACTATATTCCTGCATGCTAATTTGTCACCACTTGAAAAACAAGGAAAAAATAGCAACAGTTTCAATCACACTGCTTTAAAGTTCGGGGATGCCAGCCAGCCAGCGTGTGTGGAGGAATACTTAAACACAGGGGGGGGATTTAGGTCAGCTCTGTCAAAGTTACGCATACATTTAAACCGCTGTGGGTGGAATCCATGGCGTTTTGACGACCTTCATATTAGAGGGAAGCAGAAAAGGAGAACTCAGAGTGTCTGGTTCTGGCTGACTGGCTGGGGTCGGACCTGTGACAGCTGGGGCTCTAAAGCCTCACATCCGAAGCCATGGCGATGCACACCCGATCCTGTCAGAGTCATCACCTACCCTGAGAAAAACATCAGGCTAAACAATTCCCTCCTAAATCCTCTGCTCTTCTAAATCCAGGAGCGTAAGAGATACAGGAGGGCAGACAGCACGGCAAGATGTTTTCTCTGTCCACTTCCACGTCTGAGTTGCTCTGTGCATCCAGGTGGGGAAGAAGTACATGAAGCTTTCAGCTCCACGTCTGTGTGTGACTGTGTGACGGTACCTTTTCGAGCAGTGGCAGACAGCGGGTGACCCTGTGCTCCAGTTTGACGATGGTGATGAAGTCACTCTCTTGGCGTTCATCTTCGCTTGTGTTGCAGAGAGAAAGAGGGTGATACTGCAAAAACACGACGAAAGAAAAATAAGAATTGAACCCATTCGACTAATCAGATTTGTTATTGCTCATCCATTACTGAAACATTTTGGGCCAAGTTTGTGCCTGTAATGAGATTAAACCATAACAATGATTTTATTGTATTTCAAACAAGTGTGGTCAAGCAGTACATAACATCATTCAATGATTCAAGGAACTCGGAGGCTCTTGGTAAAGGGCCTCAGATGGATCTCCTGCGTCAAGAACCATCGCTTTTTAATAGCTGATATATCCTCACCGACAACAGATTACTTTGGAAACCTTTGTGAAGCAGAACGAATGAAGATGTTAACCTTGTCCAGGGGCAGCATGGAAACATGCCTTATGATCAGCTGCTTCAGTTTTCACTCTTTGTTTATTTTTGGACCAAGGGCTCTGGACCAAAGACAAAACGAAACATCGACTGTTGTCAGTAACATCCATGAACTCAAGTTACAAAGGTGCGACTGAGGAAGAGGAGGGTACAGGTAATGGACTACTGGACCGCCTGTGATCCTGACCAGTACCACAAAAAAAATGTATGAAGAACCTTGAAAAGCAGAATGCAACAATGGTGATGCAGTACTGTTGCAAACTTCAAGAAACATTTTAATGCTTTTTTTTTTTTTCAATGAGCTGCATATGGATGTAATTTTAAAAATTCCATTAAGTTGACATGAAATACCATTAAGAAGATTGGTGACTGTTAAAAAATTCATAGACAATTATTAATGAATGTATTCTGTAAGTTTCTCCACACATACGTAACCTTAGAGACTATTAAATACAAACATGATACAACCAAAACAAATCTGAAAAAGAAACAGAAGAAAAATTGATCAAAACACTGTCTAGGCAGAAATACTGAAGCTGTTTTCACACTAGAGAGGAACATTTATGTTAAACTAAGGCGTTTCCTTCCTAAATCGTACCCAGATAATATGAAGAGGAAAAATTCTGGCACCCTTTGAAATCAATTACATGGATGGTGATGTTCATTCCCACTCAAAGCCTTGAGGACCAAAAGAATGAGAGAGTCTTTGGTAGGAACATTTGATCCCCTCTGAAAGGGAGCAAATTCATAGCTGCTGAAAGGCTGCATTTAAGAGCTCAAGGGATAGCAGCAGTGTTTGCAAGTTGCAGACATGCTGTCGCGGGTACGGGGACCTGCACGGCAGGCACCAAGGCAGCGATCTGGACCCGAAAACAGTCCCGCTGATTTGATATTTGAGGGAGCATCCCATCAATAAAGTGCTCGTAGGTCAGTCCTCCATGAACTCGACAGTAACACCCTCTCCTCGCCACCACCCCAGAGGAGCGGTTCCACCCGTCGCCCTGCCCTTTTCAGCCCCGTTATGGGCCCGACCCAAGCCTGATTCCGCCTGAGCCTCTTCATGTGGCTGTAAGTTGAGGTCACGGGTCTCCCCCTCATCTCACCCAGCGGAAATCCCTAAATTAAAAAGACCCAAGGGTGACATCAACAGCTGGCACCCCCTGACAGGGGAACTGACGTAATGCAAAGGGCTGCTGCATGCCTGTCAGAAGGAGGGAGGGAGAGGAGAAAGGAAAGAAAGCAGACTTGGAGAACCATAGTGGGACGGCGTGATCCAAGAAAAGAGAGATATGGATGGGTGGGAGGGGATGCTACGAGGGAGACACCCAGGGAGCAGCAGCTGTGCCCTGCAATGGATTTAAAACAACACAGAAAACAGATAGAGTGACTGTACAGCTCACGCTTTCACCAAAAAAAGTTCACTTCAGCTGCTGTAGTGTGTATGATGGACTAAGGAGTTCAAAATTACTCATAAAAACAGTGAAAAGCTACATTTGCTAAATAGATATGTACAAAAGTAAGAGTAACTAAAGGCTTAATTATTCAACATAAGGTAATCATTTCAACAGTAGTTTAAATATTTCAGTTTCCTTCCACGTTGCCTTTACTGTGTTCATCCCTCCGATACCACGACCTCAACTCCTTATTAGCAGGTTTGTGGGAAATGTTGAAAAAGAAACACATTCAAAAGGATTTTACTATAAATTCTGCTTTGGCTCTTTTGACTAAACTTGATCATGTTTGGCTCTTGCTGGGATATTAAACATGTCGATGCATGGAGCTGTGCAATCATGCCTAATAAAAGAGATAATAATCCCAAAGCTGAGCCAAACAGGTTCAGAAGGAGGGACTGCTTTTCCTCTTGTGTCTCTGACGGCAAACAACTCAACAGACGCACACTGTGTGTTTTGTGTTGTTGACTAAAGCAATATTAATCAGATGGGTGGAAACCCTCTCCATGTGCCACTGTTGGTACCATCCGCCATTCAGAGTGACATCGCTGCACCCGGGACAGCCTGAAACGTCTGCATTTGTTTTTTATGTGACCCTGAGAGAAAGAGAAAAAAAGAGCCTGGGAAACCAAATCAGAGTCTCCATTTCACAGGGAATAGAAACCACAGGCAACGCAAACTGTTCCCCACAGACTGTTAACAATGCTCACTCCTCCGTTCTGCCTCCTCCTCATCACATGTAGATCTGTTGCAAAGCTGACAGGGACATGTCCCTCGGTTCCTTTGTAGCCACGATTAAAGGCATTCCTTTCCAGCTCGACCAAAGGCTACCCTAAAAATTTTCCCAGAGAAGAATCTAACAGCCTCAAATAACAAATACATGGGTAAAAAAAGAAGGGGAAATAAATAGTAGCTTGCGGTAAGAAGTCAATAATATTAACCCCCTCTCACATGGAGGGGTCTCCTTTTTTCATCTGCCAATAATCACCAAGAGATCTTTCTGGTTCATCTGCTTCCAGCAGGGAACCGGCAAAAGGAGCTTGCACCTCTCATCAAGTTCTCCCACTCAATTACCAGCTGTTCAGGTCACAGGGCTTCTGACGGACCGCTGGCCAAAATGAAGCAGACTGCTTTAGTAGGAGATGAAAGAAATACATCAGCATGTGATTATTCCAGCACATGAGTCAAAACTAAGAGGCAGGAAGGCAAAAGGAGCGCTGCCTCGAGGCCCGGAAAGGTGCACATCAGGGAAGAACTCAATCAACCTGGCTGGTGCATGCTGTAGACACACACACAAACACACACATGCAAGCCCGGGTCCTGATCCACTTCTTCTATAAGTGACTCAACCTTACACATCGGGGTTTTAAACAGAAAGAAATCTCTTTGTCTCTCACATTCACTTAAAACTCTGCCACTAAAGAAGCACCTGTTCAGCACACACACACAATCTTCAACAACTTATTAACTTTTTCCACTGACCTCCATTCACTGAGTAAGTCTAACTCAATGCCTGACTTGACCCATTACCATTTCAAGGTCAATCAGGAACCTGAACTGAACCTCGGTTCCCACCTAAGCCCTAAGCAGCAGCTCAGACGTGACCTTGGCCTTATTAGGACCCAGGTTTGGTCACCATGAGGACAACTGGTTCCAACTAGCTCACTGATTACACCATAATGAGGTAGCAAAAACAAGAACACACACACACAAGCTTATATACAGGAGCATTTCAGCTGGTGAAACAGAAAAAAGTCAATGAGCTCTGCAGGCAGCAGCATCAATAGGTTTCAGAAAAGGTGACTGATCTGGCAGTCTGGCTCCCAAAGTTAACTGAAAAGGTTTGCATATTCTACCATTACTAGAGAAACAGAAGCTCTTACACTGAATCATTGTTTGTAAAAGTCCTGTCACAGATCTTACAGTATCTAAATGTAAAATCAAAGCTCACTCAACCTTGAAGAACTACTATAAATGCACCTTTTTGTTTTTAGCTTTGAAAAGTCGTTGCCAAAAGCAGCAACCGCATGAAATAGCTGAACGAGATCAAAATCTGGTTGCCTGGGCAATTGTGCAACATGCACTGAAACAATCTGGCCCACATGTTTTTTTTTTTTGAAGAAGAAGAAATGACAGAGCCTGAGGTGACAGGATGGTTTTCTAACACTAAATCATAAAGGTTGCTTCGGGGGGGGGCTAAGAGTGAAGGCGCTGAGCTTTACTCAGAGGTTATGCCTGTCCCTGGACCGACAATTGAGCAACACTGGCTTCTGCACACACACTGCTCCAGCTGCCAGTGCCACAGATGACACAGATATACACTCTTCAATCAGAAAAATCTCTCTATTTCACCACAGAGCGAGCGGAGCACGGGCTCTGTCCGGGTTGGAGCATCTGGAAAAGTGGGATCTGAGGCACCGTGCCCTCTCTGTCTTTGCAAATGCAAACTAACAGGAGGCATTATTACTTTGGCCCTGTCAAAACAAAAGGCGTGTCATCTTTCCCTCCCGCTTTATTGACAGTGTCAGCCCCATATCCAGTAACGGTTACCACAGAGAATGACTTTGGGAAACGTGATCCTATAATGAAGACCGAGTAATTACCACCAGCCCCAAATTTATCCAGGCGCTTTCCCCCAAGTAGGAGTGTTTCCCCCCAACCTCCAGGCCCGGCAGACTGTCTCTGCTCTATAAAAGGGCTGCGCCGGAGAAGAAAGGACTTGCAGGGGGAAGAGGAGCTGCTCTTAAAGAAAGGAAGCTGAGGGGCGAACTGAGTCAGTGCTCCGCTGGAATGCTCGATACGGGAACAACTGTTTGTGTCCCATTATATTTCTACAGGCGACACTTCTCACCTTTCACACTTCTGCTCCTTTTTTTCTGCCCTCCCTTCGCTGCTTCCCCTGCTTCTATTAGATAACACACGGCACAAAAGTTCAAGCGGGATGAACTTTGCACACCAAGGCTCTGAGCTGGGTACAGCCACACCTGTGCTTTGATGAGTGCCGCACATTTTCCCTCCTGGCTGGCAAAAAGCCATCGCTAATATTGGATTTTAGGTGAAAACAGCTTCCCAGATCTAAATTTGCCTCCTACAAATGTAATCTTAGTATTCTGTGGTTCTGGAGTCAACTATGCCATAGGCAGCTGTACTAGAAGGACTTCTAGACAGGCGCAGCAGTTTCAGCTGATGCAGAGAGCTGCTTTATGAAAAAAAGTTGACAAATTATTGTCCCTTTTGCATCTGGTTCACAGGAAAGCACAGGTATAGATCTGCAGGTGATGCTCTCTGCTTGCAACCGTCCTGACTGACACTCACGACCTTTTGAAGTGCTTTTAAACGTATTCCAGCTTGCTGTTTTTTAGATGTCACCGTTGTCAGAGCTGCTGTGGCAGAAAAACCACCTTTCAGTTCTGACTCTGGGGATGAGCGCCACAAAGTGTGTGGGATGCATTTAGACTGCTGAAGAAGATAAAGTCCCATTTCACGCTTCGTGGACAGGCTCTGTGGACTTCCTGGCATAAACACTCACATGCTCGCATACATTCACGTGGACCGTCGACATCAGCTAGAGTCACTGCATCACCCTCAGGCCAGCGCTATACATTTCAAAGCTAAGAGTTAAACATAAACACGGCCCTTCCCTGTCATAACAAGTCAGTGGCTTGGTGACCTCGCAGTTTGTTAGTGTTGCAATGATCCGTCTTCCCTGTGGACACAAGAGCCGCATCCACACGTCCTCCAGGCTTCCTCCAACCCGTCCCTGGCCTGCAGGACAACTCGCCAGCACTCTCGGGTTCCACAACATCAGTCAGAGAGAAAAGCCGCACTTTTCAAACTGTCAGTCATGTTTGGTTGAGACCGTACGGTTAGCTGTGTGGAAAACATTTGGCCAGGAGACTGAGGAAGGTCGTACAAAGAGGGAAACGTCCAATTATGGACCAAACCAGATGAACCGACTACAAAGAAATGCAACTCGAAGACAGAAGAGGTTATAATATACGTATAGATGTTTGAAGTAGCATTGTGCTAATTGCACAGACTTTCTTTGAGGTCAGACCTGCTGATACAGATTTTGGAAGATCGTGATTTCAGAGCCGATAATAATAATAATTTTAAAAAAGCCGATTGTAGTCGTTGGAGGTTTAAGTGTCAGATTTAAGATTGGGGATCTTGCGGGCGCCTCTATTTAACTGTCTACAACAAGATTCCCTCTTGAATCAAAGGACAACAATTTTCCTGATTGACACAAATTGCATAATGGAATAATAGTTTGTACGAGGCAAAACTAAAGCACTGCGATAATATAAAACATGTTTGACTGCGCATGAAAAAGACTGCCTCCGATTTGCTCCAGCTGGCTACTCGTAGCTGACAGATCACAGGAGTGCCGCGAGTAAAGTGTGTAAAACTGTAAAAGTGTAGAAGTGTGTAAAAGTGTAAAACTGCTGGGTGTAAAGTCAACATTAAAAACATGTTGTGAAGCCAGTAAAAAAGAATTAATTATGTAATGTGCTGTGTGTTTAATCTGTAACTAGTTTCACTCATATGTTGGATCGTTACCTATCCATCCATCCATCCATCCATCCATCCATCCATCCATCCATCCATCCATCCATCCATCCATCCATCCATCCATCCAAGCAAGGAGAAACGTGGAAAATAAAAGTTTGAACTGTGCAGAAACAGTGCATCACTGTACCAGTGCATGCTGCCAACTGCTTATCAGTCATATGTAGGGAAATATTTTAGTTTACACATGTCATACAGTACAATATATAATTATTCTTGATTCATTTCTTTAGGAAAAAAATCACAGAAGGAAAAGCAGAAAAAGAGAGGATTTAAAATAAAATAGGATAAACAAAGTATGAAAATCTGGTTTTCCCTTGAAGCTGACTAAGTACTATATATAATGAGAATTTAACGTGTTTTCCAATGAGCTTTTCTAATATCAAGTTACAATTTACTATTTGTTTGTACATGACTGAATAATTCACACACAGTTGCCCATCCTGTTGGATATATCAGCTGTTTACTTCATCGAAGGAAAGTTAGAAGATGAATCCTTTGTGTGAACCAGTTCAGTAGCATGTTTAAAACCTATGTGACCGATCCCAATCAGCCAAATCTTATTTAAACACGTCACTCCTCATTGCAGATAAGCGTCTGATTGTAGATCAGTTGAAAGTGACTAGTTGAGCTTGTGGTTTGAAAATAAAACCACTGCATACAACTGGAAGCGTCTCCACAGAGAGCATGCAACGCCGTACTTTCACTGTGGTTCTGTTTTACAAGAGACAGGTGCCTATTTTACACACTTGCACATAAAATAAAACCACAGTAGGCTGCTGGGGGTGTTTTTAACACCACCCTTTTATTAGGAAATGCAATCCCCATGTTAGAGCCCATCCCCAAACCCACCCATCAATAAGCACCTTTTTTTAAGCAATCTGCTTTTTCGAAAGACAGATCACACTTTAAAATGGTATTTGAAAGTGAGTTATTTCATCTTACTTCTTTACCATTTCCTGCACACGCTTTCAAATCATTTAAAAAATAAGACCATAAAACTTAGGGTCTGGAAGTGAATGACTTTGAAGTATGCTGAAGTTGTAAAGAACTACAAATGTTTTGGTGTTTATGGGATCTGGAGAGTAGCACAAGAGAAAAAAAAGATCTTTTTATTATTGTACTGGAAACTATGAGAACTAATGAATTCACCTCCTTTCTCGGCTGCTTACTACAAGTGAAAAAATAATATCTTGCTCTTGCTCCAGCTCTGCTTCAGGGTGACTGGTTTGGGCTCCATTAAAGGAGCAATGTGTAAGGTTGTAGATTAAAATGTTGCTTTCAAATCATTTAATAATCTAGTTACAGCAAGACAATAAGAAGAAAGAAGCGCAGTCATATCACAAAAATGATAACTATATATTTGTTTGGGGATTTATCTACAAAAGTTAGTGTGCTAAATAACTAGCTTCGGGCTGTCCAGTCTCGTAATACCAGTTTCTACCATGTGTGGCGGTAGCGAGCAACACAGCAGCCTCAGTACAACATGACAACACAAAGAAGTCACACGGTTTGTGGCCGTACATGTCAGTCATGAAGGTACCGTCCTCAAGTTGCCATTTTAGGATAAACAGAAACAGCAATGATGGCTGAAGCTCCCGGGAGGAGAACCTTGCCCCCACCACAATCACCCGTACAGGAAAAAAGAGTCGTTCAGAAATGACATGAAGAACAGATAAAAACAGGACTAAAACCAGAATAAATATCAGCAGTGCTTTCCCCCGTTGGAGACAGCTCATAGACAGCAAAGAAATCAAGAAATCTGATGTGGAAGCTGAAACTTTTCTTTGAGACTGGTAAATAAACCTCTGCTGAGGTTTTGATGGTCGAGTAAATCACGTTGCTATGGCATTAATTCAAGACCAACTATATTGATCTCGACTGTGCACAGTCTGTCCACAGTAGATTGACGAGGTGCTGATCTGACTCGTGTCAAAACTCCAGCCACAAAAAGAAAAAGTGCAACTGAGAGACGTCTTAGAAACGGAGATGGTTTTAGAAATGATAGCAAGAAAAGAAAAGTGCAACTGAGAAAAAGGATTACGCTCTCGGTTAGAGAGGTTTCTTGGTTACAGATTCTGTGGTTTGATTCTCAGATTTTGAGTTTTGATTTGTCATATATTTGGTGTTGAATTGACACCACAGAACTGACGAGGACGCACTGTACGTTTGCTCGTTTCTAACGTGAGGGTAGAGCAACTTTGCGCAACTATACTGCTCCCATTTTGATTGGCAAGTAGAGTAGGAATTAAATTTTTGGCTTCACATTCCAGATTGCTCCTTTAAACACACACAGCTACTGTTGCTAAATAAAAACTATTATCTTGAAAATTTTAAGAAATCTAAACTTGGATTGTTTATAGAATATAAAGTTAGCAAATTTACTGTTTTGTGGCTTGATGTGCCAATAATCAGAGAATTATTGATTATAAAGTCAAGTAGTCTCCACGAATGAAGGCCAACCCTGAGATATGGCAATATTAATCTCTCATGTTATTGTGGTCAATATATTTAACCCATACGTATGGACTGTGGGTTACTTTGAAAAACAAAATCCGCTCACCATAATTCACTGTTGTATTCAGACGTATACATAAACTGAAACTTTACTACACAAAAAGAAAGCCATATACACACTGTGCAGAAAGGCTGCTGGGTTCAAAGGACCCGAGGCCAGGCTAAATGGAAATGAAACTGCGGCTACATGCTCTGTGGTCAGACAAGTCCACGTCTCAGCTTGCTCCGGGTGAAAATCAGCCAAGGGTTGTAGATGAGCGACCAACCAGGTTGTTTTCAGTGAGATCAAAAGCCCATTGTCTGTGATCGCACTGAGTCACATTAGTTCAGTCAGGTGTGTACCAGAGCAGCGGTATCAATGGAGCAGCCCAGAAGTCTGACAAGAGTTGTATTTCAACTTTCCAAACAATATGGAGTCCATCTCTGCACAGTAAGAATCATCATTCTCTCATCTAAAATGCTCAAGAAAGCTGCCATCCAGGTGTGGAAGTCCCAGGAAGTTTTCCTGAACGTAAGGCCGTTCAACCACGGGAGAAACCGTAACCAAAGAGGTACATCTCAACCTTACAGGCCGCAGTTTATATTTAAATGTTGGAATTCATGAGAGTAAATTTAAAAGAAGTCTGCACAAGTACGTCGTGTAATATTTGTGGAAGGCTTGTATTTAAGGAGAAAAATAGCAGCATGGCTTAAGTTTGCAAAGTTGTGTCTGAACTGACCCCAAGACTTCTGGGACTATTATCCAGATTTATTTATTTATTGAAAGTGGAGATGCAATGGAATTTAGCAAAAAATAAAACACAATCAGGACTGGTGGCTTGTGCATCTTGAGGTCTTCGAATTGACCATGAACAAAATATTCTGGACTAAAACCTGAGGCCGTCTGATCGACAGCTAAGACTTGGCTGGAACTGGGTCATGCAACAGGACAACCGTCCCGAGCACTGGGAAGATCTACAACAGAACGGCTGTAAAACAAATGAGTAGAGGTGTTGCAATGGCCCAGTCAAAGTCCAGACCCCAGCCTGGTTTAAATGCTGTGGCAGGACTTGGAGAAAGATGTACTCAAATTAATACCTTCCATCTTCAATAAAGTCACACAATGAAAAGAAGAGTGGTCCAAAAATGTCCTAAAAAGAAAAAAAGTGAGAGACTCATATACAGAAAATTATTACTGCCGGTTGAGGTGAAGCGTTTGCATTTCGGCTTAATTTCTGAGACAAAAACACTAACAGGGTATAATACTCCACATGTAATCCGATTTTGTATTTACTGAATTTTAATACCGGGCAAGATTCCTATGGTTTGTTATCATGATGCTGAAAACCTGCACAAACCTTAAAAGGCATGAATGGTGTGCTACTTCTGGAAAAATGACCAGTATAGATCTGATGAGCCTATCTAACATTGTGTTTTCATTATGCAGAGGTCATCTGAGCAGCTTCCAGTGGTGCTGCAGCGCAACGGAGTTTAAGGTGACTCACCATGTCCTGGTGTACCAGTATGGAGTACACACTGTATGCACAGATTTGTATGGCCTGCATGGGGCTTCATGACTGCCAGTACTAGTGTGCAGCCAATGCAAAATCATAATTGTAAGCAAATTAATGATGCAATATCAGAGTCTGTTAACAGGAAGCCTGAGCACTTCCAACAGAAAAAAGCTGCCATTCAACAAAGAGAGAGGCTTCAATAAATAAGGGGCTACATGGATAAAATAATTATGTACACCTGTACATCAGGAAAAAAGAGATTATTTTGCTACTCATGGTAGATAACAACAGGATCTCCAACTTTAGTGGATCTTGGAGTTCAGAGGTTTTCCTGAAGGAGGACCAAGATAAATACTGTGATAATTACATCAAATGAAATCATAGACTCATAATATTTTATTCAGTATATCATGTACATTTAAAAATATATCTTTCCACACGTAAAACAATATAGAAATGATCAAATCTGAACAACATCCTTTGTTTGGACCTTGTAGAATGAAAAGACAGTGAACATTTGAAGAGAAATGTAAAATGTAGAATTTTATTTAAAATTACAAAAATGTCTTTTGTTTTTCAAAGGAGTCCCACACCCTCCTTAAGTTTTCTCCCCATTTTACAATTTAATTAGGAGGCTCTGTCTAATGAGCAGTGTTGACGTTCATCTTTGCTGGGACAAATTATATGACTAAAACTATCAATTATGATAAATTATTCAAATCAAATGTTTAAGCTTGTTTGCAGTTGACATCATAATTCATTTCCCTGAACTACCCTTCCAGGCATCCCCATATTCCCATCTGCGCAGAACAAACAGGAATGACTTTGACTGCTGGCACCGCTCTTTCTCACAGGCAGGTCTTCAAACATCTGCCTGCTGTCTGTAACACACCTCTTCAAACTTTAAATTAAAAAGCCATACAGCTACTTGCTCAGCCTTGGAAGAAAATGGGGCTTTTCATATTTTATCTCCCACAAAGCAAAGATAAGTTAGGTAAGCGAATAACTTCTTAGCACAGTCATAGTTTCACCGCTTTCCCCCCCCTGCAATATTAGGAGGTTACAGAGTAAATTAAAAGCCCGCATGTTTTCATAATCACGGAGGATTTCTAATGTAATCCATGGGCGTAACGCTGGAGAGGAAAAAAGAGAGGCAGAGACATATTTCTCCATAAATGTCACCGTCTGCCCATCATCACTCGTTATTCTGTGGGAGATCCTGTAACCACCTGCAATGCAGTCATATAGGCAAAGGCCAGGTAAACACAACAAAACACTTTAGTGTCTTTTTCTGTGGGTCTGTCTGTGTTATTTTTACTTGCCGCAAATGTTAATGTAACCATGTTGGCACACACTGCATCCTTAGCAACCTCACCAGTAAATAATCACAAAAAAACATCAGCACTGAGCCTCTCTGATGTGGCCCACAGACTGCTTGCAACACACCTTGTAATTGGCAGCTTAACTGTTTTCATTTTCCCTGCTATATTTCACTTTGGCTGCGAGGCAGGCGTTGAAGCTGCCTGATTTATGGTCGGGGAATGCACTGAGAGCTTTTCAAGACAAACTGGAGCAGATGTTTCACTCCGACATCGAAGAGATGCAGGCTGAGCTTGTCAGCAGAGGAGGAGATGAGCTCCGGGAAGCTGAAACTCCCGCCCTCCTGCGGCGCTAGGCTGCATATGAGCTTTTTGTCTCAATTTCCTCTAAAGTGCCTCCACTCATGGGTGTTTCACTAGCAGCTGGGTCCTGTCTTGCTTTAGTGACCAAAGGGAGTGCACACTTGTGTGTACAGAAGTATGCATGCACTATACAGTATGTGTAGGGGTGGGGGGCCCACGCGGGGAGGTGTGGGGGGGCAAACTTTGCAGGGCACATGGCCAGGAGCACTGAGCTCTTCGTGGAATGCCGTGGAAAAATGAGACAGAGGAATGCAGACTTCAGTGAGCAGTGTAAACAGGCTGGGCTGAGAGAATGCTGCCACGCTGCTTTGAAGTCGCTCCATCTCCCTGTCACACACACACACACACACACACACAGCCATTACCTACTGCTGTGTTGATTAACAAGGCAAACACGATTTCCACCGGAGAGCGCCGTTGTTGTTTAGAGGGGGAACGCAGCCTCAGAAAACGGCGTGTACGGTGCGTCTGCATTTTCAGCCCCGCTCAGCATCCAGCCGGGAACACATGCTCTATTTATTACTCACACACAGATGCACACACTTCAGCCCATGAGCGCACGTACTGGCCCGAGCACACGCCTGCGCGGCCCTGCGCAGCACGTCCGCACACACAGGCGCATGAAGAGGCTCACACCTGCTCTCCCTGTGCAAGCTTCCGGAGCCACTGACTGCACTGAGTCTGCCTATCTCCTCAAATCCCCCCACCCTCCTCCACTCCACCCCACTCCACTCCACTCCCGCTTCAATATGGCCTTTCAACGTCTTTGTTGAGAGCGCGGCCCTGATATCAGACTAAGAATGTCTCCGGTGTAGACAGTAGACATGGAGGCACCGAAGCCTGTACCTCAGCGTCTGAGCCAGCCGGCTGAGGAATCCACTCGAGTGGGCAGGTAAACACTGCTGCCCTTTGGAGCACCACTAACTCTTACTATCAGTGTAAGTAAACCAAGCACCATCAGTTTTTTTTTTTTTTTTTTTTGTTAAATCAAAATGAACCATTGCTGGGAGGATTTATTTGTAGCAAAACTGAGAGTTCAATACCTAAAAGGGATCTTTTTTTTAAGGGCACTTTTTGACAAATATTTCTGGTTGATCATGCCCAGACTCACCATGAACAATGAAGGCCTTTTTTGTTTGTTTATTTCTTGTCCCTCACAGAAACATTTTCAATTTCCAAGTTTAAAATATGAACATCTGGATGCTTCCCAGTACATTCAGTCCGACGTTTACTAGAGCAGTTGGGACTGAATGGCTTCATTTTCCTGGTGGGACTGAGGGACACACAGGTGCAGTTTGTTTACTTTCCCTGCCAGTTTTATCTTGAATGCGTATTGGGTCAATGACCCTCCAGCTTCTATCTTTATGCCACGACTCCTCATTGTAGGAGCCACATGTGTAATATCTGTCTTACTCATCTTTTGTAATAGTTTTAAGAGTTAAAGTTCCAGTCTATAGTATATGAAATAATAATCATAACTATGTTTTCATTATTGTAAATTAAGAGGTAATTCATTTGGTTGCAATGTGCAAATTTGCCACAAGGTGTCACTAAACCTTTAAGTGCTTCCTTGATATGCATCTATGCCTCTTTTTATCAGCATCAGTATTTTATTTGAACAAAACTGAATGGGTACACATTTCTAAATTCAACTAAATTCATGTGCCTATCTTGCTCTCATTTAGAGTTGACATGAACATGATTATGGGACAGAAGAGTGATCTAACCTGACTAATGCACCGAAGCAATAAGCCAAACTAACACACTGCCATGATACCTCTCAAATTAGCAGCACAATATTGTTTGTATTTTCGTGTACACAGTCAACAGAAGGTCTTGTGTCTGATAAAGCTAACAGTTAGGGGTTGCTCAGGTAAGCATTTCTTTGCTAGGCATCTGAGTATACAAAAAGAACTTGACAAACCCTCTGAAGCCTGTTTCTCAAGTCCTGGTTATCTAAAAAAAAATTGGTAGATAGTTGGAGTGAGCATGCTTGGCAGTTTAACACACCCACCTTACCTCAGTTACCACAAGCTACACACTTTCATTTGGCTTAGCTTGAGCTAACCTATGACCAACGTTGTCATGAGTAGATGCTATTAAATCTGTGCATCCATCCAAATTTCAGATGCCGCAACTGAAAAACATCCCTCAGGATACTGCTCCGACCAAGCTCCACCTGCCACCCACAGACAGTCTCGCTGTTCCACTCATTGGCTAATGATCCAGTTAGTCAAACTGGATATATCCTGGAGGGGGCCAAGATGGAAGCTGCTGGACTGGAGGACCCAGCTGCTACAAGGCACAGGCTGTTGGGCCAGATTTTCTCCAGTTAGACCTGGCTAGCAGCCTCTGACCTGAGAAAGTACTGCTGCTTCTGGCTGCCCAGGTGAGCTTTGTTCCTGGACCCTTCCAAGACCAACCCAGACCTGGTCGCAGCAGTCTGTTAGTGCAGTTAACAGCACAAGAAGTCATATGATCTTCAAAATAAGGATTGTGCTCTATGAGTTCTTCTTATTGACAGCTCAGACACTGACTCATTTGTGGAGCCAGCCCCCAGTGGTCATCCAATGAACTACAATCTTTCCAACTTCTGGAATTGGGTCAACTCTGAAAACCGGATGTTGCCCCTATGTCAGGCACCTAAAGGACATCACCACAGAGACCTTCTTTCCCTTTACTTGCGTTTGTAACTGCTTTCTTCTGTAATTTGGACATGATAATATTAAAGACCTAAATGCACAGTTTGAGGTTCTTTCACAAGTCAGATCTACAGTTGTACAGTAGATACAATAGCAACTGCTTATGTTATGGAAGTTACAGGATGCAAATTGTTTTTTCATTACATAACATCTGCCTCACCCCACCCCACA
>JAOWBL010000006.1:11547091-11558536 GCA_028564865.1 Zenarchopterus dispar | reverse complement strand
GATGGATGGATGGATGGATGGATGGATGGATGGATGGATGGATGGATGGATGGATGGATGGATAGGCAAATGTCCAAGTTGTCTTCCATTATGGACACATTATCCCTGTGTTCTCCTTCCCCATCTTTTGTCTGAATTCTGACAATCTTCTTGTCCATCACGAGGTCTACATTTTCCCAGAAATCCCAATTTAATTTCACACAAAAAGTCCACAACATCCTTTACTTTGTTTTTCTCTTTTCCAAAAATGATCCTGCTTCCAGAGTGAAGATATACAAAGCATCTTGTGTTCTATATTGTGCTGGCCAGATCCTCAACTGATCCATAGTTCCTTTAATTCATACTCCTCTTTGACAACCATAAGATATGCGCTGCAAAAACTAATTTCTAAAAAAAAGTTTTTTAAAAAGCCTTGTTTCAAGAAAATTAGAAGACTATTTTAGACTCTTTCACTAGTCTAGTCAAGAAAAGTTTTCTTACCCTTCTGTCAAAGAGAATTCTGATTAAAATGAGACAATTTTGACTAGATTTATGGAATATTAGACCTTATTCTGGAGGGGCTGTTTTTGCTGTGTGGTTGATTACTAGTTAAAAATCTGAGCTTTCATTGTCTTTGGTATGTTTCTATCCTGCACAACTTTTATTAAAACAAGCTCAGGCCTCCTATATTCTTGTAGTGATTACTTCTTCTACTGTGTTACATGACCTTGTCTTTTATCCAAGATATTTGTTTCATCACAACTATGTTTTGATCACTGTTTACATATCTTCAGTCCCACAGAGGATTTTAGGGTTAAGAGTGTTAAGAGTGCTTGTACCACGGTATCTGCTTTCCTTTTATCTTCACCGATTTCATCTTCATGGATGAAGTTGTGAGTAAGTTCAGCTCATTAAGTTCGGTGATTGTTAGTACTGAGAAGGTGTTAGGTAATCTGTAGGTGTGTGTCAGCGTTCAGACTGGTCCTGGATCCCACAATGAACGGTTCAAATCAAAGGGAGCAGACATGTGTGTAGTCATGCTGAGACACTGCCAGCCTATTATCACTGAGCCTGAAGTGACTCATCTCCAGTATGCTTCAGCAGTACTACCAAGAGCTGAAGTAGCTGCCCTCTCTGTGATTCTTGGCAAACAAACACACTTTAGGAACACTTTTCACCAAGATGCCAGGTAAACACATGTCTCAAGTTATCAAAACAGTGAAATATCATTAGTATCAAAGAAGAAACTAAATCGTCAGTGTATTGTGACAAAGGCCAGAAACAGTCTCCTGTTGTGCCCTCGGGTGCTTTTTCGGGTGGTGGCTGTTAAACAGGAACTTCTTAACTCCTCACAGCAGGACAATCAAGAGTTACACGGCAGTGTTTACAACGCTTCAGTGAGGCCTTGGTCCAGCTTTCCGATTCCAGCTGCTTTAAGGAATTTGCTCATTGATTACTTTATCATTCGCTAAGGTAAATACACATTTGTGCAAAGCCACATTTTCTCATATGAAATGAAACAGCAAAATAAAGCAAGCAAGTTCTTTTGGCTTCTCAGTGTCTAGGGGTGATTTATATTTAGAACTTAGAGTTTTATTAATCGAGAAAAATTACTTTAAAGGGCTCAGTCATCATTAAACAACTAAGTCATAAACAGTTTCACCATCAATTCATGAGATAAATCACTGGAATTTGGTTTTCAATGCTGAGTTTCTATTTGGTAGCTGTTGTGTGTGTGTGTGTGTGGGTGGTCTTATAAAAAAGACCACTTTCATGATATTTAGCTAAGTAAAAACAGCTTGATGAAGTAGATTTGTTAAAGTCTTCAATCAAGAGACACCTTCATGAGTATATGGAGTTAACCCCAAACACAAAAGCTCTCATAAAGCTCGAAAACAGAAAACACAGATCAAATAAACAAATGAATAAAAGTGTGGCCTAAAACCTCAGATATTCCAGTTTAATGATTCATACAAATAAAACAAAGACAGCTCAGGGCCACATCAGTGTGTGTTTACGCCCAGCGAACTCAAGGAATCAGCTGAGGGGTGGAAGTGTTGTTGTAAGAGTAGCCCCATCACCCTCAGTTTAAAAAAGCACTGAAATATTTATGTGTAAACATGAACATGATCTAGATGTTAAAGATGAGCTATATTTATGTGTGTATATATACATACGTATGTTTGATAACTGAATACAGGCGTACGAGTGTATGTATGGCACAGTACTCTATATAAGTTGTACAAACACCTTCTTATTTTATCCCTGTTCTTGTGACACGCATCATTTTATTTGAAGTTTTAAAGATACAGACAGAAAATCCAGAACTCCGGCTCTCTGAAACCAAACGAGAATGAAATTGTGGTGAATATCACTCTGCGTGGGGAGTTTCTTTTAAAGAGTAAAATCTGAGTGTGTTTGCACTAAATACTGAGTTTTGCTCAGAGTCATTTTGATCAGAACATTATTATGGTTTTATTCCAAGTTGAACTTTTTTTTTATGATTGATGCAAATTCTTCAAAAATAGGCAATAATCTGTGAAGTCATTATTTGGTCTACCTCTAATATTACTACTGTTTGTATGTAAATAAAGACAATGAAAAATAAATATGAATAGTCATTTAAACTTTAATAAAGCACCAAGACTGTGGGTGACTATTTATGGATATGTGTGTAGTGTCGAGCTGGAATGTGTTTAATTGTCCCTCAACATGACACTGACTGTGACGTTGTCCCACTGCAAAAAACAGCCACTCAGCTGCCACTTCGGATTAAATAAGAAACTTAAATTGTATTTCCTCCAACCTTCAAGCATTATTTTGACTTTCTTGTATGTTGATTATGATGAAAAAAAACAATTTTTTGTTTCTGCTACTGTCAATAAATTTTTCTTTTTTAGAAATGTTTTAAATCAGCCTGTCCATCGAAATAAACGCAGCGCACAGACAGGAGCAGTCAAAGGAGCATGAGAACATCCGCATCATTTTCAAGCGCTGAAGTGACGTTGTTTTTACGGGGAGGGTGTGTTTGTAGGATTACGTGCACCCCCAGAAGCCAGACAGCTTTAGAAAAAGAGGACCTCGCCTCAGGAGAGATGGATGGCAGGGAGATGAGTGGAAGGAGGTGTAAGGAGAAGGCGGGAAGAGAAGGAGGGAGGGGTGTGTCTCAACATGCAGACCCTGTGGGTAGACAGACAATGACATCCAAAGCACTTCCTCCCCTGCACTCCCTCGAAAGGAACATGTTGTTAAGGTGGAGAGTGAGATTGTCAGACGTTTATCAGACAGGAGCACTAAATGAGAAAAATTAGTCAAAAGTAGCAACATGGTAAATGCTGATGGAGTTTATAATTTCATAATTTATGCTCTAGATGAGGGTGAATAGCAAATTCTGATTAGAAACTCCTTTAATGCTTCAGCAGCAGCCACAGCAAATCCTGGTGGTGTAATCACCGTTTTCTTCTGTCAGCTAAACAGCAATGGGGAAATATTTAACATAGCTAAGGCTGAATTCATTGGAATAAACTACAAACCTCCAAGGGATTATAAAAACCAACTGGCATGTGAAACCCCTATCATCTGAGGAGGAAGTGGAGTTGGCCCAGGGTGTTTTCCACATTACATACAGCCCTGATATCAAAGGAGATAACAATTCCAGCTGTGTGGCTGTTGCTGCTACACACAGCTTCATCTGGTGGAGTGATCCCCTTCCAGAGGCTGCAGTCTCCTTCCAACCACCAGCACCTAACACGATGCAGAGCCACAACAACACAGTATTCATGCAACACTCCACAGAGGTTAAAAAAGGGCTGAAAAGGAAACTGCCTGTCTTTTGGTTTTGTGTCTTTCTCAAAGCAGCTTGTAAACTGAGTTATATCTCTATTCTTAATAAAGGCTGTTGCTCCCTTCAGAAGCTTAATTAGAGGCTGAGGTGGTTGCACGCAATGGATCTGGCCCAAGGCGAAGACCTGCGACAGTTGAGCTGCTGCGCTCCTTTGGTGTGGATCCATTCAGAAGCATGCTGTCTATTTGGCCCTTCAGGCCAATCAAGCTAAAGGCAGGAGAGGAGCAGGTAGGGAGATCAGGTATGAGTCATTAACATGCCTGTCAAGCTGAGAACCCTCGAGGAGAAGCACTTTAGCATTGTGCAGCTCTGCTCAGACGTTTGTGGTTCAGATCATTTGGGGAAATATGCTCGACTGCTTTCTTGTCTCTTATTTCTGAAAACTAGATCCAAAAAATAGGTAGCTTAGCTCAAAAAAAAAACACACATTAAAGCTCCTCACAAAAAGCCGTATGCCTCCTAGTTCAGTGTGTGCATAAACAAGAAGCTGTGGTTTTTATCAAACGCTTGACTGTTCGGGTTTCGGGGAGTTTAGTCTGCTGACCGTGCCCTTCATTATGTTTTCAAAAAAAGGACTCCCTCCACATAAAGTCAACAAGACAGCTTATCGTGAGCCAGTGCACAATCTCTGCCTTCAAGAGGCGGTAAATCTCACCGATAACGATGCAATTGATGTCATTTCAGTGGTGACCTTGTTATCGGACAGACTATAAAAAATGCAGGAAGTCATTTGTTGTCATTGCAGTCAAAAAAATAACACACTGAAAGCTTGATGCATGGAAAGAGAGACTAGAATTGTTTCAGTCTTAGCAGACCGATCTATTTTTTGTTTTTTGTTTTTTATTCTTCTTTGATGTAAGACACATTTAATTATTTTTTATTTTTGCACAAAGCCAAACCCTGCCCGTGGTTTTGCATGCTGCTATTCTACCACCGCACTTGTGGGAACAAGACAAGCGGTTGGCCTATTGAGCATGCCCTTAATCATAACTGGACGGCTTCTCGGCTTGAAACGCGAGTCAAAGAGAGCGTTTTATTGTTTGTTTGCCTGACAAAAGGACATGAATTAGCTCAGCCACCTGTAAACAAGACGTCCAGCTGAACAGCATGGGCAGGACCCGAGACGTGTAGCAGCGAGTACAGCCAAGCCAGCAGGTGGAAGAGAGACGGGCTGATCCAACAAGGGAAAAACACAGTGACTTGTTTTATATGCGAAGCACCGAACCAATGTGCCCATGTTTTACAGCCAGTCAGTAGATATTGAAGTGGATAAATGCACCGCCACACACTGGGTCATCAAACAGGACGAGAAGGATTTACTTTTGCATTAGGAGCGGAAACACGAGCACGGATGCAGAAACAGAACCTAAGTAAGAGTTTCTAGTAAATGATTAAAAACTGGTGATTTTACAGCATCAGCAGAACAATAAACTTACACAGGTATGCTGTTGCGTTACATTTAACTGCCCTAAATCTCCAAAGAAGCTATATTATACATTTCCTGCATAGACTTGTAGGTGGAATGTCACGGAAAGATTGTGAAGAGTTGGATGTGGGACATTTGGTGCACATTTTAGAATATGTGAACTTGCTAAAGAACCAGGCAGGATACACATGGTGTGCATCATCTGCCTTACGAAAAGGTAACACTTTTGTAATATCAGCTAGTAAATTAGCTGTTTTCACCCTGACCTTGGGTTTTCAATCTCAGGGAACACAGCGAGCCTGATAAATTATCCAGGAATTAAAGGAGCACTGTCAACTCTACCCTCCAGCTCTGTGATGAAAGAGAATATTTGACAGGTTTCTGATGACCTACAGCCATATTTGGTGGCAGAGAACCAGATGTTTCAACAGCTAGTGGAGTTCTTGGAGTCACATTAAAATCCTGGCTACACCTGCACTCCAACCAAAATGCAGGCCCAGTTAAAGGAAGAAACTGGTACTGAAAACCTTTGCTTAAAAGCTGAATCATAATGGCATCAGATCATGAGGCCAATAAAGAATGATGCACAAGTGTGTTGCTTTGAAGTGGCACAAAGGAACCTTTCCATTTTTTAACTCAGATGGTTACACCCCTAGGTGTACCTAGGGGGACCCTCTACACCTAGAGATAGGCTCTATGGAGGGTCCCCCTATAGGCATGGAGGTTAAGTGACCTTTACTATACTGTCCAAAACGTACTCCTTTGCTCTCCTGTTCAGTTATTTTCTCATTTTTCTCCATCATCATGACTTTCCTGAGTCTCTCAATCACCTCTGACATGATCTCCAGTGTATCTTTGTTCCTACACTTTCTTGCTGTTGATGTATGACATAATGTTGTTAAGTGGTAAACAGTCATGGAAGAGACAACATGGACAGGAGTCCAAAGTTAGGTCTGGAGACTGCAGGAGCTGGATGACGGCTCATCTGAAGTAATCAAATATTCCTTCAAACGAAACTGAAGCTCATATTTTGACATGAAAAAAGACCACCCATCTACAGGGTATTTTCAAAAGTCCTGTGATGTCTCACTGAAGTGCTTCAGGGACTTGTTAACCACAAAATAACTCAGCCCAATCTAAAGCCAAGCTTTTGCTTCTGCCTCTTTTTCTTTATACAGACAATAGAAAGAGAATGGCATTTTGATAAGATTAATGGTGTGTACATGTGCATATTGAAAAGATAAGAGGAAAACAATGCCGACCAAGTTAGAGTTTATACATGTTTCTTGTTTTTTGGGGTTTTTTTCAGTTTTTTTTTATACAAAAGATGCCTCCTGCACCGGAGATTGAAAGCATGTTCCCTGTGATCACCATGCAAAAATGATAGTTTTCCTTATCTGTCCATTTTCTAAGCATACCTCATGACTTCACCATGTTCACTGGGCTCCTCCTACTTCCGTTTCTCAGTGAGAAAAAAACATCGCTGACCTTGATGCACAACTTTCCTACCATAGACTTGTTGTGAGCAACTGCAGAAAAATCAAGGCATGCCGACGGCAGACAAAAGAAAAAAGAAAAATCCTGAGCATAAAAGGAGACTGATAAGCAGCGCGGGTTGGTGATAAGAGACAAAGGCTGTACGTGCTGAAACGCGCCAGGGCCAGGGAGATGAAGGCCGTCGATAAGAAACACTGAGCTGAAGGTGGCGAAACACAAGCGAACGACGGGGAGAAAGAAAGCAGAGGGAAGGCTTTTGAGAGCCAGAGAGGCTGAGGGTGAAGATGAAGGTGCCTGTGTGGCTCTCACAGTTGCACCTGTGAGTAATCTCAGTGCGCTTCGACAGGCATCTGTGCAGGCTTCGCTTCCTCTAAATGGGCTGGTTGAATGTGTAATCTGTCCTCTTTCATCCACATCCTTTATTTCCAGCCAGCCATATACAGTAACTCAGCTATGTTATCAACAGCATTATGAAGGAACCGACAATGGCCTGAACACAAACTACACGAAAGGCTGCTCACAGGGTCAAAATCCCATCAGGCAGACAACAGCTGGCCACGATTATTATTATTTCTTATTTCTTTGCACATATGGAAGAATATAGAAGGGCTGTGAATGCTAATAATAACAGAGCAGACAATTTAAATGAATTTTATTTCCATTCAGGAAAAGATAACACAATGTGACTGCTGGCAGATACCAATGACTGTTCAATGACTTCTCCAGGTGTTCGGTTATTTTGGTTGGACTCACTTGTCCAGCTCGTACTGTGTTTTGGAGCAAATATAAAGCCTCACAGATACTGGAATTTCAGGACCCTGCCAACATCTACGCTCTCTGTCCCAGTCTGTCTCCACATGTGTTTATTTTTATTAGAAGACAGTGATGCAGGTAAACAGCATTACATGACATATCCGTTTAACAGTTTTGTTCCTGTAGCATACAGAGTGTGGTGATATGACCTCAACAACAAACCACAAACCATACAACATCTCTCACAATCAAATGCAAATAAATTTGCAAACTACTGGCAAGACCAAAGAACCACACTGGTTTTTGATCTGTTTTAATCTAAACAGGTGTTTGGATGAAATTTTGCATATGGTGGGACCAGGAACTTCAAATGTTATGGTGCAAGTCGGAGGTCAGCAATATTAGTCACATGTTTTGCAAATTTTGGTGTGACTCAGAGCTATTTTGAAACAGTGATATTGTTGGGCTCTGAAATGTTCCACGTAACAATCCCCAGAGCCTCCAGGATCTGTCAACACAGTTCTTCCTCTTCCTTTCTGATTTATATTTTCACATCAGAGAGGCTCAAACGTTCTTCCATGCATACTTTATTACTCTTAAAAGAGATATATTATGATGTTTCATGTGTTAACACATCTTCTTGGAGTGTTAATGAAATGTCTGCAGCATGCTTTGGTCAAAAGGCCACAGTCCAAAAACACCCATTTCAACCAACCATTTACTGCTCTGTTTATAGCAGCCAGTTTAAGTAGGTGGAGTCAGTCACTTTGCCCCGCCCCTTTATCATGCAGGGCGGGCCTCTTACAAAATCGGCGTAAAAGCTTTGCGCTACTCTTTTTCAAGGTACAGGAAAAGCATCATAACAGGAATTCTAGTCTAATTTGGTCCTGGGATGTTAACTGAATGGTATTCAGACTTAAATTCCTCGAAACAACATCAAACACTTGAGTTATATCAGAGTTTTTAGGTGGAAAGTGACTTCAAATGCCCAAATAAAGGCCTCAGCCACAGAAAAGTTTTTTTGTTTTGTTTTGTTTTGTTTTTTAAAATAAGATGCTCCCTTTACAGGAAAATCTAATAAAATGATCAGTGGAATCATCAAAATGATGAACTTGACCTTGCTGAATGGGGAGAACTGGGAGCACAATCGACTCCAATTATCTTTTAGTGATTTTCTTTACATTTTTATTCATAGTTCAGAATAGTTGTCATATTTCCCCATTACTCACATTGAGATATTATGTATCGTCTTATTTGGCTCATGTATAATGTGATATATAACATTACTTTTGTTTAGCTTAGACCTAAATCTTAGGGGGACCGTGTTACATCAGTTAATGCTTGACAGGATTTATAAAGTTTAAAACACACAAGGAGAGCCCTCAGGGATAAAATGATAAGAGTGTTTTGTCTGTCAGCACCATCTGATGGCTGATGACGAAGATAGAAGGCACAGAGGAGCCGCCAGGTTGAGGAAGAGTTTACGTTGCTTTCTGATGTTGTCACATACTCCAGCATGAAAACCGTACAAGCAGATTATACTCTATGGGAACAAGAAAAACATCAGAGATGAAATATGGGGGAACCGTTGACATCAACTGAGCTGGAAAAAAAGAAAGAACAACTTTCACTTCAAGTACTGCTGGCCAATCTCTCATCAACTGTAGCTCCCCGTCATTCCCCACCAGCATTTGGTTTCCATGGATTCCCGTCTATGCAGATTAGCAAAGCACTCTTGTTTTGCTGGAGAAAGGGCAAGCTGTCGGCTGTCCATCAATCCACATCAAGCACGTCCAATGCACTGGCTCTGGCCCACGTCCGCCCCCTGTAAGAAACCGAGGCTGAAGACGGGCGCCGTGCCAAATACACCAGATAGTTTCATCCACAGCTGCAAGCAGGCGGCTGCCACAAGTAACAATAGACTCCACTCATTAAAGCTACTCCTCCTCTGACAAAGAAAACTGCAGGGAGAGAGCAATACGAAATGTATGGAAACCAAAAACAACCTCAAACTAATTCACAACAAATTTCATCAGGGAAACTATTATTCAGGCTGACATGGATGAGACTCAGGACTGATGGGAGCTGATATCAGATGCAAAAGATATCTGGTTCTGTGTTGTTGGCCTGTGCAGAGTAAGTTTCCCACATGCAAAAATGAATCCAATCTGCCTCATGTTTGAAATGCACTATTACCGCCGTCTGCAACAGCATGTTATTAATCTTCCAGCGGGTGCTGTTATTGTCATATATAATGTAAACAAAACAAACGTGCATGTTAAAAACAGAACAGACAGCTATCTTGCGCCAGCTATCTTGTCTAAGCTCATATCATCTGTCTGTTTTCTGGGTGGTGTTTGATAAAATCTCACCTATACCATAGCTTTATCGGGAACTTTAATCTTTTGGATCTGTTAGAAAATGGAGAGAAAACAGGCTGATGGAGGTGCAGATTCAGCCAACTGTTGACAAAACCAGTCAGAAGACATTCATACAGATGAAATTAGTTTTTTCACTCTAATCATGATGTTACAGAAAGTTTGATCAAATGACTCTACATCCTGAAGGTTCAACGATTTAGGACTGAACCTATGGTTTCCATCATTTAATATCTTTGTACTTGTGCTTATTAAGACTTGAGATAAAAGTGTATACAGTGTATTAATGATGATGTAGAATCCATTTTAGAAGACTTGACTTCAAATGAAACTGTTCCTTACAAGAACAGTAATTTATTCATCAGCACACTTTCTATGACTCATCCAGAGCCAGGTTGGAGGCCACCACCAAGAATAAAGATCTAAGATGTAGCTGTCTTCAGACACCTCCTCTATCTCCACTGGGAGGACAGCGAGCTGCTTCCAAAAGATATCGTTATTTCATTACATTTCAGCCAAGACTCGCAGGAAAGTCTGAGACAACCCAGGACTATCTCGAGGCCATGATACTGGTTTGTTTGGATTTAGATTTGATGTCTTGATTGACATCATAATACTCCATCCATCCATTCATCCATCCATCCATAGCCACTTCAATCCTTCTCAGGGCCACTGAGCCTATTTCCATTGTCAAGGGCAAAAGGCAGTGTGCAGCCTGGACAGGTCGCCAGTCCTTCGGAAGACAAGTGAACAACGATAAGACAATAATATTTAAATTCCTCAAACCATTTATTATTTAAACAAGCTAGGATTGAGGCCCGCTGCAGCTTACTCCGGCTGCTGGTTAAGAGATACACCCATTCATCAAAGGTCTGGGACAAGGACAGAAAGTGATACACAGTTGCACTCCTATGATGAATCCAGATTTAACTGATGTGTTTGGGACACGGTAGGAAAGCACAGCACCTGAAGAGCATGTTAACTCCTTACTGAAACATGAAAAAACCAAGGTGTGACGCAACAGTAGGCTACTATCCACTACACTACCTGGTTACCGTTCACATGTCTGACTTTGGGACACACCAGCTACAAGCTGCCACACCTGCAAGTACTCATGAAAATACGTTATTTGATAACGTGGTTCCCAATAGTTCAGTTGATTTTAAACACTTGACACAACAGAGGCCAGTTCTGGATACCAAGTGTGTAAGTTTGGACTTTAGAAGTACTTAGATGGCCCAGTCATCTCTGAAAACATCCGAATAAATCCTAAAGTAAGGTGTGTATTGATAAATCATCCACTAATGTGAAACTAGAAGCGCTGCATTATTTCCTATAAAAATTCTGGAATACAACCAAAGTAATATTTCATAGTTGCAACTTGGAACAATGAGGTGTTTTCTCTGTCATTTCCATTTCTTCTTGATGCATTCTGGGATATTCTGCCTTCTCAAGTCTACGGAAGTCAGCAGTGGTTGGATTCTTCATGAAACAGGTGGATGAAGAACACATCCAGGGATTTCAGTTGTAGCTGGATGGACGACTTCTTTCCTGGGTCCATGAGAACA
>JAOWBL010000006.1:11529463-11541778 GCA_028564865.1 Zenarchopterus dispar | reverse complement strand
ATAAATGATGCAACTATTACTCTAGTTTCTATATTGACCTATCTGTCATTTCTGAGCTATTTTGTGGCATTAGCCAACAATATTGTGTTTAATAGAATTATATTGAGTTCAGATGTTTGTTTGTTGTTGTTGCTTACATGTTGATATATCTAGCGGAACACAAAAATATCTGTCTGAGGTGAAGTTTAGTGATCTTGGTTTTATTAAGGAGCATGAACTGTGACATGAATATCAGACAACCTAATGCTGGCAGATGAAGCAGCAGGAGACACGTCCTTTAAGATGGTTTCAGATTGTTGGTCCATTCAGATCATTGTAATCTGGAATCTTGAAATCATTTCTCTGTTCACATTACATGACTGATCACCAACGGAGGCTGATGCACAACAGCGACTCGGCTGGCTGACTGGTCTTAAAATCACATTTTATCAACCAAACACATGCAGGAAAGTGAAGCATAACCACGTCCAAAACACAACTGATCATTTGAAAATGGACTGAACGAGGAAACAACTGGTACACGCTTGTGCTGCGATTTCTTCACAACATAAAAAAAAGACAACACGAAGAACAAGAGTAGAGGCCTGGATTAGACCAGGCAGGTAGCAGAGATTGTCCCCGTTACAGGTGAGTAAAAATATTTTTTTACTCTTTATTCTCATTGGCCGGAACTTGAACGGGGATTCCCTTGATGGATCCAGATATTTGGATTGTTTAATATCTGTCGACCGTCAATTACAGCTGGGTGACATGTGTTGAGTTCTGCGATTAGAAAAGATCAAGCCTTGTCTGGGCCTTCATGCCATGCTACCCTTTTTTCAAGGAAAAGTTTTCTTTTACTGACAACAGTTGCTACTAAATATTTTAAAACAATGAGTTAAGCTCTGTAAAGGTACATCTGAACAAACTAGAACTGTGGATTAACAAGACCAAAGTGAAGCTTGATGGCCATAATACACATTTGGTGAAAACTAAACAAAAGAAGTCAGCACAAAATTTACATATCAGCTACTGAGCACAGTGGTGGAGGCTTAATGATTTGGGCTTGTTTTGCAGCCACAGGACCGAAGCATTTTGTAGTCACTGAGGCAAATATGAACCTCTGTGTACACCAAATGATTCTTTACTCACAAGTGAAGTCCGACAGCTAAAGCTTGACAGAAATGGGATAACGTAACGGGTTACCGAACCCTTGTACACCAACAAATCTACCACAAAAGGGCCGAAGAAAGTAAAAGTGTTGCAGTGGTGGAGTCAAAGTTCAGAAGTCAGCCCAACTGGAATGACGTGGCGGGACCTTAACAGCAGAAACAAATGCACACAAAACTCAGTAAACTGAAACAAAGAAAAAGAAGATTGGGCCAAAATTCCTCCACAGCAACATGAGAGAAGGAGAATACAGAAACACCTTCAAACTAAACAGGGTGTACTCTCATTTTAGATGACTGCAAATCCCTTTTTCAATCCATGTAATACACGCTTCTTTAAGGGAGCTGAAACGAAGCATATCCAGTTATGGAAAAACAATCCTAGGTTCAAAAAACCTGACTGATATTAGCAGAAGTAAAATACTTGACATCCTAAACTCTTTATTTCCATTATTCAGTGATTTCACAGGACTTTCACTTAAATTTGGCACATTAAATGAATCCTATTAAACAACAGGTGAAAGTGGACTTAGGCACAAGCATAGCACAAAAACAGGTCACTGCATTTCCACCAGACCAGACGAAAAAGTATCTAAGCCAAACAAATAGATGGGTGGCACTGAAAGGGAGAGTCTTAGTGGGCCGTCCGGTGTAACACTCCCCTGGTTGGAGTGGCCAATGAGGTCCAAAGAAAATATCAGGCTGAAAAAAAAAAAAAAAAGAAATGAGTGACGGGCTTTGACTGCTGGTGGACGCTAAGGAGGGAATGAGCACTGCAGCTAGAGAGACATAACTCACAGCGAGGTTTGTCTCCCAAGTTTCAAATGCCTCCAACTCAGACCACAGTCATGCAACACTATACCTGCTAACAAGGTAGCTTGACATTCTGCCTCCACTATTTACTTTCCCTCATATTTATAATTTTCTGCCTATTTTGAAGCCAACCCCTGATATCATTCCCTTTCTTCTCCGGGGACATTTTTCAATTCTTCTGTTAAAATGGTGTTATTTTACTATGTCAATGATTGCCCCGCTCTCACTCTGAACTTTGAACCCTTGAGGCAGGACTGTAGAGAGGTTTAGCTTGGGGGTTAACTCATTTACGATTTGCACCATAAAGCCTCCTGAAAGGTCGCTCAGGATGAATAAGCAGGGGTATGTTAACCTTTCACCTTCCCAAGCACCAAAAGTGTGGAGTCACAGGAAACAGCCCCATGAGGGTGTTGTGTCTTTTTAAAATCATGTTTGTACGACACAGGGTATGTGGAAAGGCACGTAGACATGTCTCTCTCCTCCTGAAGAGCACGTGTTTGTGCAAGCTGTCCCAGGAGAGGCACCCTGGCTACAGTGTTGTGAGATCGCTCCCACCTGTGAAGATCAAATATGAGGCATTTATTATACAGGGGGGACTTATCTTGCCCTCCCTATCTGATGGGCTATGTAATGGAGAGGCCCTGGACAGATCCACTTTCACTGCCCTGAAAGGCTGGAGAGATGACCCAAAAGGAAATCATTATGCCAGAATACAAAGGCCTCGTAGGTGTGGAGGAGAAACTCTCTGAAGGGTACTGAACTTTCTCCTCCCTGCTTGCCACCATGACTTGAACCAGCAGGTTGTTGCAAGGCATAAAGTGTCTGCGTGTGCCAACTGTTAGTCTGTGGGTGGTGTGTTTTAAAACTACTAGTGACATCATGAGTTAGTCGAGCTAAATTATTGCTCTTTGAAGCAATAATTTCATGTTGTGGAAGAAGCAGGTAACCATATTTTACACTTAATTATGTACTGACAACTACAGACACTTAAACGGGAAAGTTGTAATTTATCCAGATTGTGGCCGGTGCATCATTGTGCGTGCTATATTGTGAAGTTTTCAGTAATACCCAGCTGTTAAGCGCCACCAGCATCATTTAACATCAGTTACACAAGTCACCCACATACTTTAAAAAGCCATATTATGCCCCTTTTTTCTCCAAGTTGGCAGTTTTCCTATGTCCTACTGAAATGCCATTGATGTGTTTTGGTCAAAATATAAAACCAAAGCACCCTTTTCAACCATGTCTTTAATACTGTGTTCACAGCAGTCAGCCACTTCACTTCACTCCACTCCGTTCACTTCCACAAGCTGTGCCTCTTTGGAGATTTGTCCCAAAGCTTTGTGTTAGACAGTGAAGTGGATAACTGGTGCGATGTCACTGAACCATACAAACCTGAATCAATCATCTTTAAACCAGTAAAAGGAAGAGGAACCACGTCCCACCAGAGTTCTCTACACTAGCTTTCTGGTTAGTTCAGGATTCATTTTAAAGTGTTATTATTGGTTTTTAAAGCTATGGACAGGCTGGAATAGCCACCTTTGACTCAGTTCATGATCCAGCCGGAGCATTAAGGTAATCCGATCAGTTGTTTTTAGAGGTCCCCAAAACAAGACTCAAAATGAGGGGTGATCGAGCTTTTCAGGTTGTAGCACCTAAACGGTGGAAAAGGTTTCCACTGTACTGAAGATCTGCTCCCATGTTAGGACTTTTTAAATCTCAGTCCAAGTCACATCTATTCTGCTTGGCTTTTGGTGCAGAGTGAGTGTTTCATCACAACAGTTTCATTAGTTTAACTGGTTTTATAACTTTAATATTTTGGTTTAAGCGGGCTGTTGCAATTTAATACTATTCTATTATGTATAATGTAGTGTGTTTACCTGTGTTTTGTTAAGTACTTTGGTTTTAAATGTGCCATATAAATAAAGCTGACTTGACTAAACGGCGCACTGAATGACATATATTTATACTAACTTGGTCACAAAGTAATAGGGTTATACATTGGAGGTTTTGTGTTTGTACTTACTTGAGACATCCTGAAACACCTGGATACATATTCTCAAGCACAGACATTGTTTTTTTGTTTTTAAGCTACCTTCAGTAAATTTCATTCTACTGCACTAAACTTCTGGGACATTGGAACTTGGTAAGAAGTCACTGAGGGATTACAACCTTTTTCAACCTGGAGGTCGAGCTCTTGCTCTTTGGTTCTGTTTCCAGGCAGGAGAGCTAAAGAAATACAATCTGTTATTTAATTTTTATATCTCGTTGGCTTTGTGAATGGACATCACAATCAATAGCACTGCAAATACACTCCTATGGCTTAAAATATGAAAAAATGTAGTGGGAAAAATAAGGATAACAATGCTTTCTGTCACTGGCTTTTATTCTCATGCCGGTACTACAACCAGGACTGGCGATATGGCGACTCAAACTCATCAGCATGACATCATGTTGCTGAGCTCAATCGGGGTCTGTTGGGACTCAGACGATACACCCCGTCAGCCAGAAATAACCTGTCACATGATGACAGCCTTCAGCTTTACACTTTCTTGAGCTAATTAGCACATCAGTAAGCAAGTCAGTTTAACTATGATGGGTGAACGACAGTAAAGCATCATTTAGTGTTGTTACTGTAAGTGTGCTCGCGTCCCAATGGTGGCATTCAGTAGTACCACAGCAGACCTCCAATCACTCATGCAGGATCATATACTTCAGCTTTGCATGAAAAACTGCAGCCATCTCAATCATGTGACCGTGCAATTAAGCAATAGGCACCATGAGATCTTTACAGAGGTGTAAAATCCCGTCTCACTGTATCATAAACTCTAGTCATGCTTTGAGCCTGTGGATCTATTACTAAAACTGGCCTCTCAAGATTGTCATGTCCCACTTTTGTCTGCATGCAACATAACCTTATCACATCATGAGAAAGTGAACATAGAAGTAAACTGTGTACAGCAGCATACTGCAGTGAATCCATGACAAAGCTAATATAGCTTTAATGTACATTATGAGTCACATTCGAGTGGGAGATTTAAGCGTCACAGTGCTTCTATTGTATGCCTAATCGTCCCTCTCCTTGCTTTAAAGAGTAGGGATGATAGAGCAGGGGCTGAACTGCCCCGAGTTAATTAAAAGCTTTAGAGATAAGGCTTAGATGAGGAGCTACTGTCTGCAGCTCTTTGTCAGGGTGAAAAAAGCCAGGACTTCCTGCTGGGAAGAGGAAGTGAGCCTGGTAGAGGTGTGTGTGTGTGTGTTTCTGTGATTAGCATGTGGAGGGGCTGTTGTTTCTCCACACTGACCAGTTTCGATTTACGTGCCACAGAAAGTGCCATACGGAGCAATTCAACTTAAAGATAGTTGAAGCACAATGTTTAGTCGCCTGATCCAATGAGCCTCATGATAAGCTGGACATCCTCACAGTATTCACATTCTCTCATCCAAAAAATGAACTAAAATTGCAGTTTGATTAATGATATCAGCACACATTAATTAATGAAACCCATTTAAAAGAGAAACAACTTGAACAACGTGGTAGGCAGATACCAGCATCAACCAACAGGGGGCATAACAAATGCATTAAATTGTGATATCTAGAGGTGGTAGAGTAAGACATCTGGCTCACATGTGCCCAGCACTTGGACCTCATGACTATATAGCATAAAAAATAACATATTTTAAAAATGAAACTTGTGTGGCATGCATGATAGAGAAATAAAGATTGGTTTGTAACTATCAAATATTTAACTCACTATGAGATCAAACCACCAAAAATAAGACAATTAGTTACCATTTGTTCTCATTATATAATGACAACACTGTTGTGAATAGTGAAAATCACCCCAGTTTCTCATATTTCACACCCAACGTCTACCATATCTTCTCATCTTAAAATAACTGATTGGAATTTTCTGGTTCTCACAAGCCTTACCAATGGCACAATCGAATAACCGCTTCCACATAAAATCATTTCCTTGTGACCTATTTATCTCCCTAGCTATAGAGAGGAAATTCACAGCTTTGCTAATTTAATTAAAACTGGTAATTAATCTCACAAAGTAAACAGAATCCTTATGTAACCTGAAGAAGTCAATAATTGATAGAAATCAAATCTGACTTCAGGGCTTAGTGGTGCTTCAGTGTCTACAGCTATTTTTCTCATGGTTCAATTAAGGCAGTCGGGATGGATCGAGGCAAAACCATAAATTTGTTATCTTACGATAAGATAAAATCACGATAGAAAGATATAAGTGTTAGATAATGCAATAGAACACTACAACTGTTTTTTCGGAACATCAGGCTGTCAGAATAGACTATCAGTGAAAAAATGGCAATTTGCTGTTTGAGATCATGAAAAAAAAATTACAGTTGTGAAAGTAGTTTGAGAGTATTAGCAAGCTTCAGCCCTCTGTGTTAATTTTTAGGAGGTTAAGCTCTTCTAAACTTGGATGGTTTCTCTGTGATACCATGTGAGATGGTATGCAAAAAAATATTTATAAAGTATCAACACTTGAGCTCACTATATATAAAACAGTGATCTTAACTTTTTTTAAATTGGATAATAGCAGAACTTTTTTTGTACTTCATATTTTATTTCTATATTTCTAAAAATATGTAAAAATATGTAAGGCTATAAGTTTAAGTATAATTGTAAGGATCGGAGCTCAGGAGTGACTACAGAGGAAGAAAAACATAAAGGTCATGTTTTATTGTATTGTATGAGCAAAATGGTATTAATTCCTCAGAGAGATAAAATTCCTTTCCACGTTTTATTTTTGTGTGCACTGTTTATTCAGTTTTTCCACATTTTAATCAATTTACACAAAGAAAGTAAGAAAATTCCTGGAAGAAAACCAGCATGCCATCATTTGAACCCTCGCTGCCACTTGGAGCTAGAAAAGAAGCTCAGCTCTTTCTAATAACACATGAGGTGCCTTGAAAACATGCTGTGAATTTTTTGGGGATCTAAATTGGAAATATGAGACTTTCGCCATGCATTTGTATTTTTCATGGATTATCTGTAAAATCGGTAACTATGGATACTATTGAAAATAAACTGGATCTCTTTGTCTGGTATCCATGCCTCCATAGCAAACACTGCTACTATTTGTCATCTTTTTTTTCCTTTCTTATTCACATTCACAGACTCTAACAGTCGACATTCATATTCCAACTTGGTGTTTAATGTGTAAAGCAGGAGATCCCAGAGCACAGAGAGGGTGCTGTTCTAGTGGGTCACAATGCACCAAAAAAATCTTGAGTGCCTTAAGCACAGAGTGAGAGGCGCCAGTGATTGCTGTTGAAATTAATATTAACTGTCAAAACATATAAGACAATATGTATTTCATCCTACATTCATTAAATTGAACATCTATTTTTTTTTTAATTAAAAAGAACAAGAAAAAAACAGATGTGAAAAGACTGTTTAAGGCTACTTTTTTGGCTATTGAATTGAGACTTTATGTGTGATGATTTAAAAAAATTGACAAAAAAAATCTTTTAAGAGGATTTTTCATCTTATTTAGATTCAAGACAGCTTTAGTTTGAGTTATGGCTTCTGGGTCTATTGTTATTAGTCTGGTCGGCTATCCTAATTCTTTTCCTCTTTCATACAAAGAATTGGTTGGGTTCCTCTGGATTTGACATTGCAGAAGAAACTGTATCTGAGCACCACTGGACAGATATACAACCAGTCAGAGAAATCAAACGTGATGCAGGCAGAGCTACCATAAGAAGAACTGGACAAAGCCCCTGTGACATGGCCTCTGAAGCCTTTTTTTCCCCCGGTACTGGTTGGTTGCATATGGGCAGAACAAGCAGATGTGGCTGGAACATGCCCACCTTATTTCAATCACAGTTAATTTAGCTCAGCTGAACTATCTGATGTTAACTTATGTTGCAAATTAATATTAGTTTTATGTACATTCAAATCTGTCAAAGCATTCTCACTTCAAATGTGGATAACAAAATCATATTCTAGAAACGAGTGCTTCCGGGGCTGAAAGATGAACAACAGAGCTCCACTGGGACCCATTGTTGGTCAACTTGCTGCTAACAACATACTGACTGCATGTTCTTCCAAACGTACGCTTGCCATTAGCCATTAGCTAAGCTGGCTGCCAATCAAAAGACCACACCCCTAAATACACAAAAAAACGTGTTGCATTAGGCTGTAAATTTGTTGATTTCTTCTGCAGTGTTGGACATTTATACATAGAAGTCAGTGGAGATTAGCTCACTTTTGGAGCCAGCCCCCAGTGGTCAGTTGAGAAACTGCAAATTCTGTATTTCCACATTTGATACCAAGAACTTGGAATATTGGTACTTGGTGACAACCACACTGGTATCAACACAGACAGCTTTGGAGTCAAAAGCTTGGTAACCCAAGGTGTTTTCAGCAATTCTGGAGCCATCTTGGTTGTTTTAAATACTGACTCTTGAATGCCCCTATGTGAGTCAACACGTGAATTGCATTTACCCGCCTGCTGCAAAGGGTTCGGGAGACTCTGTGCTGGTGGAAATGGCTTTGAATGGGAGGTGTACCAGACCTATTTCACTAGAAAGAATTGGATCTAGCACGGTGGCAACAACTATAATTATCTTTTCTGTCTATGGCCACACCAAGGTAGAGGGGTAGAGCGTGTATATGGGGGGATTTTTGTGATTCCAGATTATTAAAATAACAACAAAGTTCTTTCAGAATTCCTCTTCTGCTTTTCTAACAATCTGTTAAAGTCTGTCCTGCCTAAAGAGTGGAACCACAATTGCAAAAGCACTCATGTCCTCACTCTTCTTCTGTTTTTGTACTTTGAAACCACACCAAAGAAAATAAATGCAAACACAAGAGGGATTATAAGGAGAAGTGTGAGTGGGTGAGGTACCTGCTGAGGACAGTTCAACCAGCGTGAGCGTGTTGCAGCAAGGGGATGAGGAGAAAGAGGGAGCATGGGAGGGGGGAGGTTACAGAGCGAGGACGATAGACGGAGAGAGCGACAGGGAGACAAAACAGGAGGGAGTGCTCTGATAGTGCTGCATGCTGGGATAGGTCTTGAAGCACAAACTGTGACTATGGCCTTCTTGGAAGGACTCCAGGACTTGTAGTGCAGGTCTTCTTTGATAATGGCCCACAGTATGTGTAAGAGTGTTGGGCTGCCGCCAAGGTACACAGCCTTTTGCTAATAGTTAACCGAGTGGGCAAACAGTGGGAGTCAGAAGCATAGAGGTAGGTCAGAGAAGTGCAGTAGGAGCTCAGCTAGCCCTGCTCTCTTCACCCCTGTTCCCCAGCGCAGCCCAACCCTCCCACCCCGTCTCCCTCTCAGATAGGTCTGGCATTGCACTGGAAAACTTGGCTCTGTGCCTGGCTCTTACATTTGAACTGGAGCTTTATAAACATGCTGTTGACTCATATAGGACATGCTGAAAAGACGGTCGCTCCACACAACCTTCTTCAAAAGACAAAGCGGTTGCTAGAAATATTATCTCCTATATAAATGTGATACATTCTTGCAATTCATGCTTGCATTAAGAATAAAATCTTAGACCATGTGCAAAAGTCTACAGCCCCTCTCTTAATCCTAGGTTTTTATTTTTGTGTAAAAACAATAAAAAGCATCTGATTGTAGATGAAAAACATTACTTCTTCTTTTAAGCAAAAATGAACATAAGGGAAATTCACATGAGCAATACTAAGTACCCCCATGACTCAGCAGCTTGTAGATTACTGTCAGCAGCCAAGGATTAAAGTAGCTGTTTTCTTTATCAGTCTCTCACGTTGTTGTGGAGGAATTCTGGTCCATTTTTCTTCATGTTTTTGATTCAGTTCTTTGAGGTTTTTGGTTATTCTCTTATGGACAGTTTTCTTTAAGTTCCACAACATCATTGAGGTTTTTAGACTTAGTGCTGGACTAGTCCAAAAGTGGGATTCTTTTATTCTTGTGTGATTCTGGCCTAGCTTTGCTGCGGTGGTTTGGATCATTGCCTTGTTGTATGAACCGGTTTTGGCCGAGCTTCAGCCGTCAAACAAAAACTCTCACATTTGCCTGTAGAATAGTTTTGCCTCTAGAACTGACCATGGGCTACAGAGAAGCTCATGATCGATTCAGTGACTGAAAATCACCTCTCCTCCATCCCCATGCTTGACAGTGAGTACAAGTTAGTTTCTGGGATGCTGTGTTTTGTTTTCTCCAAACATAGTACAGGGAATTAAAACCAGACATCTCTACAACGGTTTTGTTTTGTCCATGCAACGTTGTTTTGGAACTCTTGTGGTTTGCTCAAGCGGAGTTTGTCTCCTGACAAACCCTCTAAACAAATTGCACTTTTTCAGTCTTCTTGTAATTGTGAGGTGTGAAATGTAGCTCTTGGACATTTTTGTATTTTTTCTGACCACTGCACAGTCTGACCTTGGGACACATTTGCTGGGACGTCCGCTCTTGGGAATCTTGGCAACTATCCTGGATGTTCTCCACTTGTGAATAATCTTTCCAACCGTCAAACACTGAACTCCAGTTTTTTTGGAAAAGGTCTGATCATCAGCAGCTCATACACCTGCTGATTATTAGTTAAGTCAAGAGCTGATGATTACCAGCAACTTACCCTCTTAAATCCTACACAAGCACTACTTGTGTTTTTCCTTTTTGGCTTATTTCCTGTTAAATAAAAGGCATAGTCAGAAAATCTCTATGCTATTGTTGGTCTGAGACTGTGCATAATTTACACTGACACCCACCATGATCATATTTATTATACGAGGGAAAAACAAAGATTAAAAGAAGGGGTGCTAATATGTGCATATGACTGTATAAAAACTGTGCTAACAATATGGCCTAAGCACTGAAAAAAAACAGTTGTACCAGCATGACATTGGTACCTGCATACGTCCTGTCATTCCTGAATAATATGTACATTCACAAAGCCTTAAAAATATGGAAACTAAGATTTTGGCTCAGCAACATGGCTGAAGCCCTGTATGTCATCTGTGTGTCCGAGACAATTAGTGGTTGACCATGTCACATGTCATTCGGGAAGGATTACAAATGTTATGTTGTTTCTGTTACCGCAGTGTCAGACTTTCTTTTCATGGTCAGATTTCCTCTGATGGAAGAAGAGAGGCCACACGCTTCTGTGCGTAGGTGTGCGTGCGCGTCTCGCTTTCAAGTCGCCCTCAGACAATCCAAGGACTCGAAAACGGGTAGACATGTCATTACCGGATCCTCTGGTCTGCTTACTCTGAGATTAGCAGCAGGTTGGCAAAGACCAAACCACACACAGCTCTGTTTTAGTCTTCAGAGTCAGCTTTCAGGGCCACTGTGGTGTAATGCTGCACTAACCTTAACCTAGGACCCAGAACAAAGAGCAACGCCATGCTCCGCTCCACTCCCGCACTGCAATCTGGGGCTTTAAATCACAGGCTTTGAGGCAATGAGGCTTGGCAGCCTGATTCACAAACAGGCCATCTCAAATTAAAAAAGGAGTCCATATAGCTTCAAACAGATCTATAAGCATGCCCTGGGAGTTATCAGGTAATACTTTTTTTAATGTTTGTTGTAGCTCCCACAAGGAGTTTATCAGGTGAATGGCCCTGATGATGCAATAAGTTTCTCAAATAAAACTGCCTTTTGATCACATTACCAGATTTCAGTCAACTTTTGTGCACCAAGGACAGCTGACATTTTTTTGCACTTCAGGGTCCTGAGTTGGAGTCAATACATAAACAGGTTATGTAACCCACTTGTAGACGATATTCCAGCAACTCTATCACTTTCATGCAAAGTCCTGGTGTGTGGTCAAGGACATGTGAAGAGAATGGCCAGGTGGAGAACCAACATACAAGCCGGCATGAAAAAGTCAAGGTGACAGATGAATATTTAAATGAGTTCAAGAATCTTTTCATTTGGTTTTAAAGACTGATGTTGGTTGCTAGTTTTATCTGCACCAGACTCCAGAGGGCAGCGCCGATGACTCCCAAAGCCTCTCTCAGTGCACCCTAAACAGTCTGTCAGTATTCCGGCTGGGTGCGAAGGTGCCTCTTTTTGACAAGAGAGTGAGGCACTAAAAGGGACTGGCACTAATTTGGGGCAGCCAGTCAGGCGGTCAGGGCCAGTTGGAACAAGTCTCCTGGATGCGTCGTCCTCTCCTGGGGTGCTTTTGAAGAGTTATCCAGGCATATGTCTGGGTTTTGTTGTTTTCGAAGTGTGCTACAAGGTCATTGCTTCACTCTGAATCAGTTATTCCACCTGGGTAAGACTATTAAATGACTGGTGGCAGCACTATTGAAATTCTTGAAGTGACTGTTCTAGTAGGAAACCAATAGAGCTTTTGGAAACACTTCAGAGAAGAATAAATAATCCAC
>JAOWBL010000006.1:11403011-11529363 GCA_028564865.1 Zenarchopterus dispar | reverse complement strand
GTGTGTGTGTGTGTGTGTGTGTGTGTGTGTGTGTGTGTGTGTGTGTGTGTGTGTGTGAGAGAGAGAGAGAGAGAGAGCACTGGAGAGAATGTGTGTCTTTGTGTTGTAGTGGTTGCTTTACAACTTATCATTTCTTGTGTTTGTTCATCATAAAGAACAGGGTTGGTTAGTCCTTCAGCTATTATACACAGCTGACTGCTCGCAACATCCACCATTAGGATGGGGAGTGTTACTCTGCTCTGCAACAACCTCAGGGATTCTTGCCTCTTTTTTTTTTGTCTTGGACAAGTCACAAAAGCTTATACTGCTAGAATAGAAATATGAAAAAGTGTATTGGAATTTAAAACATTGTGTACCTTGAAACCACCTTAAAGCTTACATTTGCTGTATTTGCTGTCTTTATTGTCTTTAATTTGAACATTAATCCTTAATATATAGCCTAATCAGCTGTGCCCATTCACTTTGTGAAAGTTGCCCTCATGAAATATTTCTGGTATTTTCCCATTAACAGCCATTTCCACCAGCACAGAATGTACCAAATCAATCCCAATGGGGCTGGGTGTTCTTTATGCAATGGCTCAAAAAGAGCATCAAAGAGCCACTTTTTGAAACAAGATAGTTGCAGAATTGCTAAGCCATTGCAGGATCAATAAGTTCTTTCTGCAAAATGCCAGAAATTCATCGGTTGCACACCAAATTTGTCTTTTGTTGATACTTGTCTGGTTGTTGCTCTGCCTCTGTCACATGCTGCATTTCTCTGGTTGTATTCCTATCCAATGGCATCCAGAGGCTTTCTTCTGTTGGTACTGCTCCTTGGAAATCAAAGTCAAATCCAGGTGGACCAGACTAATTCTTTATATCGAGGAGGCGAGAATTACGATGCCTACACTGGCTATCTGAAACAGGAGCTTAATTGTGTGATGTTTAAATTGTCCCCTATCCCAAAAGTTATGTGTAAAGTAACCACATTTTAGAGTTTACAGCTTCTTCATTCATATCTAAAGCATTTATTTCTTTTGTAGCTCCAAGTTGTAGTTCTTGGGGAAGCAGCTTTATTTCTTAAACATCATTTAAGTCTATTTTGATCAAATTCCAAGTGTTTTCTGCTTATCTTTATTAGTCTTAATCATGTAGATAAACTACATCTTAATTTGTTAACTTAGAGATACAACTGCATAAAGATAATTCAAATTTTTGATAATTGCATCAAGTTGTACTAATCTCTTGGCTGATAAATTACGCTATTAAGTTTAACTAGCGTGTCAAGAGATTCTGATAATGATTCTGATAATTTGATATAAATTATACATTTCATTATTTGTTCAGACACTGCACACAAAGACAAACACACACACCTTGGACCTTGTGCGGGTCCCAGATTTTATTAAATATCTGCAGATTCGGGGCTCCAGACAGCGACCATTTAGTCTCGTGTTGTGATCATTTTTCTGGAGACAGTTTTATAGTATTCAGAGCAGGCGTACCCGGGTCATTTGGAAACGCTTTTTACTTGATTGAAGAAATCATTACATAGAAAATGAAATAGCAGGAAGAAATGAGGCAAGTGTGTGTATATTTGTCATTTGCAGTGTATCTGTGAGAATGTGCTGTAAATGGGAGACTCTTGTCATAGTTGGGAACAACACAGTCTGAGTTGTCACTGGTGTGCAATCCCTCATCACTCTCATGTGCCTTTTAGAAAAAGCCAATTGTTTTTCAGGACAAAATAACATCTTCAAATTACTGTTTTGAAGAGGGCAAAGTAAATTGTGTAGAATTATGCGATAAACCTCCTCCTCATGGCATGAAATACTTATATGAGGGTGGTGCGGGAAAAAAAAAGTAACATAGTGTGTTTAATGTACTGTTCATAGGAAAAGGTGGGAAACAACAACAAAATTTAGACATGAAATTCTCAAAGCGCAATAGCAGCAGGGAGAGATACAGGTATTGAATTGCAGAATGTCTACCTACAGCATTTGAAAAAGCAATCTACTAATTGGTCTTTAGAAGAGCTCAAATAACAGAGTTTAATACATTCAATGCAGTGTGAAGCAGGAGCTGCCATTCGCTAACACAGGCTGAATTGTTCACAGAAGTTGTTTAAAATTAATCTGAATTCATTTAAAATTCAAAATATGTCTCTGGCTGTGATGTATTACGGTGCACTCATGAGCCAAGTTATACCATGCTGTTCCCAGACTCAACTGACCCTCCCTCCTGATTCTCCTGCTGGCCCATTCTCACGTTACTCCAGACACAGCGCAGCTGCTGCATGTACATATATTGTACGTTTGTTTATTCCAAGACTCATTGACATAGGTGTATGAAGTCAAGCACCTAGCCATTCAGTCTTCATTGTGAAATGTTGTGAAGAACTCTTCAAACGTAAATAGGATGCCAAACGTGATAGGATGCCACCTTTGCAATGAGACAATTACTGAAATTTCATCCCTCTTTGTTACTCTGTGGCCAACTTGAAGTTATTTATTTGAAAGTTAAAGTGTTCATGAACATCAGCAACTATACCACAAAGCGGGAGACCGTGCAACATTTCAGAGTAAAGTCAATGACTGTTTGTCATCATCAATGTGCTGCTGATTTCATGGCTCAAGATTTCCAAACTTCCTCTTATGTTAATGTCACCAAAGAAATGGTGTGAGCTTCATGGTATGGTTTTCCATGCTGACCATCTGCATGCAAGCCTGATATGACCAAGTCCAATGCCATGGAGTGGTATAAAGCACACAGATTGGAATATGCATGAATGTTGAGTGACAAATCACACCTTTTTCTTTTGTCAGTCAGATGAGCAAGTCTGGACCTTCTCAGCCAACCTCAATGTCTGACTTCGTACATGTTCTCTTGAAGGAACGATCACAAATTCCCACAGAAACATTCCAAAATCTTGTGAAAAGCCTTGCTAGCAGACTGGAAGTCAACTCCATATTAAAGCACATGCATTTGAATACAACATCATTACAGATGTAGAAAAATAAGTGGTAGAAAATAGACTTTGGTGAAAGCCGTTGGCTTGTGACACAAAAAGTGTTAAGTTGCTTCATTAACTTTTGATTACAAAAATGAGATTACTGACAGAAAACTGTGATGTCTTGTGCTGGCTGTGAATTTTACTTTAGTTGATAAAGGAGGACAAATACAATTTCTCTTGTGTCATTTGGTCTTTGAAGCTTCTCCGTGATCATTCAAAGAAGCCTGGAAGGGAGTGTGACCTCTCCAAATATCTCAAAGTAATTGCAGATTTTGAAAGGCGTAACAGTATAAAGCAAAATGTAATTAATGACTTCTCCGAGTGAAATTGGTTTTCAGTATGAGGCACCAGCACTACAGAGCATGGAAACTGCATGGTAGCACTTTGATATTTGTCAAATGTGGCAACTGTTAAATGCTTTTTTATGTGAACTGAACTTTGTGTAATGATAATTTAAGGCAAATCCCAGTCGGCATTGGCCCCAATAACTTGATTGGAGCATCCCCACTAGTCACTAGTCACTGCACCTCAGGAGATTGAGTTTTTGCACTGGGTGCACAAATTCATTAAAGTCCAAAACCCCGAGGAGATAAGTGAAGGGAGAAGGCAGATGGCGATGAAGAATGAAAAAAGTTTAACACCAGAGGCTGGGGCTCTTGTACTCAATGATGGGACTTGAATTGCTGTTAGCATTTATCATTTTAACAATATTTCAAATCAGCAAGCACCATGAAACTATTGTATTCTTGTTGATGGTTATGTGTGTTTTTCTGTGTGTGTGTTTGTTTCTACAAGACGAAATGTATGTTGTATCCTCTGGGAGGGTACGTTTCTCTGTCTGATTTATCATCACACCTGAGTGCAGTAGTTTTGATCCCTGAAAAGCCAGAGGAAAAAAACAGAATGAAGGACACTTGGTTGGATGGGTTTATTTGAATGCAGCAGAGTAGGTTGTTAGTAATGTAAGACAAATCCTAGCCCTAGAAATGAGACCAAATCAAAATTCAGACAGTGAAGAGAGAGAGAAGAGATCTTAATCTTCAGGGATGACGTGACCATGGTAAACTACAAAGCTTCTCACCAAATCACTTCCCTGGCAAACACTGAAATTGTCTGCCCCGCTACACAATGGCTCGCTGTCAGGTAATCCAATTAGATCAAAGTGAAATCACTCAACAGCAAATTAAAATGTGTCCCTCATGTTTTCAGGGCTCAAATTTCAAATAAACATTTCTAAATTCAGCAGCAATTTCTGCCAACCTTTTTATGCCATACAAAACCACAGAACCTTTGTCAGTCGTACAGGTAATAAATGTGAACCACGACTGCTGGTTTGGGATTTCCTTTTTAACTGCCTGTGCACCTGAAAAAAATCAAATAAATAAATAAATTGAATTATCATTAGATATGTATGTCTGCAGAAAATGTATTTGTGCAGAAGCAGAAAGAATTACACAACATACAAGGGATCTAATCTCCATGATGCATCTTGGGTCAATGAAGCCAGAGGCCTCAGATGGTTCTTAACCTTCCATTAATGTTGTAGGATTTAGTTCCTATCTTTTGGAAGAACTCTGATTTCACGCTCATATTTTCATTACCACTCTGACGTGAATGGGGAAAAATGAGTACATCTTTCCAAAGATTGGGTGATTGAACATCCCAATCAGTATGCTCTTTTCCACTGTTATATCCCTCCAGTGGGACAGCAGCCAATCAGGTGTACAGTCTTGTTTCCAGGCTAACCACTGTAGACTTATTGGAGCGCATCATTCAGCTATGATGTAGGTCGGAAGGGATTGGTGTCAACATAGATGCTTCTGTAGGGCGCAGATTTTCACCCAAAAAATACAGTGAGAAAAATTATTATACATAGAGGATTTACGTGTGCACCATGTGGTTGGCCAGTTATGTTTGCATTTCTGGATTCTCTTTGTTTTTCTTGTACCTTACCTTGCTTTTTTTAACTTTGACTTTCTGCTACATACTGTGATGCTGCATGTTAATGCCTCGTTCAATTTTCTGAAGAAACACAGAGAGATCCTGATAATGAGAGAAACTGTACAAAGATGAAGCACATGATCAGAAACATGCATGCTTTAATGACCATTCATGATTATATTAACAATGAGATTTCTAATGTTCTCTGTAATTACCATTTGTAGAATATGATCAAAAGCTGGATAGGATACTAATGTGCATGCAGTTATACTCAGTGGTACTCAGAAATGAATAAAAATGCAACAAAGACGCAGATTCTTATTTTCAAAATTGGCCTGATTCTCTGACTTTAAAGCATCTGGCTTTCTTCTTGCAGTTTATATGAAGGTGGAAAAGTAAGGATTTAATTTTGTTTTTTTTTAAATAAGTGTGGAGTTAGTTGCCACTTCTAAAATGCACTGCCGTATGTGTGGTGGAATCTTAAGTATGTCTGGAGTATCTATGTCACAACTGGAGTTTGATGCAGTGAGATTCAGTGAAATCCAGCACTATCAAAGGAACAAGATGCTTTTACACACCTTATGGTTGCAGCAGTGCACTTGTCTTTGTATATAATATGTCATTAAAACGAATTATCATAATGTGTCTGTTTCTTTATGAGCAAAATTTGGAAATTACCCTCATTTAAACCAACTATCACACAGGCAGGGAGGAAAGAAGTAGTTGTAGTAGTAAAGTGTCACTGATGTTCATGGTCATGTTGACAGGAGTTCACGGAAAACACATTTAGATGAGCCATCTGAGGCCAAAGCTCCCTTAAAACTCAGGAGAACTGTTTTTATGAGTGCTCTCTGGCAGCAAGTAATGTCTGCCTACGTGTCAGAGAACAGCAGTGCTTCACAGGAAAATTGAAGAGATTCTTGACTTAAATCAACCCCCACACTCAGGTATGAGCTTACTGCATTAGGACCGTAAAAATACCACTCTTACATACACTTGGATTGCAACAAAACAGTTCAGGAGATTTATACATTGTCTTGTTGTATATGATGGAACATACTTTGTTTCACTTCCTGCGGTTCTGTCAAACAAAACTAAGATGCTTCCCTTTTTTTGAATGCGTCATTGTTAGGATTTTATCATTACAGATATATTTCCTCCAACTGTTGCATCATTCAGATACTGTACAATATAATATAGCCCTACCACCTTATTACCATGAATAAATTAGTCAATTAATTAAATCTTTGATCTGCGTTCTTGTTTCTGTTGCTATAATGTTTACCATATACTCCTGTCCCTAAAATCTTGTTCCTCAGTTCCAAAGAAACTTGCCTGAGATACCCCAACAAGACAGAAAACTCCTCTCTTGTCAGTTGCCATGGAAAAGATGATCTTTGCTGAGCAGCAGATTTCATGATGCCATGGAAGGTTAAATATTAGTGACAGGGAGTAAGCTTGACAGAATGAGGAAGTGATTACTGGCAGATTGCCCTGACTGAAAGCAACTAATCAGGGAAGCAAGGCTGTCCTTGCATCCTCCTGAATTTGGGGATGTGGATGAGAGGAGTAAATGGACATTGCACACTAGGTACGTGGTGGTCGCCTGTGTGCACCATCGCTAGCCTCTGTCAAAGTAATTGAGTCGGGCAGTTGTTGATGTGCACTTAATTGCAGATGTGACTTTTAAGACTTGAAGGCAGTGCTCAGTAATGGTAGAGTGAGTCTGACAAGGATACTAGATAAGAAAGGACAGAAGTTCAGAAAAGAAAAAAAAAACAGGATATGGAGCACCTGAAAGTCCTCATTGATGGTGTACGTTGTTACAGTAACAACTAGGGATGGTTATTGGGAACGGGTACTAAACTGGGTTTGCACTAGTCAAATTACTAATGAACTCCAGGACAAAGATTACTTTTATCAGTATTTATGAGACATAAATTCATTGTAACACATTGCAACAGTCTGATGTCCAGTTACGACTGAACCAGATATAATGTCAAAGTAACAAAATGTAACAAAGTTGTTCAGTATCTGAGAGCAACCTGAAAGAAAAACCTTTAAGAAAATAGGAAAGCAGGGAAATGGATTTTTGCACACACGAACAAACATACGAGTGTTTATGGGGCCTCCAGGCCTTCTGAAGTGCAACTACAGACAATCACAGACGAGATTCACCAATGTGTCACACACATGTTAAAGTCTATGATCACACATTTGTAGCATTAGCTTTTTTACCACCATTACTCCCGAATGGTTGGTGCAAATCAAAAGTTTAAACAGTTTCTGAAAGTAGTTTTCTGACGATGTACCGTATGATACACTAGACGTTACGGTATATGTACGCTGAGCATTCAGCAGTGTCAGCACTGGCAGGTTTGAGGAGTGAGAGTTATGGAGAGTTTGATCAGGCTTTGGGAGATCAATTTCTGAGATATTTGGACCTCAGTCTCAGGAAAACGCACATTAAGCATGTTTTGGTATCGCTAACAATGGAGCTCTGATGCGCTCACAAAGACACGTGACTTCCACCAGTGGACAGAGAGTGCACTGGAAAATCAGTGGTGTCAGCCACCTGAAACGGAGACAAAAGTTTTTTTGTTTTGTTTAACTGTTTTTAAGCTGTTAAGTTGACTGATATCATTAAAGGAAACATGAACACCGTCTTTCCTTTAAACCCTCACAGCACACTCAGGGTCATAATCCCACTGTGAATGCGCTCCGAGGGTAGAAGTGTTGTAAGTTCCGACCCACAACATGAAACAGACATAACCAACTCAACAATTATTACATTTTTCACCAACTAATATAATTGTTTTTTGTCGACTGCATCAATAATCTGTTGTAGCTCTACTCTCAACATAAACATGAAAATCTCTCAACTTTGAAGCATTAAGGTAACACTATATATTACTACCCCTCAAAAAATCTCCAGTTCTTATTACACATTAAGAGGCTGTTTAATACTCTTCTAATTTGGGAAACATTTAGTCTTTCATCTGACTGGAGTCAATTTAGGGTATGCTTTTGTTAAAATTTGATGATATATACTTTAGCCCCTGTGAATTCAGTCTTGACAACCACAGGTAACTGATCATTGGTATTAATCGTGGTTAAAAGAGTGAACTACAAGGGTACCATTAATGTACTGCATGTCAGTACTTAGCGTTGGACCCAGGAGCTTTTTCTGTGTACCACGATAATATCGTACACATAGTTATGTTTCTGCAATATAGTGTTTGTCTGAGGCTCCGGCAAGAAAAGATTCACACAACAGTGTGAGGTTTTTGGTTAATTAAACAGTACTGCTGCTCTCAAAGTTTACATGGAGCAAAAAACAGGAAAAGTATCGGCAAGAAATTAATCTTTGTTTTTAATGTCACATCATGTCTTTTTTTTTTTTTTTTTTTTTTTTGCTTTTTTGCTTTGAAATATTGAGGGTGGTATTGATTATGCGGCTTTCGGAGGGTGTGTTAAAAACCTTCAGCTGTTTCGTAGTAATGTATATATTGCGTGAATCAGCTCTGCTTGTATAACCAGTACTAGTACTAACTGTATGTCCTTATGTTGAACACCAGGAAGCATGGTCTGTATTTCATAGCTTTGATGGAGGAAATGAAGCAGAGCTATCAAGAAATTCCTGATGATGCCCATTTATCTCAATAATTTACTCCATTTCTTCTTGTGTATTCATATACATGAAGAAAAATGAGCATAAGAACAGCAGTTGTCAAACTTCTTCTGCCAGCCTTCCTTTAAAGAAAAGTAGCTCTCATTAAACTCCAAACAAGATATTAACAAAATGGGTCAAGTTTAACTATAATTAAGGGGAAAAGAAGGTTAAGTCCAATTCTTTTTTTATTTTCTGTTAGTTTTTGGTTGTGTTAATTAAAAATATCAGTCATCAACTATTTTTTTGTCATTAGGGTTAGCTGAAAAAGCTAAGTTATAGGAGAATCTATTAATGGAATAATTCAAATTGAAATAGCCATTCAATAGAAAGTCAAATAGATTTTTTGCTTGAACAATAATAAACCAGACTGTTCTGAATTGCTGAAATGAGCTTAACTTTCGCTACACTGTTTTTTTTCAATCTCCTTTTATACGGGTTGTTCTTTAAAATAAAAACAGGAGATATTTGTCTAAAAATATTAAATATCTTCACTCCTTAGGGCTCAAGTCACTATATCATAGTATCAGTGGTTGCTCTAAGCATTTCGCGCTCTGCACATCTTTTCAAAACAGGGCTGCGGGCTTGTTACTGTCACTATAAATTCACAGTCCATGCGCACTTTATTTTGGATTTTATTTTCAGTGAGTCAACAGCATAAAAGTCGATATGACAACAAGCATTTTGCACACAATCGTGTCATACTGGCACAAAAAAAGTTCTCTTTAAGCTGCTACTGTTCCTCTTTGTAAATTTTGTTTGGAGCTGGGTTGCATCACTCCCAGCATGCTGGGGCATCACAGAATCACAGAAACAAGAAAGCCAGGTGCTTTGACTCAGGCCCACCTCTCATGTACGGTTTCATTGACTCACTCTAGACTGTGTATGAGCAGTTTGGTTGGCTGATTCTTGTATCTGTGAAAGTTGAACTGTTCTCAGCTTCTAATGGGAGCAAAGCTTCTAGGATGATGCAAAAACCTTGTTGATGTTGCCATGTGAGCGTACCACCATGCATGCAGAATTTTATATATATATTCTTTAGTTGGGAGAAAAAGAATATGAAAGAAAGCTTAAAGATGCTTTGCAAGTGTGCAGTGCAATATTTACATACAAATTGGATTCATATAAACTGCAAGATTGCAAGTGATAGAACCTAAGCTAAGAAGTGGGAATAGAGGAGGTAAATATGCAAACACCTTCACCACAGATGTGTCACACTGTCTGCAATAAGCAGCACACTGTTATAATGCTCACAAAGTACACACACACACACACACACAGTCTAGGAAATCCAAGCATTCATTTGCAAAAGCACACGCACTGCTGGCCATCTGGATGTTACAAAATATGTTTTCTATCAATTAAAGTCAGACACACTAAGTTGGAACATGAATATTTATGAGTTGTTTCCAGGACAATGTTGTGCAACTTGAAAGCTGTTTGTTTTGGTCTCTGTTGGCCCCACATTCAGTGTCATGATAGAACTGTAAAATGGATGCTCATCGTGTTGTGGGATGGATAATTAGTTTAGAAAAAAACCAAAGCACCTTTATTTATGCTTGAATTCTATTTCTCTGAGACTGAGATGTTTTGTTCCATGGATGTACATTTTGAGTGATTTGAGGATTCACCATGTAGTTTAAACATTAAATTTAGAAAAGAAGGGCTTTTTATAGTGCAGTCTTGCACCATGATGATGTGTAGAAATTAGAAAATTTCAACATTTAGACCTTCTCAAAGACACTTTATGATGGGGATGAGTAAGAACTGCTGAACTGGTACTAATTCTGCATTGGTCTGTACCAAACTACATTAAGCTTCAGAATAAACTGGACTGCTAATAGCCTTTATGTTGTATATATTCATTATAACCATTCACTTCACAACAAAGTTGGAGACATTTACTTACAAATTCACACAAATGTGGCTACAGTGGCTCTGTAGTCATGGCCAAACTCTAAAGTGTAGGTTAACTCCACAAAACGAATCATAGATGCACGAAAATGTATAAAAGGTTGTTGCATCTCCAAAACATGGTGAAACTTTTAAATAAATCAACATTGTGTTACCCTGGAGACTGCATTAGAAAAGGAGCTACTGCACATACATTTGCTTCTTACCTGAACTCGGTACATTAAGGTAACAATAATCATCATTACAAAATAGGTCTGCAGTCATCAACTCATTACACAGTCTGCAGCCATTTTAAACGCTTGTAATTTATATGTTGTTTATCCCTCAGACTCTGGGAGTTTCTTAGTATATGTAGGTTTTGCAGAAGCCAGACACTAACCTTTATTTAGGGAAGGAAGAAAAAGGGGGGGAAAAAAGAGAAAAAACAGTGCATGCGGAGTGAAGACTTCTTCCAGAACATGAAAGATGTACATTTGCGAATCACGTCACAGAGCAGCTGCACAATCATGTTCCCTGAGAAATGTGTGCTGTGGTTACTCCATAATGGCCTGGTGGGTCAGAGGTGTCTCTGGTCTTTGTGAAATTGTCTCTGGTTTAACCATTTACTCTTATCAGCCAGCTAGACAATAAAGACATCCGCTCTAATGCAGGCTGACTCGCACCTCAGTTTGGCGCTACCTTTGTTCTTGTTCCTGATCTGCAGTAATTTTAGTAACAAGTTCCATTTAGATTATGTTTAGCACCATTAGTGGACCGGGAAAGTGAAGAAACTGAAATTGCAGGAGTACAGCAGGGGAAAAAAGGACCCTAAATCACCAGAAGGCTTAATTATCATGTCTAGGTGTTAATGAACGAACGACGCATAACAAGCACAAACAGGCAATGCTTCACCATAAAGCTGAAATGAACTTTAACTGCTCTATACACACACACATAAAAAAAGTTAAACACCCACAAAGTCATTTGTTTCCAGATTATATTGCGTTCTTATTCCTAACAACCTGTTTTTTTTTGTTTTTTTTTTTTTTACCTAAAATTCCCATATTTTAGCTGACTTAAAATAAAAAGACACCTCACTTTAAACTGGATTTGCAAAGCTGAAATATTGACCTCCTGATCTATTTATTTGTACTTCTCAGATGTCACGACACAAGCCTGGTTTATTTTGCTAAACAAATGTTCTTGCATACTTAACTGCACACCTAGCAGTTACAGGATTACCATTGTATCTGCAGCAAAGGTAAAGCACAGTATTGTTTATGGCTCAGAGTTTGATTGTGTCATCTTAGACACAGGTTGTTCATGTTACAGTAAGACATGCTTATTCCAAGTACGCTTGTATTGTTTTCTCATTTACTGAGTTATTGAACTGTCGTGACTCTGGGGAGCCTTGCAGCTGAGTCCACATGGCTCTCAGTGGGTCATCTGTTCCCTCTGCAGTTAATGACTTTGAAGGTCATTTATAAACAAACTTGCATGTTTGCTCAGAGAAAATACAAGTACTTTCAAAGTTCCTCATTCATTGTAACCTTTAACACATTTTCATGCGCAGTGGTGTAAAGGTGATGTCTATTCATGGATGTTTTACAATAAAGATACATTTAGAACTGACTAAAATTAGGGAATAAGTGATGTGCTATGGACATGTTATATCACCCAAATGTAATTTACTGGCGGTCTTGTACACAAAAGCCATACAAGAACCAAAACAAAAAGGCCTTGGTTGATATAAGCTGATGACTCTGCAAAAGTGTTGTCAATGTCTTAATGTGATGACAGTTCTAACCAACCTCATTTATGTTGCACTAAATTGTAAAATAAGTAATCTCAGAGGAGTGTAATGTCAATATCTAAATTGTTACTTAAATGGTTGAGAGACTTGATAAAACTTTGTTGAGCAAGATGGGAGGAACAAAAAAAACTGGAACAGAGATTGAAATGTGCTAAATGAAAAAAGCCTCAGATGAGATAAGACCTAGGGCAGGTAGCCATCTGGCTTTTTGAAAGAGAGGAGATTGAGACAACATCAGCTTTGAATATTGTTCAGTCTTGTGGGCCAGTTAGTGTGAAACATGTTTCCAATTAAACCACACATACTGAGTGAAAGATACAGGGAGCAGGAGGATGGAGAGGTAAAAGCACCAACTCTAGGAGAATTACATAAACAACATTCATGTCATTCAAATGTATGGATAGACATTGGACTGCAGAGTATAGTGGTTTGTGAAATCTACAGCTTCTCCAGCAGAAACAAAGGATTTTTCATCAGTTTGTCTTCATTTATCATACGTACATAGCTGCCTCCTGATGTTCCATAATTCATCGTTGTGTATTATACGGCTGGAAGTGCACTCGCAAGTCCATGCAAGAGGAAAAACGTGATTCAAAGACACATTTCTAGCTTTTCTTATCTCGGTGACCGCGGAGAAATTGCACGGCGTCTTTGTTCTCCTGTCACCTACTTCAACACCCCGCTATGTTTGTTTTTCATTACTGGAGCTCATCCTCATGGGGTAGAGTTGTGTCAACACCCTGGGGCTTGTACCACCACATGGAACTGCAGATGATGTTTCATTGTCATTCTGGCACTGCTGGCCACCTCTTTCTGTTCATCTACACATGCACAATTTCCTGGAGCTGATGTAACTGCAGATTAGTGGGGTTGGAGTTAGCTTTCCCAGGAGAGACTAATTGTTTTGTTTTGTTTTTTTTTTCCATCATTATGTGGAACAGAAGTTAAGTTTCAGTCCATTTTCAGATGCTGCTCAACCTGCTTTATTACATACTCTCATAAAAGCATATCTGTGTAAAAAGCCACAAGGTTGCCGTTTGTTACAGCCAGCATATAAAATGTGTCTTTGTAGATAACCTCATTTTTGATAGAGGAAAGGCTCAGAACTTCGAATTTCAAATGAAAACCATTCTTGACATATTTAAAAAAAAAAAATGTTTTCCTTCTTTAGGGAGGAGGAAGAGAGCCTACGAGACAAGATCCGTGCAGACCATGAGCGAGCACTGCAGGAGGCAAAAGAGAAGCTGCGGAAGTCGCGTGAAGAGCTGAAGGCTGAGATTCAGACAGAGAAGACTAAAGTGATGGAGGACTTGAAGAAGAAGGATGCGGGACCTAAACCCTTGCCACCGGTCCCCATGCCAAAGGTGGTGGGGGTCAGTGATGGCGAGCCACCAGAACCTGACGTCAAAGAGAAGCGTGACAAGATCAGAGAAGTAAGATTGACTTTGACAAGTTGCTTTACTTGTTACTTAATAATTAGGTTTTATTATAGGCAGTCTAGAATCCCATTGCTTTAACTCTTACAGGTGAGGAAATTCTTCTTAACTTGTTTTTCTTTTGGCAGTTTAAAAAAAAAAAACACCTCTAGGCCATAGTTGACGAGAATTAAGTTTCCATACACATAAATAATAACAATATACCTTTTTTCTTTTAAAACTGTGCATTTCTGCCTTATAATGTTTGACAAACATCCATAAATAAACTATCGGCTCACTGCTGGCATTAAATCCTGTGAAGACCATCTTGCAGTAGACTGTGGGGTACAGTTGTTGCCACAGGATTAGTGAGGAGCAATTTAGCTCTCAGTGTTTGTCACTATGAGGTGTGTTTAAATGCTTTCTCTCTAACTCAGCGCCAACTCATTTTGAAGGCAATAGCGAGCCAGACAGATAGTGCATGTGCAGAATGCAGATGGTGCTATCTGGTCCTCTCTGTAGATGCAAAGCTAGCTCCAGCGTATCTTTGTCTCTGTCTCTGCTCCTCTCCTTCCTTTCTCCCCTCTGCGAGTTCCCGTGTATAATTACCTCATATCGTCTCTCATGAAACGACACTTGGAGTCAGAACACTTGCTGTGCATAGGAGCGGGCCCATTAACTCCAAACCCGCCTTTGTCTCTAAATGCCCCTTTTGTTCCCTTCATAATTACCATCCACAGAGAATGCCATACACTACCAAATGAGCAAGAAAGTAGCAGCTGTATGGGCAACTACACAGCACACTCCTCTTCTCCAGATCGGCCTGTGAATTCAAAGAAGAAAATGTAATCCCATACTGCAAAAAGTGACTTCTCTGCTTTTTTTTTTTTCACCTGGTGTTGTAAATTCAAGTTCAGAGAGCGGTTTCGGCATTTATCATCTTGTCATTGTGCATATTTCAAGCAGACAGGAAGCAGTAATTCAACCAGGGTGGTAGTTGTCTGTCTGTCACCACCACTTTATTTTACATGGAGTTAAATCATCTGTCTGACTTGAGGTAAGACAAAGTCTGGCAGTGTCTTTGAAGTTATGTTGGGTTTCTTCTTTATTTGGTTATATGGACCATCCGTGTCCACGGGTCTGTGATTGCAGTCTTTGCCTCTGTCTAGATGAATCACTTTGTTTCTGAGCTGTTTGTTGTAAAACTCATATCAAGTCTTGTAATAAAAGGTGCATTGTTTGATTGGTCAGTAAATGGAACTTTTATATTCAACAGATTCTGTACTGGTTAAACAATACGATGTGCACAGTTACTGTTTGATTACACACACACACACGAGTTTCATCAACATGGAAGTTGATGACATGATTGCAGAGAGACAAAGTTGCCAATTTGTTCAAATGTAGACAAATAGTGCTTTTAAGAGGACAGAGCCAGCACAGCAGACCCAAACAAATAGCTCTGTATTGTTAGAATTAAACTAACCAGATCAGTCATTCTTAAGTTTAAATGTTAAGAAATGGCTGTTCGGAAGCATAGATGGTAAGACCTTAGGCAACAGTATCTTACTTATCAGTTAGATGTTTCTCTTTGGTAAAAGGGAGGTTTTTCTGCCCATTGTCAGCAAGTGTTTCTAAAAGAATAAATTGTGCGTTTCTGTCTATATAAACTGTCTCCAATTTTCTTTTTCTTTTTCAGGGCTTGTACTAGTTGACCTTTTTGAAAATGCTTGAATTCTAAAATTGTGTTTTCCAGGCAAAAAAAAAGTACTTTAATTTGGATAAAGTGCATGAAATTTTAACTGTTATTTTTTCTATTGGTATCAAATAATCTGCGTGAATATAGAGCTTACTGGATAGGGTAATAAAATAAATTAGAGAGGCTGAAATGAAAATGATTGTGCCTGGGCCTCGCTTACACTCTGTGAGATCTTCCAGTGTGTTTCCATGTATAACTGCCTCACCAAAGACAAATTTGGAGATGACTGCGTCAGCATGCTGGAAAGTTGCCACTTTAATGAGCGTTGGCAAAAAAAACAAAAAACAAATACAAAACCTGGTTCACTCAAATATGCCTCCTAAAACTTTGCAACAAGATTTGCAGCTTTTCATTTGATGGAAGAGTTGGTGTTCTCAAGTCAAAAAAAGATAAATCATAGTACAAAATATTTTTAAATTGGGAAAACATACTTTATGATGTTCTGTTTATACTCTGTGCTATTTTATTAATGATTGAAAGGTGTTGTGTGTGAAATAATGTGGTAGTACCAATTTTGCTTTGCATTTTGCATAATGTGCATAAACACTAATTAGGCAATTTGTCTTATAGGATATATGGCAGCCTCACTGGCTGATCAGTACTTTGCATTTTCATGTTTTATGTACACTGCAATTTCTCATGTTTTAATTTGTTTTCTTTGGGAATACCTGTAGCTTTGACTAATACAAGTGTCAAGCCAAGGTGGGTAATGTGCATTAATTTAATCATGACTTTGACTAGACAACACATAAAAATATGAAAAAAGGTGTAAAGCTGGAGGATGTGACCCATGAACACACACCCCCCAAGTCCCCATGATGTTGTATTGGTAGTTGTCTATTATTTCAACTGCATCCATTAGATTGTGCTTCTGGCACAGAACCAGGCCACTTGAGCTCAAAAGGTTCATGATGTTTTATTGGGATTATAGATCAGGTTTAGTTTATCTATAAGATTGATTAAATTTTGGCTGATCATTTATTGGTCCAATAGATATTGTGCATCCATTAGATGCCTCCCTGGGGAGGTATTTTGGGCATATCCAACCAGGAGGAATCCCTGGGCCAAGGACCCACTGGGGAGGTCATATTTCTTAGCTGGCTTAGGTATTCTTTCTGGTATTCCCCCAGAACGTACAGAGGAGGTGGGTGGGGAGAAGGGGGTCTGGGCCTTCCTGCTTAGGCTGCTCTCGCCATGACACACACTTGGATAAGTAGTAGTTGATTGATGGATTGATAAATATTTAATGCTTACCAACTTTAAATGATGAAACAGAACTCTAGGCTGTAGCAAAACAATGGTTAGATGAAGTTGCTGTTTTACATGTCATATTTAATTGATGCTCTTTAACGTGATGCCTCCTAACCCAGGATGACTCAACTGGATACATGCATATTACTTCAACTCCTCAACCCCATTATCTTTTCAAGCTGCGTGCCATTACACATAGTTTAAATTACGTTTATGTGCTTTTGGACATATAAAAAGTATTTGTCCGATGGAGAAAATTGGGGCATCACAAATCTAACTAAAATTATTGACTGTATTAGTTACTAAATAATTTAATAATCGGGTATTAGTTGGTCAAGTCATCGTGCGTCTGTTTAATGTTTTGGATTTGAACTTACGACACTTGAATAATGGTGTTTATGTTGCTTTTAATGACATGTCAATGTAACAGCTTAAGAAAGTTTAAAAAACACATTTTTGTCTGTTTCTGGTGAAGAACATATTTTCTGATTTGCTCTGTTTGCTGGTTCAAATTTTTTTGATCTGAACGTTAGTGAGAAGCTAACTTTACAAATGTGTGACCATAGAGTGTAAATACATGTCTGACACGCTGGCGAGTCTCGTCTGTGGTTGTCTGTAGTCATACTTCAGAAGTCCTGGGGGCACCGTGAAGACTCGTATGTGTGTGCAAAGCTTTATTTCTCTGTTTTACTTCTTTTACTGGTCCTTTTCTTTTGGCTGACGTCTTCAGAGGTCAGCACTACAAATCATCCTCCTCAATCTCACCCAGTCCTCTGCATCCTCTTCTCTCACCTCTTTCTCTTCTGGAAGTTTTTGAAATTTCCAGATATCTTAAACATTATAACAGTTATGGTTATGAGAAGTGCTCCACCAAATCCTGTTGGCAACTACATGATGATGATCATCATGTAGTTGCCAAAGGAGTTTTAACTTTACCTTTATATAATTATTGGGATTTTGCCTGCCCTTTGTTTATGTTTTTAGTCTTATGAGCAGCAAAGTTTGCTCATCACAAGGTAAATAAATAACATATTTTGGAGTAATGAAATCCTTTTCAACGTTCTCCTGTCAGTTTGAAGATGCTTTAAACAACCGATAATAATAATTCCTAAATAAAATGGTGAAGGTTTTACACAATGATGAGTCAATGAATCGTCCCAGTAATCAATAGATTAGTCAATAAAAATAGTCATAAGTTGCACCCATAGGTAACAAGTACACTTCACCAGATCTCAGAATTGGGTAAATACATCCTAAAATTTGTTTGGAAAAAAAACAAAATTACATTTATATTCATGGGCCATTTTGAGCTTTGCATTCCCGTTTTCATGAGTATAAAGTTTCTGCCATTAATTGGTGGAGGATTACTTGTGAGTCCTGCAATAAATGTACTGTGTGAATACTGCAGGAAAAGGAAAGAAAACTGATAAGTTGTGACTAAAGAGTGAAAAGAGAACAGTTAGAGTTGTGACTGACATAAAAGTATGATTGCTGTCAAATCCAGATAAATTGATTGCAGCTTTTCATATGAATTTAAACAGGGATTTCCCTGTTTAAATGCAGTCAAAACAGAACACCTATCCAGATATGTGGGCCCATAAGGAAATGAGAGATTTCATATAGAGATGTGGAATATGTATTCTCTCTCCAGACTCTCACTTCCTCTTCAAGTCATTTAATTTTAATCTCTTCTATTATTGTGGTTTTACTTTAGTTTTTCTTTTACCGTTACATCCATCCTTTCTCATATTCGGCTCCTTCATCAATCATTAACTTTGAGGAATCCTCATCCAGTCAGTATTGTCTCTTAAAATCATATATTCTAACAATAACTTTTCATTGATTTGTTCTATATAAAAAGCACCTCATCTGCAGTTGACATAATATTTTAGTCAATTTAACACAATTTTGAATCTGGTGTGTGCAGATGTTTTATTTTCTTAATTTAAAAAAAAAAAAGAATAGCAGCTACATAAACGCACAGGTTTTGGTAATATAAATATTTAATCTGTTATACTTGAAAGTGGCAGGTCACATTCATCAGCCTTTGTAGTGGTGCCAGTAGCGTTTATCATTCCAGATTTAAATCATTGTCCACAGTAGAATTCATAAGCTAAGTGGCTGGTTCAGTATTTTATGAATACCAGTGCTTTTCCACATTCCTATCTGCACTCTGCCATCATCTGCTTATATGGACAACACATAGCACTGTAATTATGTACATTTTGATATTTATTCCTCACCTGTGTTTAATCAGAAAAAACTTTATTTATATAGCACTTTTCATACAATAAAAATTACCCTAAAGTGCAGTAAAAACAGTAAAAACAAAACCAGCCCCACCCATCCACCCACTTCCCTTACCCACCAACCCTGATCCCTATCAATGATCTAACACAATCAAAGGTTAAAATGAATAATCATATGTAAAACATTGCTGGGCACAGAAGAACCAGTGAGGGAACACTATCACACTATCACAGGGAGCATTCTACATCAGGAGGGAGCTGCCAAACCCTGGAGCCAGACTGCATGGTGGGGGCCACAACCCACCCCCGGGGTGTGGGGTGTGGGGGTGAGGGTGGGGGAGTTGAGTGCCAAACACCACCACTGTTGGATGGATGTATGGACCCCACTACAGCCCAGGGATGAGTTGGACCTCAGGGGATCGCCATGGCAACCAGAATAGTCAGCCCCTCCAATGAAGAGGGCTCCCACTGGAGTTGAAAATACTGGAGTTCAAAAGTAAAAAGCACAGAAAAAAATAAAATACAATAAAGAAAACGTTTTAATAAATCATAGTAGGAACAGACAAATAAATAAATGGGATATCAGGAATAAGCAACAATAAAATGTGTTAAACAGGGCTAAACAGAAAATCGAAGGTGCTGGACAGACAACATTTCATAAGCTGAGAATCGTGCGTTTTTCTGCCCGGATGAAAAATAAACTTGGCATTCAAAGACTCCAACCCTGCTTCCCCGCTGTTTCCTGTCATCCACAAAACATGATGTAAAACAGGAATAACAAGTAAATGTTGTTAAATGGATCTCAGGCTCTTGCTAAGTGGAAAAAAACAACTACTTGATTCAATTGGTGCATTAATTACTTCAGCTGAGTTGCAGCATAAACTGCACGGTGACCTACAGATGATTAAGTGTAACCCTCATGACTGGCACACGCCATAGTTAATATAGTTCTACCCCTTGAATAATATTGCTTTTTAGACATGCTCCTAAAAGCTATTTCATATTTCAAGTCAGAATTGAATAGGATCAGCACCGTGATGGGAGTGAATTGTTTTCTTTCAGTGTGGGTTTCACTCGAGACGCTGAGCGTTTTTGAAAGTCGCAATCTTTTAAACCTTTAACTTGAGAGCATTTTGGAAGCAGCCTATCTGGACTCCTTTACTGCCTCAATTTCATGGGGAATTTATTGCCACCCTCTGCTTAAGTGCCATGAGTGTATTTACTGCAAGAAGCAATTCAGATGTCAAAGTCCCTGCTCCCTCGTGCATCTTCTGAAAGACCTTCCGTTAAGCCAGATTGGAAGTCTCCATGGGGTGAGTTGGAAGGAGATGAGAAAGATGCAGGCAGGGCGACCTGCACTTTAAATCAGTCATATTGACTGTGGAGCTTGCTCAGAGCAGCACATAACTCCAGCTGAGCTATGTTACCTGCCCACACCCCGCCCCTCCAAACAGAAAGGTAAAACTGATACGACCCCCAAATAATTGCAAATGTAACAGCCTTGGTTACAGTTGCCATCTAAGATTTCTTCCACATTAGTGTTTGAATTTACAAAAAAAAAAAGCCAAAGGAAAAAAAAAAAGAAAAACAGCCCACATCCACATCTCAGGATGGTGTTAGGAAAGAGCTAGGTCCACAATACACATCTGTAAAAAAAAAAAGATGCACTTGTGTGGAGTTGCCTAAGATTTATGTGTATTTCATTTAAATGTGTGGATGCAACACTTAAAGAGCATCAAAATTAAGAGTTTGTTCCTTTAGGAAAGAGGCGGAAAGAGCTAGGCTGTTCTTGTTTTTAAGCCTTTCATACTGTCACTGTGACTTTGAGTTTCTGCTGATGTACCCAGATTCGCTGGACATCACGGCTGCTTCTTATTTTTTTCTGTTTGTAATAAATGTGATGTTGTAAATGCTTTCCATGAAGAGAATCAAAGAAAACACGTTGTCCTTGGCAAAATGATTCTTATCAAGCAGTTTTAATCAAACCTGTTTACCACTATTTGAGTTTGTCATGTTTGATTTGAAGTTGGTATGTAGCCATTTCTGCTATCTCACATTGACACATTTTTATGTTTTTATCTTTCACTTTCATCTTCAAATCAATCTGGACCTTGGAATACTTTTGTAGATTTTTTTTTTTTTTGAGCTATAGGAACACAAAAAAATCTTTTGAAGCACTATCTAAACAAATTCATCAAATGAAAAACCCAGCTACTTCAAACTTGAACCTTATTTCTGATTTTTTTAAGTTATGGTCATTAGTTGAAAAGGGAGGAGAGGATTTGAATCTTCTTCAGACTGCCACTTCATTCCACAGACATCTTGAGTGTATGATGTGTGATTAATGAATACCCTGTGACAAGAGAGAGACACGGGTATAGAAATAAGCTGATCAAATTAGCAGCTGTAAAAATAAACATCTTTAATGCTTGATTCTGTCGAGGCTGGATGTATTATGTCGTTCTATGGCCCTCTGAAATAGATGTGGCTCACAAATGTTTGAAAGTATGTGTTTGAAAAGAGGCCAGGTTGACCTAATGGACAAATGTACTGATAGATGATAACCATTGATTTACTTTGGACTCAGTAATGCAGTTAGAGGATCGGGAGCTTCAAGACTGGAGTTAGGTGATCCATCACACAAGTCATATTTGAAAGAAATTTGTGAGTTTTCTACTGAGCAAATTTTGAATTTTAAGTTATAACTGCCTAAATGATTTCTTTAGATGGCAATGTAGTTGAACAATGGGAGAAGTTTTTTATTTCCCATTTGGAAATCACTTCCAGTGTCAACATATAAATGCTGTTTTACTATGCATATTTGTGGCAGTGCTTTAAGTTTAAATCCTAGATTGATTGATATTCTTTACTTGATTTTGATTTCAAAATAACAAACATTTGTTTTTAAAAAGAAACCAAAAATGAAAAACCACATTGGTATGGGATCAGTACTCTGTATCAGCCAATACCCAAAGCCCTGGTATTGGAAGCAGCATCAGGGAATTAAAAAAAAGACCATAAACTCCCACTCAGTGTTTTGTTTGTTTGTTTTTGTGAAACACTTCCTAAGCCAGTAGGGATGTTAGTCCAACTAGAGAAAATATGCTTTATTTAACTAGATTGTTGTGCATTTCTTTATTTGAACACGTGTATTGTGACTAACTGCAATTAATCACAGTAAATGAGGGATTTATTTAAAGACACTTTATTAAATCTATTCACAACACATGAAATAATACGAATGCCCTACAAAATTCATATAAACGTAATACATAAAATATTGGCCTTTTCAGTTTTCCATTTGGAGGAAATGCAACAGCAAACATATTAAAAAGTGTTATATTTAATGCCACGTATTTTCACATTAACAAACTGGTGCCGGTACAAATGAGCTTTCACTGAGATGGATTGATACAGTACAAAAACTGCTTTCCAAAGGCAAAACTACATAGATGTTTCCTTAAAATGAAAAAAAAAAACAAAAACAAAACAAAACTTGAAGTTTTTCAACATCCATATAGTTTGATTTTTTTTTCTTTTCTTTTTTGGATGTGATTATTTCAATTCAATTTTATTTATATAGCGCCAATTCACAACAAAAGTCGCCTCGAGGCGCTGATTAGTAAAATAAAAAGGTGGAGATGAGTCCTGACCTTGCCAATCACCTGCTGCTAAAAGAACAGGTTCTGTTCATCTTCCTCAGTTGCCTTTGAACAATTGTTAAGCTTGATTGGAGTCTCCATCTTAACCACATGCTGCTGGTTGTCTTTTTCTGTGCTGCCTCTGGAGCCACTTGCTGATGAGGTTTAGCTCTAATTGCGCAATAAGCCAGCCACTTGGGCCAATTCAAATCAATTTTCCCCATCCCTTCCATGTCACTCCCAAGATGCTGTGATGGCAAGCTGCAGCTGTCAGAATCAATCTCAGATTTTTGTAGTTTAATGACCAATTAGTATTCCAAGATCTTTTTTTTTTTTTTTTTTAAAGCAGTTTGTCAACATTGTGAAGCACTCTGCACCGTAGCGGTTGTCCTTGGCATATAGGCCAATCGAAATTTGATGAAGCATCCAATCAGCACATATCAGAGGGAGTCTGCCAATGCTTAAGTGTCCATGTCATGGTTTGTATTATTTTGATTTATAATCCTCTGTGTGTGCGAGGAGTGCGTCATGGAAAGCCAGGAGGCCAAGAACACAATGATGCTCCTGGCTCTCGCCTGTATTGGCTTGGCTGGATGCCTGCTAGAAGGAGAGAGACTTGGATGAGGGTCTGGATACTCATCCCCACATGGCTGCATGAAGAGGCAGAGAAGGAAGCTGGCATAGCGAGGCAGCAGAAACATAAAAGGCCGGGGCACAGTACTGATGCTCACCAAATAATACCACACACTACCTATATTGGATCTCCTGAAAGAGATGGAACAAGCCCATGGCTGGTTTGCTCACTACGATACATTTTGCTCGTGGTGAGCTCGTAGTGTGTTTGTTTTTGTGCGGATCAACCAAAATCCACCCAAGAGCAAGTACATGAAGCCGTTGCTATGGAAATTAACTGTGTGATGTGTAGCTGAGACCATCCTTGATTTTAAGCCTGATTTCTTTTTTTTTTACCTCTTCAACAAATCCTGGATGTTGCCATCTAATGCAGAAGGCAAATCTGAGTTTGGTCGGCGGTCAACAGTGTCTGAACACTCCAGGCGCAGGTTTTTATTAGTAATGCTGATGTGTTGCAGCCTAATATATCGAAACATGCCTAGATATGCTTTGGTGCAGCTGCATCAAGTTAGAGCACGAGAGATGATATGAGGGAAACAACAGGAGGGTGATGGGAGGTGCATTTCAAAAAGATAGATAAACACAGAGCATAGCGAAAACAGTAGGGTCTGCTTGTATTTGGGGAGCGAAAGCTGTTGGAACTGTCATCGACACCAATTTCCTTTCACATTTCCAGCGTTCAGTATAATAAATTCACAAAAGAGAGAGAGAGAGAGGACATAAAATCAGCAACCAGATTAGAACGATCATGTTGATTCAGCTTGTGGTATTTTATTGTAATGTTAATGCCTGAAGAGGGACTTGTCTTGATTATGCTTACATGACACCTGTACCTGCTTGATATGGATCAGCCTGGCGATAAAACCTCCGTCCTGAGCAGCCACGAAGTGTGAACAACCAATGGCCTCAAAACTTTGGATTACAAAAGAAGCACGCATTGTGCACAGTACAGTGAGCACTGAAAATGATGTCTGAACTTGGCTTTACAGGAGCATTGAGCTATTTCTTCAGGTTTGTAACGATTGCTGTGGAATGTGTGTTAAAGTGACAAACACAAGTGCCAGCCTAATTACTTTGTCAACATTAAGATCATCCTTCATGTGATAATGGGACAGAGAGACTGGCCGATGGACAGACAGAACCTCTGCCAAGCTGACAAGAAAAATAGAGATAACTCTCTAGATATCCTTAAAAGATTCAGACAGTGACTTAGCTGGCAGCGTAGACAGGAATCATACTTTTCTGAGGTTCTCTGTGCCACTTGAGGAAGGGCCTGTAAAAGGAAGAAGCAAAGAGAGCAGCGCTGCTTCGGTATAGGCTGGCACTCTCTCCTTGCTTGGCTGTCGTCTTCTCCGTTTGCCCTGGAGGGTCTTTTCTCAGCATCAGCCTCGGTGTCAGAGCTTATCTCACAATCTCCTGCCCTCTTAATCCCCAATTCTCTGCACATGTCTATCATTGGCAGGCTCCTTTAAAAAGTTTTGTACAAAATGAAATTTTATTTTGTTCTTTCAGACTGATGTCTACAGATAGATGGAGGCACAGAAGCTTTGTGCGAAATAGGAAGAGATGCAACTTCATTTTATGCTCTGTTTTATTGTTGTAGAGACATCAACAATGTATTTCTTGTGTAACCCATATCTCATGAATTAATTTCAGAATTACATGTCTAATACTGTATTATTCTTTAACGAGACATTTATCTGTTGTTACAGTCGCATGAGCTGCTGGATTTGTGTCTGTGATGTAGAAGACTACTTGCCTTTTAATATACGTTTTTGTTGTTTTCTTCTTTTTTAGATGATGAAACATGCATGGGACAGCTACAGACAATATGGTTGGGGTCACAACGAGCTGAAACCCATCGCAAAGAAAGGACATTCCACTAACATATTTGGTAAGCCAGACATAAAGTCCTGTCTCCTGCTGCTGTCCGTGCCCACTGGCACTTTGCTCACACATGGATGCATGCAAACTCTGTTTTGGTTTTTTTTGTGTTTTTTTTTTCCCCCTCATGACGACGAGGTTACGTGATAATGCCTCCAGTAAACTCACATCATTCTGGACCAAGTTTTTGTGGGGGAAAAAAAAACCACAAAACAATTGAAATTAAAAGAAAAAGGCAAACATGATTAACAGCTAAAAGTGGGGGAAAAAAAACTTTCTGGTCATCACAAATATGTAAACATTATTGCACTGTAAAATATTGTGGGTGCATCGTCTTAAGTTATTTGCAACTTTGTTATAAATCCAGCACACCTTTCCTTCTACAGCAGGAGATTTTTCTGTGCTGCTCCTGCAGCCAGTTGCTGATGAGGTTAAATTCAAATCAGTTTTTTTTCTTCATTCATCCTTTCTATGTGTCTCTCAAGATGCTTTGATGGGAAACTGAAACTGTCAGAATCAATCTCGAAATTTTGTTGCTTCATGTCAAATTAGCATCCCGAGATCCTTTCAAGCAGTAGCTTTTGACCTCACCCCAAAGCCCAGGCTCATTTTTACCCAAGGTGTGTCAGGTTTAGTTCATCTCCAACTAAAATGATCGAGAAAGATGCTCTGACAAACATTATGGCAGGTTAGAATAAACAATACAGTTTATTTACTGTCTCTGTGTATACATATTCATACAGTGAATAGTTTGGTGTGTGTAACAAACACCCTCAGGTCAGACTAATCTGGCTCAAAGTTATTTTTTTAAGTGAGATTATACGGTTAAGTATTTTGATATTCAGATTAATGTGAAAGTATAATCTTGTATATGGGGACAGTGGGGAATAATTCTTTCTCGTATGTTTTGAGCAAGTGCGAAATGTGGCAGCAGGAAAACAGCTCATCTAAAAAAATCTTTTATTAGAGATTTAAAGTACTGTTAAAATTTTACTGTATAAGTTACTTCATTAGAAGGAGTAGAAAAAAACCATGAAATTATTTGCGTTGTACAATATGGCTTCATTTTACTCAACATATAGGATTTAATCTTTTAAAGGGGACATATTAAAAAAAAAAGTCTTATCCTTTGCTTTTGCTGGCTGAGGTAATCTAAGGTGTCTTTCAGTGAGCCGCTTAAATTTGCTGGATGCTGTGTCATCACAGATCCAGTTCAGTGTTAGATTATAAAGTGGTGGTCAGATGAGCCCCAAAATGGAAAAAAATCAAAACAAAAAAGCAGAGCAAAAGCACAGGGCCCAAACAAAACCACTCAAAGTGGTAGAAATGTTAAACAAAGTTTCTAACTGGTGTTTATGGAGGGGAGGCGGCAGGTCGCTATCGACACTGGCAACAAGTGTTGCATCTAAGCAGACTTCATTTGTTTTCGGAGGTCTAGACCTTAATTCCTATTTTTGCTCCTTGATAAAGAAGCCCCAAACCGTCAAAGTTCTGGTTGGTGTTGGATGTAATGCAGCTAGTGTTTACCAGAGCCTGGGAAGGTCTTTGCCTGGTTACAGCTGTAATGGAGATTCCTGTTGGGAGAGAGGGAGACATTGTCGTTCATTGATCTCCTTTCCCACAGAGAGATCAATACAGAGCAGCCCCTCATCTGGGAGACGTGTTTCTCAGAAGCAGCATCCATCTATGAGGATAAAGATCACACAACTCGGACTGTACAAGAGAGTTCCTACAATTCCAGTGGTTTTATTTACTTTTTAAAAAATCAAGATCTTTGACTTGGATTTATTTAAACACACATTGCAAGCATCTCAGAGAATAACCTTGGTCTCACAAGTTTATCTTTTACTTTTCCTTATTTGATTAAAGCATGAAAAGTTGTGAACACAACTTATTTTAGGACTGTTATATTCTGTATGAGGAAGAGGTAGTGTATAGACCAAATAGACATTTACATCTGCTAGTATTTCATGTCACCTGAACAAATAAGTATAATCTTTTGAATGAATTTTGTCGTCTGCTGAGGTGTGACGGTGAAATTCCCACTTAGACATCGTAAATCTGCACTGAAGTTAATTGTTAGGCATTTATATCAGGTGAGAGCCAAAGATTTGGTTTCTAATTTCCCATTACTTATTTTGTATGGCCCCTTTGATTTTCCCATTGTTTTTACTTTCTGTTTTGGGACGATCTGAATGAGTCCTCCAGGGTTCCTTCATATGTCACACCTGCACAAATCCAAGACTTGTAAAGAAAGGTTCACACTTGCAGCTTGCGGATGCTGCTAAATGCTTGTCAGTGTGTTTGGGAGTTACTTGTTACACCAGTTTGTGTTTTTTGTATTCTTTGGTTATTTGTGCCTGATGTTGTGATTTTTGTGCCTATGTGATTGTAGAGCATGTAAATGCAACATTAGATGGCTTCGATTCTGTTGGTAAATAATCTGCTGCTGCTTGGTTTACTTTATGAGCTCCAGATAAATCCTGGATGGATGCTGTTTGTGTGAGTTTCCATTTGTTAGTGTTTTTTTTGATTGGTTGTTTTTTTTAATCTTCCTCACGGTCTGTTTTTCCTTCCGTGCTTGAAATAACTGAGTCTGAGTATCTGAATTAGTCACAAGGTGGTCAGTAAAGATGCAAGGCAAAGAATCGGCAGTTATTCTGTTTACGAAACACATTTCCATTATTGATGAGGGTTATCTTGTTTGCAGAATGTGGCTCTTAATTTGTCTGAAGGTGTTTGAAAATATTTATATGAAATGTTGTTTTGAAGAGCACTAAATACCTATATTAATAAATAAGCCAGTGAAATCAATGAAATAAATCTTGAAACAAATAAATAGAAAATTTGCACTTATATTGCAGTCATGCAAAGCAACAGCAATAAACGTGTCCGTGACATCTAAGTTCACATTTCTCAGCGCTACTGAGGAGTGATATTTTTTTCTTTCTTTCTTTTTTTTTCCTTTTGAAAAATGAAATGGCAGTTGGGAGCGCTGAGTGAAGTGATAACGCCTGAGAAAGATGGAATCTGGTACACTGTTGATCCAACCTGAAGTCGTCATGACGACATCTTCATGTCAGTTCTCCCTCACTTCCCATTAAAGACATGCGTACATGTGAATACTACATTCTCCAGTTTCTCTGTCTTTCGTGTAGTGACGGTTAAATGGGAGTAATTTTTCCAAGTAGCATGGATGCTTCTTGTTGAGAATTTTATCTTGTTTTCTCTCAAAACGGCTGTAAAGAACAACTAAATAGTAGCAGTCTGGAGCCCCGAGGCTGGAGCTGAGCAGTTCTCCTTCATGATGCTTGCTCTCGACCTAAAACAGCAGTTTTTATACAGTTTGCCTGTATTGGGTAGGTCGTTCATGGAGTTGTTAAAAATCAGCTGTGTTCGAGGTCTTTGTCCTCTCCAGTTCCCTTATTGTTCAGGCTTAATCTGTCCAGAGAGAAGCGAAGAGGCCAAATCAGCAGCACGAGGACCCTGACTCTCATTGTGGCACTGGGCTCTGATAACCTTGAGTTCACTGCGTACTCAGGTCTACTTTTTATTTTATATTTTTTTACTTTAATGGTGTGGGAAATGATTGAAGCTGATATTGAGCACGGATACAAACAGCCTTTTGTCTTGAGGGCAGATGGTTCAAGGAAAGATAAATATTGTAAAGGAAACATAGTTCAAAGATGGATTAACGCAGGCGTGGTTCACTAAAACGCACTCTTACTTGCTGAGATGATATTGATACTATACCTGACTCAGACTGAAAGTTTCTGTGATCTGAAAAGTAATAGAATATTATTGACTTGAATAAAATGTCTAAAACTTGAGGTTTAAAAAAGTCAACAGTATGCTGATTGTACTTTGGCAGATGAGTTCTGCCTTTTTTGGCTCTCCAAGATCATGACTGCCATGTGACCAGTGAATGTTTGAAAGTAAATGGTCACCGTCTGTCATAGATTTAGAGCATCTTTTCCCCCAAGACTGCATTTTTTTGTTTGTTTGTTTGTTTTGTCAGACCTTATGAAAGTTAATTCTGTGGTAGTAATCTCGTCTTTCATCAAGCGTTGGAATCCACTGGTTAGACTGAGACCTGACTGATATACTCTGTATAGTGGCCACTATTGTTTTGTTGGCTTTCCTATAAGCTTGCAGGCTCTTGATCCTAATCTAAACTTCTATTATCCCCTATTTGTACAGGACGGGGATTATCTGGGGACCTGTGATCATTTGTAATAATTATTGAGGATGTCTGTGATATTAAAAAATTAAAAAGTAAAGTAGAAAATCCACCACAAATGACCTATCCTATTTCAGCAAACACAGATGGCATGGGATCATTTTAATGCCGTGTGAATGCTTATCTCAGTAATTCAGTGATTTGCTGCCTCTTTCCCAGCATAATTATGGTAGCTGCGGCAGATAGTGATATTATACAATATTAGTTTATATTCACCCCATATAGCCTGATAATGATTGTTTTCGCTGATTAAAGTTAAAAAAAAATTAGTCAGTTTCACGTGGAGACCTCTATAAGCATGAAGACCAGAGAGACAATTGGATATATGTGTAGCTCCATGTGGTAAGAAACTTTCTGTCTTGCATCATGTCTAAAAGCAGGAAAGCAACGGTTACATTTACTGTTCAGTTTTCTGTTACTATGGAAACTTAGGGCCTGTTCATTGTTTTTAGTTTTGTTACCTTTTACGATGTGAAGTCCCCGAAATCCAGTTCCTGGCCTTTTCTCCCACAAATGATGCAACATGGTCACAGTGCATGATATGACGCAGGACCTCAGGCATGCAGGAGGTGAAGGTGATGAAGGTGACGCAGAACTAGAATGAGGTTTGAATATTCAGCTCAACTTCCAGCCCAGTACTAAAGAAAATATACTCGTTATTCATGTCGGCTGCCTCTTCCACGCTGAAATGACTTGGCTTGTTTTCACATAGAGTTTGCATAGAGTTAACTTAGTTTGAAGTTATTGATATACATTTTCTGCTGTTTTTGAACTTTGATGTACAGACATTTTAAAAAGAATGGAGGCCCTGTTTCAATTCTAAAATTATTGTAATGTTTTAAATATTAGGAAATGCTGAAGAATGCAAAATACAGAAATGATTTATGGAAAACCAAGTTCCCAGTTAGTTCTTTTATTGGAGTGAAGTGGGTGAATAACAGTCTTGTAACTTTCCTCTTCCTTCCTAGTGTCTCTCCCGTGTTTTAACTTGATTGGCTCCCAGAGTGAAATAGTGCATTGCATCCTGGGAAAGAGTTTTCCCAGTGACGCATGGCAGTGCTCCCATGGGTGACAACCAGTAAAAGAAATGACATTTATTTGTGGCCATAAAGTCACAGCAAGAATTTAGAGTCAATACCTTGCACAATAAACTTAGATCTTTATGCATTCTTGCGCCATCGTGGAGCAGACTTGCTGAATTATGGATTAGAGTCCACAGGGTCTCAGTGGACACCAAAAGGAGTGCAGCTGCAGAACCTTAGAGTGTACTTGATGGTTATTTCGCTGCAAATTTTAATGTGCCCTGGGTGCTTTTTTTTTTTTTTTTTTTTTTTTTTTTTTTTTTTTAAATAAAGACTGTAAAGTTAGGAGTAGCACACAAAACTGTGTAGCAGCTGTTGTGGTATCAAGAGCTCTTCTGGGATGAAGTACTTTTTATTTTATTTTATTTTTCTTTGTAGTCACTTAAAATAAAAAGGAAATGACATCAACATTGTAACAGCAGTTTTGATCCCAACAACTTTTCTGTTGTAAAAGTCAAATTGGAGTTTCAAATATGCTTCTACATCAGCAAAGATGTACTTAGCTCTTTGTGGAAAGCTGGCCAGTGGAGCAGAGTCATGTGACAGGTTGTTATCCACCAATCAGATCAGTGGTTTGTTTTTCCCAGCTCCTGCAGGTGTTGAAGTGAACACGGGCATGACATTAACCCCCATCTTTGCTCATATTCTTGGTTCAGTTTGCAATCATAGACACAAAAGCACTGAATATTTTCCCTCATTCATGAAATCTTTGTAAAACCGTGAACAGAGTTACACACAGACCGCCTCCTTACTAAAAACTACAGTCTAGATTCACAACACTGCAATATAGATATATAGATACAGATATAGATATATTTACTAAAAGTGAAGTAGAGCAAAATAAAAAAATATAGATAGATAGATAGATAGATGTTGCTCTGTTTGTAGGTTATGAACATGACGGGCTGGTGATACACCGACCTGGGAAGAGGTGACTAATGTAGGCAACGTCTTCTGTCCGATAAAGCATTCAAGAGGTGAAGTGAAAATGGTTTGAGTTTAAGCTGGATGGAAAAAGGCACATTTCTCTACATAAACAAAACTCTGCTGCAAGCAGCTGCATTCTGACTATGATTGACAAGAACCTTAATTCTTTTTAGCATAAGACTTTGTTGTCATTGTATCAAGACACAGCAGAATTTGTTTTTATATTTTATGTTATGTGGCTATGCGTTGTGGCACCCAGGCGACACATTACTTTCATCACGCATTTAAAGAAATGATGGGTAGGAAAATAATTATAGCACAGTAATTTTCTGTAATTGTAAGCTATCTGAAGTTTGTTGGCCCACAAAGGTTTTACTCTTTTTGTAGCGCCAGTAAATCAGTCTCTGGGCAAAGAACTGTTGAAAAACTGATATATTCACATTAGGAAAATGTATGTTTTTTTTTTGTTTGTTTTTTTTTTAATAAATTTGAGGCTGTTCCTATTTCAGCTGGTTCCTTCAACCTGCTGGTCCTGAACATTGTGAAAGTCAAATCAGATAAGATGTTATATTTTTAAATTTGTCTCAGGTTTTGAAATGTATATTTTAAAGGTATCTGCATACTGAGGGGAAAAAACAAATTTAGTTGAATTGAGTTTGCATACTGGGAAAAAAAAAACTACACCTCATATGACACTGTAACCATGTAAAGTCTGACATTGACAATATTATATTTATGTTTACTCCATATTCACAAACTCTACAAGTAGTTGGAATGAGGATTACATTTGGTTTATACATATGAAATGTTTGCAGCTAGTAAAATATTTTCATGGATGCCAAAATGTGTATTCCAAAATAAAAACGTACCAGCTTTGTCTGTGATACCTCACTTTCCTGTTTCAGTGCAGCTGAATCTTTAAATTGCTCCCAACAAGGAGTCTTGGTGCTTTCTACTTCTCTCACTTCATCTTCTGGTCTGTCCATCCAAAAGGAATTTTATTCCCCAATCTTTGTGATTTTCGACAAATGAAGTTTAAATTCCACAACAGGTAAAATTTCTATTTGCAGGAAAAAAAAAAAGGGTTTTGTGGTTAATAACAAATAAATGATTTTCCTGTCCAACCGATATGTTCCTCATCTGGAAACAATGCCCTTGAAGGGACCTCATCCGGGCTGTGTGGACTTGGAGATCTTTATCTGTGGCAGCAGGAAGGGTGGAAGTTTGACTGATCACTCGTAACGATTGCCTGAGGGTGCAAAGCCATTTCTCATGTAGGAGAGGGAGAAGGAAAGGTAGAGTGGGAGGCTGAGATCCCAGTTGTGGGGGGGAAAGATGGATGGAAAGCTGGCCCCTCACTGAGCCCACTCCTCTCCGATACCGCTATTGTGTTGTTGAGCTGTCCTGTGAAGCATGGCTTGTGTTAACAATGCTGCGGATCAAAGGCTTTCTAGTTTAGAGCCCTGCTGATTTTTACGACTGTAAATCTTTGAATTTTACTGACAGAAGAAGGCAGCTTAGTTTTGATGGCTATCTACTTGTTTATGGCATTTATTTTATGTATTGTAAGAATGTTTCCTGCATTGGGGCATTTACATTACACTCTGTCTTGTGTAAAATTATCATTTTTCATTTCTGCTTTCCCCTCTCTTTATCCAAAACAAAAAAAAAAAGGATATAGTCTGTAGCCTAATCATGTACACACCGAAAAATGTGCTCATGATTTGATTAGTACCAGACTCTGAAATCTTTTATATAACAGAGTGGTATTAATTTGGACTTTGTCTTCTTGTCTTTTGGCTGGTATTGACAGGTATTTTTTTCTCATCACTTTCATAGATTTTTGAGGTCTTGTCTGTAAGGAATTGATGTGATCAAATCTGATTATAAAAGTTGTTGGATCGCTAGTGTTCTTGACCTTTTTCAAACTTGTGCATAAAAACCTACTTTCTCATCACATTTTGACTCGTTCTCCTAATTGGCTTTTTGTTCATGTTTCTGTCTGTTAATGTCCACATGATTTTTAATGATTTTATTCCAAAAGACTAGAAATCTGGCGCTCTAATCTGATCTTTTTAAGACTAGAGTTCAGTCATTTGTAATTAAGAAGGTCCATAACATTTATAGTTACCACCTAAAAACCCAATATTTGACACTATTGTTGAGTGGATGCTGTTGATTATTTTTTTATTTCACTTATTTTTCATAAAGAGGTCAAGATATGGAGTAAAGAAATATGTTTGGAGGTATTTTTCTTTTTTACGTCCTGAAGGTTATTTTCAGCCCATTAATAAGTTCTCAGTTGATTTAGTAATACTGTACCTTATTTAAAGATGTATCTTCATTTTAGACAGTTTTATAGTTAATCTAGTTGACCTTTTTTTTTTTTTTTTAAATTTCCTTTGGGATATTTGTCTGTTCTTCAATCCAATTGCAATTTTTCACGATTTGAGAAACTTTGAATTTCTTCAGATTTTGGAAATGTATTTACTTACTTTTGGGGGTGAATAGACACATAGATTGATTGATTTGCATAAAAGCCTTTGTAATCTCCAAATATTTTTAGTTGTGATTTAGGATTTCACTTTCTCTTTATGATGAAATTTATTAAAATGCATTGTAGAATGAATATGTATTGAACTTGTGAGGCCTTATATCTCTGTCTGTACTAACACCTTGGGGTTTCATTGAACATCATAAATCCGCTCTATTCTTTTCTGGCCTGCTGGTCTAATTTTAATCAGTATAACCCTGGATTTGTCTTTAGTTTTTGCATGTATAGTTGGCACATATATTGTGCCTAGTAGTCGTAATAATTGTGGTTCAAATATTTAGAATGTAGTTGAGATGTTCGTCATTCATATATCCCCTACCTAATTTGCACTTGTCACTTTTAACCTTGTTTTCTTGGTACAGATGAGGGAATGGCTTTACTGTTAAACAAGTGCCGGCAGCTTTGGCTCTGGCACCCGGCCTGGAAACGGGCAATCAGGCTGGAGTTTAGCCAGGGAGCTCATGTTGAGCAGAAGCCCCCGACGGACCAGTGACCCTCTGAGGCTGAAAGCAGAACATAGCAGATGTTCAACTCTGCCTGCAAATAAGTTGGTGACCAGTTATCAGCCAGCCAGACTGGTCTGAATCGGCCTGGGGAGTTGACTTGGCTTTGTTTAGACCCGCCTGGCTTAATCCAAAACAGGCTGAAATGTCACAGTGGACCTGGAGCTATAGAGGAGGAAAACTTGAAAATGGCTTTGCTTGCTTCGACTGTAACTGGACACACTTTTTAATCTCACAAGGACTAAAGTTATTGGAACTAATGCTGAGAAAGTGAGCCCAAGACCAATAGACATTTTTTTTTTTTTTAAAGGAAAAAAAAAGTGTTATATTTAGTCATAATGAGTCTGAGTGCAGTTATTTTGTATGGACTGATATGTAAAATTACTGCTAGTTTTTCTTTTTCTTTCTTACATATACACACATTAAAAAAATAGTGTTCCAGTACTGATTCAGCTTGCCTGGCAGACTGTGTTGTCATGAACCAGCTGGTATCTGATCTGCTACAGCAGATGTAAAACGCAGAAATGTATTTGTTTAATGGTCAGGTTTTACATTAGGAAGTTTCAAAAAGCCATTTAATTCACATTACAAACATTTTAGATAAAAATATACTGTACGTACACACACTTCAAATGTACCTACATCTGCAATATTCCATCTGTTAACAATGCATGTGTTGTTTTGTTACTGCTGGTTAAAGCACTGAAAACGACTTCTGAAACTAAATCGCAGATTTTTTATTTATTTTTTATTTTTTGTAAGAAACGGTGTCCTAGTTATTCTGCATGATGCTCAGACTTAATTATGAACCTGTTCTGGTCCATCTGAAGGTCATCATAGGAAATCTGTAGCGTGCTAAATACTCCCACCTGAACAGAATGGTCCAGGGAAAGCAGTTAATCCTTTCTAGTTTCCAAATGATTAAACCCATGTGTGTGCGTGTGTTTTTTTTTTTCTTTTTCCTCCAGAGGAAGGCGAGCAGTGTGGTCAGACAGATGAATATGAGGAGAGTTTTGTAGAGGGAATCAGAAAAGTTGCAGCTCAGTCCTCACACACTGAAACAAAGGCTAAGAGGTGCATGCGTAACAGAATCTCTGCACTTGTGTCGTTCAAACCCAAAACCAGAAAAATGTGTCACACATGCAGACTAACTAGACAAAAACACAAATAGTTTTAGACATAGACACCTGAGCTCTCATTTTCCAAGAGACTTCAGTTTTCAAGACAGCCAGAATGGGTTCTGAATAATAGCAGAATGTTAGCCAACCTTGTGTGAATTCACACCACAGAGCTACGAAGCCTGTCGTCTAATGAAACCAGCACAGGAGCCAAGATAGAGTGTGTGGGTGTTTGAGAGATAATGGAAGAGGAGAAGGAGAGAAAGGTTTGTGAAATTGTGATCGATGGACAGGGAGTGTTAGAGTAAGAGTTTAGCTCAAGGAGGGAAAGACTGGTTCAAATGTAGTCAAAGGAAAAGAAGTGTATGTTTTAAGAGAGGACGAGCGTTTGTTAATGGTAGTCATCTGTTTATGTCTTTGTTTCCATCTGCTGTTGTGATAATTCCCTAAACAAATAACCCACAGTTTGGACAGTTTGTTTCAGATAAGCAGTGTCAGACAACCGCAGACTCTCCTTGAGCTACAGCTGATGCAGTCGGTGTCGTATGAAAGGCTGCAGACCTCTCCGATTTTGGAAACCAGCTGCAAGAGGTGCACTGCACAGGGAGATAAGAAGACACCAGGCAGATAATCAGGGAAAAAAAGGACTATCAGTGATGGCAGAATGCTCCGTGCTGCTTAATGACTGAAAACACAAATGCATATGATTAGAGGGGCATCTAAATTTGGGTTTTGGAAGGAGTGATCAAGGAGGGATTATCAAAACACAACTATCCAATGATAAATGAGAACAAACAGGTGGTCAGGTAGAAGACAGGGCAGATGGAAGAAATGATGGAGCAGAAAAAAGATGGACAAAAGGACTATTTTTAGGTGGGATCATGGCTTGCAAAACTTCCCAAGTGTTGGTCAAAGAAAGTAATATATGATTTGAATCCTTTCTTGCTGTAAAATTTCAACTAAGAGCTGGAAAGGGTAGTGATTTAAAAGATAAATACCAGGTGATCCAGGTTCATTTGTTAAAGATAAAAATACTAAAGGGAGGGTCATTGTGATCTATCCATCCATCCATTTTCTATACCCACTGAATCCATTACTGGATCATGGGGGTCTGCTGGAGCCAATCCCATCCCATTGCAGGGGAGAGGCAGGGGTACACCCTGGACAGGTCGCCAGTGTCATTGTGATTCAAATAATATTTTCATTCTTTACTTGGGTAAAACTTCAAAGAGAGATTTAGACATATTTAATTGCAGTATGGAAAGCTTCCAGGTCCATGAATCGTAACAGCTGAATAGTGAGTCCTGGTTTGGGCTCTAAATGATGCATGACGACGTCATTAGCTTCTTTATACAGACCTTTTGTTTGTATGCAGCATGTCATCTATGTTATACAAGGTTTTATACGGAGTCACCAGAGAAATCGGAGAATTAATGAGCTCATTCATGGGAGGGAAAACAAGAAAAAAAAATTCAGCATCATTATTCTGTGGATTTATTAAATACTCATAGTCATTTTGACGTAAGCTATGAGCTGCTGCTGTTTTTTTTTTCTTTTAGTAAAACATAACATCTGGGCAAAAGGAGTAGAAACTAAAGGTTTGATGTTTTTTATCTTTTTATTTTTATTTTTTACCCAAAAAGATTACACTGTCCATTATTGAAAATAATTTCCTTAAAAGTAACTTCAATTATTATTATTATTAAATTATACCTGAAAGCGCCTTATCTTCAATGTTGCACTGTCATGTTACCATAGTAACACACAAGGGATTACAATCACTGATTTAGAAGATGCTTTTATTCAGAGTCAGGGATGTGAGGAACATTGATCCTGGTCCTATCATTAGGAACTGAATCTGTGGCTTCAGTCAAGGCAACAACATTCTTTTTTGTTTGTTTGTTTGCTTTGTTTTTTTTTTTTTTAAAGAGATGTCACCTCCCATCCAGAGGATTTCTCCACCTCAAACTGGCTGGTGATGAGCTTATGCAAATCACTGATGCTCCCGTCAGCTGGCACACCAACCCAGAACCATCAAGTATTTGAAATCTCTTTTCTCCAAAGTTTAAATGAACAGTAATACAATAATCTAAATTTCAAGTAACACATATGTATCCCAAACACTTTTGGTTGTGTGAAGTCATTTATAGAAAACATTTTTTTTTTTTTTTCCAACAACATACTGCAGATTTAGTTTTTTGATTTTTCATTGTTAATACTGGTCATGTTTAGCCAGGCCACCCATTACCCATTCACTCTTCAGAAATTCTCTTTTATGAAATAGGTCTAGCTCCTCCCCCTTTCACGGTATTTTTCACCAGGCAGAATGTACCTAAACAGGAGCATCGAAGAACCACTATCCTGGCTGAAGAAGAGCTAATAACACCTTGGATTAAGAAGTTTCTACAGTTTTCCTCATAACACTTTACAAATTTTAGATTTGTGTGCTGTATTGTTATGGACAGACACTGAGCATCGCATTAAGCAGCTGTATTACGAAACATTTCCATCAAGACGGCATTTTCTGGCTCAATATCTTTGACAGGCCTCCGTCTTCGCCTCGCTGGTGTCATACTGTCATGAATGCCTGAAGCAAACCTGTAGGTGAAAGTGACAGACGGGAGGGAAACGGGGGTTGTGTGCTGCAGAAGAGGGGGGCTCTGCTCCACCAGCAGTCAGTCCAATCTGTCAAGATTCGGCAGACGGCCAGGCCATCTTGCTATCAGCTACGCCTGCCTGACTGCAGTGTATTTTTAGAGAGATTTAGAGTTTCCTGTCTATGATGGTAATAAGACTGCAGCTCCTGCACAAAGCCAGACTCCTTTTGAATGGAGTCGTAGATAAGAGGGGATGTTGGGCAGGCTCGGGGATTCAAGCAGAGCATGCTGTGGCCGATACGAAATGAGGAAGGCTTTAAAGGGCAGTGCCGCTGACTTCCACAACCAGAATATGATGTCCATGTATGTTGAGGGACCTGATGAGATCTTGGGGACTACAATTGTGACATTTACTTGAATCTAAAGTAAACAGATATCTACAAATAAATACCAGTTTCTCAGGTGTGTACTTTAAAAAAAACAAAAAACAAAGATAAGTCAAGTCATATTTGAAATGAAAAAGTAGATTTTCTTTTCTGTTCCTCCTCTCTGTTTTGCTTGTATCAGATAGTGTACGGTTCTTATGACACTGAAATTGGAATTGCAGAAATATCTTTCTCCAGATCAATAACAATAATAAAAACACTTATCACTATTGGATTTTTAACTGCTCTTTTAACTTAAATTTACAGTGTTGTGCTTCTCTTGGACCATCTTTAATAGATTTTCATCTGTTTTCAGATCTAATTCGATATGCAGAATTGCTCTGAAGAACATCTAATTTTTCACTGCAGCAAATGAGTTTCTAGTTTGGAAACTTCAAATTCCCAGAGTTTTATTTCTTTTTTTTGTCTCTCCCCTTAAAAGCAAAGTGACTGGTTTATGACCGGACCAATGAGTCTAATTTTGACGTTTGTCTTGCACAGGTAATTCTCAAATGGGAGCAACCATTGTGGATGCTTTAGACACGCTGTACATCATGGGTCTGCACGAGGAGTTCAAGGACAGCCAGGAGTGGATCGAACAGAATCTGGACTTCAGTGTGGTGTGTACATACTGTCCTTTTTTATGAAAAGTATTTGGAGGAGCTTTGTAAGAAGACGGAGACTTGTCCCAAACTTACATTTTAAGACACGACGACATCACTAGAGTGAGTTTGGTGAAGCTTCATGAGCCTCCTTTAAGGTTTGGATGTTTTATAGTCTAATTATTTGTGACCTACATACAGTGAAGCACGTAATCATTTTCAGAAATTGGGCAATCTAAAACTGTAACAGCTCATTTTACTCAAAAAAACTGTAGGAGCTGCATTTTGCATCAGAACATAAATAAAATGAATGCATATAACCTGCTTCAACTCAGATGGAGCCCTTGACTTGATGCTGATTTGTTACCATTTTTAAGAAGTCATTCTGCTCCGTTATCCATTTAATAACATACAGATTTTAGCCATTTGGCATTCAAACTTCTCACCCTGCCAGAAGTTTGATGTTGTTAATGGGGAACTAATGCTTCCCCCAACTTTTTGTAAAGTCAAGCGAATATTTCAAATATTCCAATCAATAAAAATGACACTTGTTCATTTCAACAAAATGATGATGAACAAAAGCAGATCAAACTGCACTATTTTTCTCGTTTGTATTTTTTACCCGTCCTTCTTCATCTCTCTTTGATCTTCCCAGTTCGTTGTCATTATTTTCCCTCTCCTCTCACCCTTTTCCTTTAACTGTCTCTTTTTCCTCACCCTTGCCCGTCATCTCTGTAGTTCACCTCATTTATTTCCCTGTTTCAGTCCACTTCCTATTACCTCCTTTCTGTTCCTTCGTTTCACCTGTCAATCACCTCCCTCCTGTTAGGTTTTTTTTTCTCAACTGCCTCCCTCCATACTCATAAGCCTCCTACCACTTCTTTTAATAAGCCTTTGCTTGCTTTTGTAGTCATTTTTGTTATGATCATTGTTTTCATTAGATCATTCATCCTCTACGTTAAGCAATCAGTTTCATTTTTCTCCCATCCATCATTTGCTACTACTTGTTTCTATGTTTGATTTTTTTCCTTTGTTCTTTCCACCTCTCCTCCAAACATCAGTCCTGTCTTTTCCATTTATTTGTTGCCCTCTTTTATGCGTTCATAAACCATTTGTTCTATCCCTCCATCATTTGCCAACCTACATTCATTCTTGGTCCTAAACTTTTCTAAGTCCCCTTTTTCTCCTTTGATTGTATTTCTTCTCTTGTTTCTTTATATTTTGACGTAACGAGGCTTCTCTCCACTCGTTCGTCCACCTGGCAGAGCTCTGAACCCCTTTGGTCTTCCATATAATGTCCTTCACGCATTTGCTGTGATCAGTCTTCCTGAAATTTCACTTGAGATCTCTCCGTCTATATTTCACCATGCCTTATCCTTGCTCGCTCTTCTTTTTTCCGTCCTTTATTTTCTAATGGCACCGGCGTCTCTCATCCAAGCTTGTTAGTCTCCCTACTGAGGCGATCACAGGGCAGCTAGCAGGTAGGCAGAGGGTATCTGACCATCTGACACTTGGAGGGCTAATTAACCTCAGGACCAATGTGGTGGAGCTGTGGAAAGAGGAATGGAGGGAGAGAAGAAGAAAAAGAGAGGCTGCGACTGAGTTGAGGGTGATGGAGAAATTAGTTTTGAAGAAATGGAGCTTAGAGAACAGAAGTGATAGAAGAGAAATAAAATGAAGGTGGGAATAAAGCATGAAAGAAGGGCTGATGAAGGTCGTTGTTTGGCTGAGTCGACCATATGATAGATGGAGGGTGAAAGTTTAAAAACAAACAAAAATAAACTATGTCCCAGCGGTTTCTCTTTCTACTGAAAGGAAATAAATATTTACGGCGCGCCGTGTACTTGCTCTCCAATAATTTTGTGAAGTGAAAGTGGTTAAATTGTTTTGGCAACACTTCTATATTTTTCAGTGAATTGCAAATGTCAGCATAAGAAACCGATAGTAGAGAGGGTTAGATCTGAAAAGCCGACAGGTTGCTGCTGTTTTTAAAGTCAAATTTAAATTTTATTGTCAATTGAGCAGATGTTTAAAATGCAGCCACAATTAAAATGCTGTTTCTCGCAGATTACCTGTGTAGAGATGTGCAAAATAAAAACTTAAAAGATCACACAGAGGTTAAACAAAGAACAAGGCTTAGAAAATTTCATAAAGTCAAAAAAAAAAAAAAAAGGAAGCGCACAAGTTATTAGTGCAAGAATTCATCCGTCTGTAATGGTAAGATGAATGCCGGACAGAGGTCACATTCACTTGAAACATGTGACTCATGAGTTGGCGTCCAGGTTTGATTCATAAATCAGCAGATAAGGACTGACCTGCCCAGGGCCAGCTACAATAGGCTCCACCCCCCCAATGACCCTGAACAGGATGAAACGGCTATAGAAGATGGGTGGATGATGAAGGGATGAGAGTTTGACGCAAACTGCAGCAGTCAGCCCGCTAAAGGTCAAAGAGGCTGGCCGTTGATTTTCATAAAATGCTCCATGATTCAGACTGAAGCAAGGTGAGCGTGGATTTGCAAAGCACTTCTTATGCCAAGGTAAATGGCTGAGTGGAAAATGAAAAGGGACAAAATGCATTACAAAGAGATGGCCAGAAAAAAGAGAGTAGAAATTTTAGATAAATAGTCAGATGATTAAAAGAGAATAGTTCAAATAGATTAATTTGGATTTCATTTCAGTGGGAAGGTCATGCTTATCAAACCAAGATAGCGATAAAAAATTAAACAGAATTGACAAATAGTTTCAAGCTGAAGTATTAAATGAGAATAAAGTTTCATGAACACGACAGGAATGGAGAGTCTTTAATTAGACTACAAAAGTACAGCAGAAGCTGTCTAACTGGATAAAAGATCTGGAATCCAGTTACAGCTTCTTTTTAAATTAGATGGGATTTTGTTGTTGTTGTTGTTGTTTTAAGTACTGTCATTTCTGAAATATCTGCTAGACAATCCAGAGTAATAAAACATCCCTAAGCAATAAAGCGGATGAGACTTGTGACTTATGAAAAAGGTGGGGAATTTTAAAATGTAAAACAAATGTAATAAAAATGACGGCAACAGGAGACAATGAGGGGAAAAAAGAATAGCAAATCTGCCCGAGTTGAGTAATAAGGCTCATAAGAAGAGAGCGTGTTTCGTTTTACAGCAGAGAGAGAACAGATGAGATTACAGGATGGAGAGGGAGGAGCGAAGAGGAGAGGACGAGAGTTGAATCTCTCGTTAATGAGCCACAGAAGAAGGGAAGAGGAGAGGCGTGTCACTGTGCTTTCATTAATTCCTCAGTTTACCTGTGTTAGATGAAGAATTAGATGCAGTTGTATATGTTTCTTTTTGAAACGTTGGGCCAGTTTAGATATAATCCTGATGTCTCCTCCAGCCTTGTACAGAGCAGAGAACAGTCGCTCTCAAGCCGGCTGCGGTCTGGAAACATAATTTATGACAAAAGTCTTATTAAGATTGTCCTTTAAGAGTATCAAAGATTTGCTCAAGTTAAAGGGTGCAGCTGTACTGAGAATATCTGGATGGAGCTCTGAAGTTGGAATGAGGCTGTAGTCCAGATTTCCATTTAGGAGATTAAAGACATCACTCTTTGTCAAGTTTAATCACTTGTCTGCAGCATGAGAGGAACTTCCACAGTGTTTCACTGAGATGAACTGCTGCTGCATGCGCGCCCTTCCTGTTGGAGCATGTTTGCTCTTTTTCACTTTCATTAGTTTGCAGTTTGTGATTAAGATTGGCTTTTTATTAGATTTGAGTTGCAGTCCATTTAGATGAAATAGTGTGAACCTCAGGTTTTCCTCTCAGTATTTCAGAACTCTTCCAGAGCCTTATTCTCAGTGGCCTTCCCTTGGTTTCCAGTATTACTCTCAAGAACTTTGGAGTAATTGTTGTTGAGATTTTTATTTTCATTTATATGTTAAACCAATCTTTAAGGCAACTTTCTTTTATCCCTTGAACATTGCTAAAATGAACAGAATAATAATCAAAAACATTAGTAAAAAAAAGTTGTGTTTATCACATCGAGGCTGGATTTCTGCAACTCTATTTAGGTCCAAATAATTCTCCTAAAACCTGTCTGATGAGTGTTTACAGGCATCCCTTTTCTCCAATCTAGGCCTCTCTACATCAGCTCCCTGAAAAACTTTGAGAAGAAACCTTTAATGGCCACCATGTATCTCATTTGAAAGATTGATCTCATTGTTCTTGGTCACACTAAAAGAAACACTTTGCTGTGTGAGTGCAGCTTTGCTTTTCCAGGTTTCCAGAAAATCCAGGTCTAGAGGTGACGCAGAAGTGTCCTGTGGAACCAGTTCCCAATCTCTGTCTGCTTTCAAAACTGACCTTTAATGACTGGATGGATGGACGGATATTTTAAGAAACAGAAACTCAAGTATCTGTACGCCACAATTAAATTGTTAAAACATCAGGGAAGTTTAGAAAGATTAACTAAACAATGATATCTTTAAATAAACATTGAATTGAATTCCCCATTATAAGCTAATTTACAGATGTGATGAGTTTAATGTAAACAAAGTCCCCTTGTCAGCAGTGGTGGATGGAATGAGCAGTTTGAGTTATAAATGTAAACATTTACTTTAGTTTGTGCTGTAATAAAGTCTGGGTTTGCTCTCTCTGTCCTGTCTGATATGGTTTAAGTTGTTTATTTTCCTTGAGCTGAACTGTAAGTGTAATCAATGCAATCAGTGGCTTAAATCATGTAAATAAGACCAAATTATAGCCAGCTTGAAGTTAGTTAGCGTAATCTGTTTGGAAGTGAAGCCTAATATAATAGTTAATTTCCTGCACATGTGAAAATAATTGTTGCAATACACTTCAGCAGTAATATCTGAGTTCAAGGTCCGTACATGATCTGTGTCAAATATTTAGAGCTTAAACAGTTTTCGGATTTCCATGTGCTTTTCTGACACTTTCCCTCTACCACCTCTCAATTCTTCCACCCACCTGCCAACACCTTATTTTCCACTTTCAACCTCACCTCTAATGAATGATTTAACACCTGCCATGTCACCTTGAGCCAAGCAGTGAGTCATTGCCAGACTCTCCAATGTCCTGCCTGGACTCCTGCCCTGCACCTTGCCCTCAGGTGATGGATGTGTCAGCAGGAGGGCTGCATCCTCTGCCAGACTCAAAGCTCATGGACTGTAAATGATCACATTAGTGTCCCTTTGTAAAATTGAGAATTTGGTCAGAAGATGGAGCAGAGATGGAGACACCTCTGGTAGTCGAGTTGTTTCCTGACTGGTTCCAAAGAAGTAAGGGGTCGCTGTTAAAAACTGTTGTTGCAGTTTCATGGTGGAAACATCTGCACTTAAATGTGAAGATGAGGTGTTTGAAACGGGAAGAAGTGCAGTTGTTTTCAGGGTTTGACAGGCTCACTCGACGGCTTCATGAGTTACGTTTTTGTGTTTAGTTTCCCTTCACTGCGGAGCTTTCATGGTCCAATACAGTGAAAGCTGTCATGTTGGGCCTGATCAGACGCCTCCTCTCGCAGCACTTCCCCTTCCAGTCGCAGCCCTTCGCTGTCAGTGAGAGGTGTTTGACAGTGACTTGCTTTGCTTTGTTTGCTCAGCTCTTTAGTCATTTGGGATGATAAAGTTGCTGCAGAATACGTTTTTTGGCCGAGAGGCCTGGTTGACATGTTTTTCACTTGTCTTCAAACTTGAAATGCTATCACCTCTTTTTTCTTTGTCTTACCCATCGTGTTTGAATGAACATGAGTAGAATCTACAAACTTTAAACTTTTGCAAATGTCTCATAATTTTTTGTGTTTGAGGTGATTTATAGCAAAGCCACAGCAGCAAAGATGCACCAGGTGTTAATTCTAGTTCAGAAATATCTCCGAAATCTCCCAAGAAAAATAGGATTGGTGCATCTCCAAAACCAACTTGTACAGATTTTGATGACAGTTTTTTTTTTCTAATAACAACAATTGGACATAAAGACCAGGTACCTTAACCACAGTAAATAACAGGCTTTATATTTTAAAATAGTCAAAAAACAGTATTTTAGCACCATAGAAGACCATGTAAATAAAGCTTTCCATTATAGGTCTGTAAAAAGAGCTCATGTTGTGGATCTTCTCCAGTCTTCTACTGGGTTTATTGGAGTGACAATGAACATACAAACAGAAAATGTGTGTCACACAGCTGTATTTGTTTCTGATTCAGCAATATCTTTACAAAAGACTTTCTTTTTTTTTTTTTTTTAAGGTAACAGTGCTGCATCGCTAAAGATTTGGGTCAGATAATTAAACTATATGTATAATGCTCCTCCAGCATTGGTACATTTCAGTGTCCCTGTTACGAACTTCTTTATGGACTTTGTTGAAAGTTTGCTATGACAGTAGCGTATTGTAATTGTCAGGAACTTACACAAAGAAGAAATGGCTTACATGCGCTAGCCGGTTTCTCTTTGTGCTGATCATGGTGGATATTAATAGAAAAAAAAAAGGTTCAAAGAAGCAGGGTTGGGGGGGTGAAGCAAGTTTTTATGAAGTGACTCATAATACAAGATAAGAGAATCAAGTGACTATTTTATAGCTTCATGACAAAATGATTCATTTAAATCAAAAAATATTTTCCCAGACTTACCTTACGTGTCACTGTGCCACCTATGTGATTCTCCACTCCCACAGTCAGTGTTCTCGTCAAGCCTTTTTAAATCACGGCCGTTTTATGACTTAGCTGCTCATTGAGGTCTGTGCACATAAACTATGGTTGTAAATGTCTCACAAGTGGGGCTGAGTGACGGATTTGGAGTTAGATAGACGGATTGTGCCCAATAAAGCTGACCTTAAGTTTTATGAGAGCTTTTCTCTAGTCATCCACTTCAATGCCACATACCACAAATGCTGCATCCTCCTCGTCACCAGCAGCCTGCCATGTTCGTCTCTCCGTTATTCCTATTATTCTGTCTATGTGCTACTTTGAAGCAAACTTTAAAAAAGTTTAATTTGACCAACTTGAGTACAAGATGAGAGTCGGTTAAATTTAGTCCATTCTTTGCACTTGGGTTTACTCGGTTTACTTGTTCTGTGCAGCTTGCTTCTTGAGATCACAGTTTCATTCAGAACCGATTCTCAATTCCTAATTGATTCAAAACATTTCTTATTTGACAAAATGGTGCTTATTTCAGCATCTGTTCGAGTCAACGGCGTGTAAAAGTAGCAGAAATAATCTTAAAAGGCCAAGTATCCAATAGTTTATGGTATCTGATTTAAAATAAAATGAGTACCCTTCAGCCATCTGTTTAGGTACTTTGGTAAAATAAGAAAAAGTCAACTGTCCTGTGAAATAAAATGTGTGCTGATATGACTTTTTCTGCAGAAAGAAGTGACTTTATCAACAGTCTCTGGCTAATCTTAGTAGCAGCTAACTTGCTTCAACAACAGAAATCATCTCTGTGAAAGCTCCAAAAGAAGAGCTGCAACCTCAAGTCTTACACCAATTGTTTTCTTTGTTTGTTTTCAAGCTTAGGCAAATAAAGTTATGCAAATTCTTTCCTCTATAATAAACTGTAACAAAGGCACAATTTGGACAACAAACCAAAGATTAAACCTTTAAATAGGGTTTTTTAAAAAGCAGCAGTAGTTGACGTGTATTTGCTGTTTCACAGAAGATGAAAGCTACTGAGGAGGAGCAGTTTGGTGAAGGCTCTGACTGAATCATGGGCTCTCACAGGGCATTTTTCACTCCCTTTGCAGCTCAGCAGCACATGTTGAATCTGAAGAAGAACTGAGCTACAAGTCCCACTGGTGCACTGTCACACATTTTGACACTGCGCAAAACCATTTTAAATGAAGGTTGACTGCTGGTGTTGTGACACTCTTGCCTTTTCCTGGGTGAAAGGAAAAACAAGAAACGTTCACCAAAATGAAAAGCAGACCATTTTTGGACTGAGAGAGCGGAATTAAAGTTGCTTCAAAGAGGTGCATGGGCAGTGTTCTAATGAAGCACCGACATTGAGACATGGACCACGCTGCTCTGTGTCCAAACCCAGTACTGCGGCCTTGTGCAGCTGAGTGAGGCATTCTGGTGGGAAGTGATCCTGTGAGAGGAGATTTTGGCGAATAAAAGTTGCTGTATCTCTCTTGTAAAGGCTTTAAAGACAGTTCATGACAGGAATTTAGACTGAAGAAAAGGTTGGCAAGCAGGGAGAAATTCTTGAAGAAATTTAGATTCAAGTACATGAAGGAACTTTGATGGCAGAGCTATAAGAGCACTGTCACACACGTTAATCCAAAAAGGTGAGCCACTGCTAAAAACTGTACCAGTTTATATGTCTGCTTATGATTGAGGCCTAAATCACCTCGACTGGTGACAGAAGTCAACACCGATCAATGTCTAAACTGCAATCTTGATCATTTTGTACAGTCTAGTAGATCACACCACCATCCCCGCTGTCTGCCAAGACTCTCTCTCTCACCTCTGGAGTAAATCGATTTTAAACTGAGGTCCTTTAGGTTTCACCCTAAAGATGTTTGTCAAAAAAAAAAAAAAGAGACATTGCAATTTGAGAGCAATTCTTAACATTTGAATGCACTTTCTTTCGAGGTATGTATCATGTCATCAGTTATGGCAACATCAAGTACATAATTCAATGTTTTTCTCTAAAGTACGTAATACTCACGTAAGACTACACAAACTTGTAGCAGTAAGGTAATCATGTATTTGGGTAGGTAAAATGGGGGGAAAAAACATTCAGCCTCAGAAACCCTGCACCTCCAAATTCTAACTTGTATTTATCAGTGTAGCTAAACGCAAATGTCATCCTTTTTGTTTCGAGTGGGATCCTTAAACTCCAACAGGTGATTTTGAAACCCAAAGTTTTCATTCGGTTTTAAACTCTTACTATGAGATGCGTCTAGTTGGAGTGGAGCTAGAGAGCAGTCCTTGAAACCTGAATTTATAAAAAACTGAAAAGGACCACCAGCAAACTGATGAGAGGAACCAAGCGAGCTGACGATACCGTAATGACTTTTGGATTCAGTTAATTGGCTTAAAATTTAATGAAGGAAATTAACACCTTTAAAATGGAAGCTAATCGAGCCTGACTTTCTTTTTTTTCTTTTTTTAAAGAGCTATTCCCCAGTAGCCATCAGTGACTTTGTACTTTAATACATTTCCTTATTAGCTACTTGTTTTAGACCTGATAGCAACTCTCGCATTTTGTCTGCAGTCTGTGGCATTTTAATGATGATGGTCATTGGGAAAAGTTCACTTCTTCCATTAACTTTTTAGCCTGTAGACCACTGGGTCCTTGGCATGTGACAGTCCACTGTGGGTTTTTCTTTCTTCCTTTTTTTTTTTTTTTTTTTTTTTAAAATGCCATTACTGGACTGCTATAGTCTCAGAGGTATGATTTAAAAAAAAAAAAAAAATTCTCCAGTAAAACTACAGTGAACGAGAGGTGTAGCTGCAGCATTTTGCTTTAGGTTTTTGGAAAAATTATGTTATCAGATGTTTTTCTCTAAATAAAGGTACATTTTTTGGAACACTGAGTTGTTTTAAAATAATGTTTTAAAGTATTTCTTTGGCATACCCTTTGGTCGATGTGACCAGTGTGTATTTGATATTAAAAAGAAAATCCCCAACATACTTACCTAGAGAAGTTTAATTGAAGATGAATTTTATTTATGGCTACATTACAAGCTTTTTTTTCCCTTAAGGATTAAAGAATAATAAGAGTGTTGTACAAACCACATCAGACTGTATGAAAATTGTTTTTTAAGTTTCCCCTCTGATTTTGTGCCCTCTGATTTCCCAGAATGCTGAGGTGTCTGTGTTTGAGGTAAACATCCGGTTCATTGGAGGACTGCTGGCTGCGTACTACCTCTCTGGACAGGAAGTAAGTGCTTTCTTGTGTTTGTGAAATCACAAATGAGACGTGCTTTGCATTTGACAGAGACACTTTGAGCCCTTGTTGTTTGTTCTGAGTTTTGCTAAGATAGAAATGGGATCAGAATAAAATGTGAAGGCTTAGTGGCTGGATGGTTTTCTTTGGCCTCTGAGGCAGAAATGAAAGGAAAGTGGGATGGAGAAGAAAAGGCGATATGAGGAAGATTATCCAGACTCATCTTATCCTTCTTCTTTTCTTCTATCCTTCGTCCTTGAGACCACTCTCCTCGTATCCAAGTTAAATCCAACCATCCATATCTGTTTTTATGTTCTGTTATTCTTTCTCACTCTGCTCATCCCACCAAATGGACCCTCTATAATTGAAGGAAATAAAATCAAATGTGTTCACAGTACACTGTGCACAAACCCTGCACCCCCTGTTATAACCTAATTTAGCTCCTTGTGCTGGCCACTACTTCTGAGACAAAGGATGTTGTTTTTAGTCACGTATGTGAATTAAAATACTTTCTCAGAGCAGATTTGGTTTTCAATTTTGTGATATTGTTTTTCTTTTGTGAATTTATTGTTAATATGCTAAAGAATGTACAGCCATACAGTGTTGGGTGCGAATGAACAGCTGGGAATTTAAAACTCCATTTGTGAGAGATGGAGAGTAAAGTGTTATAATGAACACTGCTGCTGCTCAAAAGTACATTTAAAAACAAATTCTGTGTGTTTCAACTGTTTAACTGGTTTATAAATTCGTATATTTGCCCTTTTCACCAAGTTGTCTTTCAGTTTGGTGCATAATGATGAGAAATTATTGTCTGACGAGGCGTTTTTGGCTTGAAAATCAGCACTGTAAATGAATAATAGCTCAGCAAGTGGCATTGCCACTGAGAGAACTTATTAGTCACTTGTTTAAGATCTAATGACCTAAGAAAATAAATAAATTAGTTTTGACCTTCTCCCACTTATACTGCCCCAATCACTTCAACATGCTCTGCAAACTTTGCTCAGCCACTGTGAGAGATGCAAATGTGATGAGAGATGCAAACATGAGCTGTGCTTGTTTGTTTGTTTGTTTTTTTCCTGGTTGCAAACGTGGGTCGTATTTTTGAAATGAATGAACAGGGATTTTGCAAATTTGCCCTGAACAACAGCATAAGCTGAAAATCAGTCCAGAACAAGATATTACTCTTCAGTCTCCCCTCGCTGAGCTCCATGTCCTCCACCCAGATCCAGCTCACACATTCATCAGAGCCCACCCGAGTAATAACAGAAGCTGTAGGTGGTGGGAAAAGAGGAATGTGGTGCAGGGGAGTATTTGGAGGCAAGACAGTGATGGAGGGAGCAGATGAGAGGGTGGAGGAATCTGTGCAATGGGATGGGACGGTGAGAATGAGTGGAGGGTGTTTGGAGGTGATTGTCACAGGGAAAAAATGGGTGTGGAGAGTGAGGATGATGAATGGCTGAGGACTGATAAAAGCAAGTGAGATTCATTCTTCAGTTTTACCTGGTTTGTCCTTGAGCAAGGCACTTAATCCAATGACTAATAATAATAACTAATTCTGCTGCTAGGAAGGTTTCTCTCTGGGGAAACGTGTTTAAAAGCATCAGCATGAGACGGATATTTAGCGTTGATAATTAGAATTATATTTGGGATGAATGTTAGTCATGAAGTAGCTAAGGGATGGACTGGGAAGTAAATAAAAATGTTAAGGAAACTGGAGAAAGGACAAGTAAGATGAATGTTGTCCCTGCATGTCCCTGATCTCAAACTGTTGAGTACAAGTAGAACCACTGCAGAGCTCCTGAGGTAATTGTTTAAAGTAAAAATTAAATTGTTTCCCTAATGCTGGAAAATTATTTTCCATTTACTATTATATATAGTTTTTTTTTTATCATTTTCATTTTATTTTTTGTATGCAAATATCCACACTTGCAGTTTCAGTTATGATGTCCTAGCGTAGATGGAAGTTAATCTTTCTCCTTTGTACATTCTCCAAAAATAAATTCAGGTTTTATGTTTTTGTTCTGATAAATCCTTCACTTTTTCGATTCTCCTGCTCTGGGGAAGGCAAAGAAAAGTGACAGAAAAGCAGTAGCTTGTATTGGGAATAAAGATCTTAAACATTCAAACATCATTCATGCAGTTGAAGTGTTCTCAATCTCAACTTCCTTACCTTCTGTATGCCCAGTCTTAGCTTGAGTTTATTTCGGTTAATCTCCAGTAGGCATACATTTCCAAAAACAAGCAAAAGAAAAGCTGATCTGGCTGTACTAGCCCCTGGCTTAGTTAGCAGTTTAGTTATCTGCAAACATCTTGTTTGTAAATCCTTGCAGCCTGTGCTCGTTACGCCAGTCCCCCGCTGCAGGACCTCGTGTCCTCTGTTGTAGCTCTGCTCTCAGCATCCTTTACAACATCCCTGGCAACACACTCTCACAGGGGATCTTACCTACTCGCCCAAGTTCCACACTACAAGAACTGACGACGAAGAGAGGAAATAAAGGACATGCTCTTCACTCTGTTAGAAGCCAGTGCACCAGGAAAATGATTTTTGGGACATAATGGCCTTGTGTCATTGCCTTTACAAGGATTTTATTGTGCATGTACTGTAAGAATAGAAGCTTTATTGTCATTGCACAGTGAGGTACAGTGAAACTTTGTTTAGCAGCAATCTCCAGCAGCATATGCACATACATACACACAGTCCATATCACTGTACAAGCTAGTGTATGAAATTATTATGAGTTCAAAAGAGCAGTAAGGACAGCGGTCTGTATTATTGCACAGGGTGAGTCATGTTTCCTGGGGCAGCCTCTTCACAGTTATGTGGAAGAAGCTGTGTTTGAGTCTGTTGGTCTGGGTTTTCATGACTCTGAGCCTGCCACAGGGAAAAGTGGTGAATAGTGTGTGTCCTGGGTGGGGTTGCTCCAGGTCTTTGTGACCCGTTGGAGGAGACGGCTCGAGTAGATCTTATCCAAGTGTGGGAGTGGGGTGTTTGATGACCTGCTGCAGCTGTTTGTCTCTGGTGCGGTGCAGGTGGCGTACCACACCATTCATCCGTAAGTTAGGAAACTAGCATGCAGCAGTAGAAGTTCTCCAGTAACGGTGGAGGGAGTTCGCTCCTCTTCACTGTTCCCAAGAAGAAGAGACGCTGGTGGGCTTTTTTGATAATGTGGGTGTTGTTTACGGTTCAGCTCAGGACCTCTGAGATGTGCAGCCCGAGGAAGTAAGTGCATATATTAGATCATAAGCTTTAAAGCAAAGCTTTGTGTCCAAACAGCAGCGTAATTTGGAGATGGATGTAACCTCTAAGGTTCTTTCTTTTCCTGATTATGTGATAAACTCATGCTGCAGCTCAACACCAATAAGTGATTTGTAGGAAATGACTCTTTGTTGGACTTCAAGGCCCCTTTAAAGTTTCAATTTATAACCATAATTTACCCATGCTAGACTGATTTTTTTTTTCTCAACTCCACAGGCATCAACAATTTCCCACACAAAAGAGTTTCAGGTTAGATAGACATTATCAAACCTTCAAACAGCTCTAGCCTGTGTAGATGAGACACTCAGATTAAGTCTACTACATACAGAAATTCTTCTGATGAAGTTATTTTTTGTCATTTGTTGCATAAAAGAAGTAGAGATTAAAAAAATATAAAAACAACCTAGAAAATCAGACAAAGGACAAGGACTGAACATAGAGAGCCTGATGAAAAGCCAGAGAGAGAGAGAAATAGACATAACAACAGAAGCAGAAGAATGCAGAGAAGGAGGGCTGGAGATCAGCATTCAGGAGGAGGAGGAGGTGCAGATCTCTGAGAGTCGGGCAAAGCAGAAGTGATGAATTGTGTTTACTCCTCTGTCTCCAGCATTATTCTTTTGAGTTTGGCCTACCATTTCCACCTCTTTCTCTTATGTACTCACCAACTTCTCCTCTCTAAACACACTTGCCATCTGTTTTGTTCTCCTCCTCATCATTTGTTTTTTCCTTCTATTTTTGGAGGGCTTTTTTATTCTTCTTTCCATCTTCCTCCTTTATTTCCTCTCGTCCCTTACTGTTATTTGTAGTTTTATTACATCTCTCCTAATGTTTCACTTTCATTCTGCTTTTTTTTTAAAGAGGGTTTTCTACTCATCTCTTCTGTGTCATCAGCTTTTCTCTCGTTGTATTCTGTGTGCTTTTCTCCATATCACCTTTCTCTGAAGTTCCTCATTTTTGCCCGCCCCCCAGGTATTCTACCTCTTTCCCTTTGTGCCTCACACAAACCCATTCAAACATGAATGGTATGTTAATGCATGACAGAACAAGTAAAAGCATTAACAACTGACAACAGCACACAACCATAACATCACAGACCCACCTGTGTTGTTTTGTTTCCCTTAGTTTCCAACATATCCCATCTCTGTTTCAGTCTCCTGTTTTTGGATGCGTTGGCACCTTCCAACTGCTTTTGACCTGATTTTAACCTAATTAAAAGTCTGCTATCTACTTTGCTATTTAGGAAGCAGGCTGATGGCTACTTAGGCTTACACATTAACCCTTAAAGGCCGAGGGCTTTTTGGCTATTTTGAGCTACTTTTGGTTTTGACTTTCTGTATCCCATTAAATTTATCCCTTTCTCCCCTGTAAGATCCAAACGTTAGTTTTTATAATTTACATACTGTGTAGACTGTATGCTGCAAAATGTAGGAAAAAAAACAACAAAAAGAATACATAAATGAACTTAGAAATGAAACATTTCTTTACCAGTGACCATGTCAGCTTACATAACGAAGGTTTTTAAAGAATAGAAATGTGAGTTTAGCTTATGTAGACATGCAAATGCTTAATGAAGTGAACTGAAAGTTTAAAAAACAAAACTATTTTATTTCAGAAACAGATATTATAAATAGGCATGTTATGCAATTCTCCAGATATCCAACTGTAAAGTTCTCTACACTTGAAATTATCATGATCTCACGATCTGTGCTACTGAAAAAGACATTTATATCAATGACAAGATAGAGGGCCTCATCACACTACTGGCATTTCCGTGCCATCAGATGTCATCATCCCTGAAGACTGCAGTGTCTCCAGGTCTTGTGGTCCTGTGTGGATCTCTGTCTAGGATCTGTGTTGCATATCCAGGTTTACCTGGGGTCCTGGTGGTCTGCAGGGCATCAAGCTGCTCCCATCTGGGACTCTGTCAACATTCTGTTGAGTTCTCCAGGGAAGTTCTGTTCCTCCTCAGGGTTCTGGAGGTGTTGTTTTACTCCCCCTCTCTCTTTTTTCCCCTTTTGTTATTTTCATGTCCCCCTCACCTTTCACAGTGGTCAATGGCCCAGATAAACCCTTGGGTTTATTTCTGTGGATTATATCAAATGAAGCCTTACTTGTGTATCTCTTTTCGTACAGGTAATGAAATCCAAAGTGTTTTTCTTTGCATAACTTTCTCACCTCTTGCCCTTGTTGACAAAAGACCGGTTGTCAATTTTGCTATCTTCAGTGTCCATCTCCAACTCCATTTTACAATGAAATGCATCAGTTAACTAATTAAAATAACAATCAGAAGCATAAGAGGTCAGACATATGCAGTGTTCACTTCAAATAAAACTCTGGTAGCTTTATTATTTTAGTCTTCTAAATCCAGAACCTCACTGGGCTCAGACTGCGTCATATGCGCTATACTTCTTCTTCTCCTCCTCAGTTTTATTTTATTTTCAGTTATTTCCATTTCAGCCACTTTGGGTAAAGTCACACACGGGGTCCCATGAGAACCGTACCAGCACATTCTGTTTCCGACGGTGAAAATATTCAGAAAAATAAACACCATGACACACACAGTCTGGCACATTGTGAGCGTGTGTTTCAGTACATTTTGGATAAATTTTAAATGATCATATTTTCAGGTTTTATTGGCCTATTGATACCAAATCAAATGTGAAGCTTGATTCCTATACATTCAAAATAAGGTGAAAGATTGTGACAGGATATCTTTCTTTGTGTCCTGCACCTGCAGGAATAGTCGTTTGATTTGATCCCGACAGCATGACAGCGGCACTCGGGATTAAATCCAAAGACAGTAGCTTCTAGATCTGGCTGACTCTATTCAGAGACGGCATGGAAATGCAGAAAAGGGACGGGAACATTGGTGGGGGCATAGTTTGATAGGAAAAAATAAATAAAAACAGAAATTAGAGTAGATACTGAAGCAAAGATCGATGACTGGAGGGAAAAGTGTGATGGGGATGATTTAAGTGGAAAATGCCAGATTGTACAGAGAAGTGACAAGGTCAGGGGGGCAAGTCAAACGCTGTTATGTGGGATAATGAGAAGATCATCTAAAAGGAAGGATGAGACACTGCAGGCATAAACACTGCAGCACAGCAATGCACTGGACGAACAGATGGGGGAAGTGGGTGGAGGGAAGGAACTAAAGAGTTGGAGACAGTGATGAAACATCAGATGAAGCCTGAAGTTCTAGGGAGACTGAGGTAATGATGGTGAGGGCAGAAAAGTGAGAGGAAGAGAAAACATTTCATCAAAGGAGTTTGGAAAGTTGGATTTGTGGCTGAAAGCAAAGAGAAAAGGAGGGAACAGAACAGAGGGTGGTCACAAATTTTAATTTTTATTTTGTTTTTTGTCTTTGAAATCAAAACTTTTGCAGTCCTCTTCAGACATGAATTTCTCTAGATCCCCAGTGGTCATATTCCTCATCCTCTCAGTATGTCAATAGCCCAAACTCCATCCCATCTCCTTTAATTTTGTCGTGCTTCAGTGAGTGAGAAACAGCTTAGAGCTCATCTGTGGGGTTGGACTGCAGTCCATCTGACGGCTGGCTGTTTGATCTCTCTGGGGAGCATTGATTCCATTTGATATTTTGTCACAGACTTAACATGTCAGATCACATCAGTTCATCATTTGGCCTGACTCACTGCCATCAAACCGAAGCCAGCAGGAAGGCAGTCCAGTGCAGTTGTGTTGAGTGTTAGTGTTCACCCATCTATCCATGGTAGTTATGTTCCAGGACCCCCTGTGGATGAAAATCCACGAGACCACACAGAAAACATTTTATTTCATAGTTTAACACAAGAACAGAAACAAATGTGGGTCGAAGAAAAAGAAAAAGACTGTACACCGTAGAAGAAACTTTGCAACTTTTGCAAGAAATGAGTGGGGAGTGAAATGAGTGGAGGAGAGATTTGGGACTTCAATGATGAGGAGTGAATTGATGGAAACCTCTCCAACTCTGAGCTGGACTCCCATGGAGAAAAAAAAAAAAGTCAGCATTAGACCTACGATGTCCACGCAAGGTAGAGAGGGTTTCTACACAGACATTATTTTGTGAATACAAATTGATTTCATTTCAGTTTCTGAAATTACAGCAGTGAATAAAGATTTTACGCCATTCTTCTCAACAGCGAAGCCAGCACCTACTGAAGTGGAGTGGCTGATGTCTGCTTCAGTGCTAAAAAGATTTTTAACTATTATTATTATTATTATACATAGGAATACCTTGTTAAAATAATAGGTTTTGATTGAGTGCTTTAAAGACATTCAAACACATAGAAAATTGCTTATTTCAGCATGAAAAGCTGTAAGGCCCCTTTAAAACATGGTGGCTATAAACTGCTGATTTCCATTATGTTTTCTTAAACTCTTATTTCTGCAACTACTCTCTGGCTGCTAGTTGTTTACTGTGTTTAAATTTATATATATATATATATTGTTCAGTGATAGAACAATATATATATATATATATATATATATATATATATTTTTTTTTTATGAAAAATTCATGACATAGCGGGGACCACGAAAGGTGAACCACAATATAGCAGGGAATCACCGCACACCTGCTTTTATAGGTTGTGTTTTACACATAGATGCATAGTAACAAAGGTGGTTTTGTCTTACCAGATCTTTAAATTCGGTATATAAGATCAACAAAAGTGCAACATATTACACATCATCAATATTTATGTGACAAAAGCTGAGCCACAGTGCAGATAACAGCCCAAGATCCACCAGCTTTTATCATTGGTTTCATCCAACTCTTTTTATTTCTTCCAATAGTTGGCCTACATTAAGTGTTGCTAGAATTCATGTATGCATAACTTCTTTAACAACCCACCGGAGTTTCAGCTGGATGAAGGTCTTGGACTTTGACTGGGCTATTTCAACACCTTGAATCTTTCATTTTCAAACCATTCCATGATAGTTTTGCTGGTGAGCTTGGGATCTTGTTCTGTGACCAGATTTCAGTGAAGTTTGAGCTTCTTGGCAAGATTGTCTCCTGACTCTTCAGTAAAGTATTCATGTTTGAATACTTTACCAAAAATAGTCTACAGAGGAGTTTGCATAGATTCAATGAATGTAAGGTACACCAGACCCTCTGACTGGAAAGCAATCCCAGTACTTTCTTGTACTGCATGGTGACTGATCATGAGCTTTCTCCTCTGATTTTGTTGATGAATAGAAACACTTGAAGCGACAGGTAGGCCATCACCTTTGCAAAATATTGATAACCCCTGTCATAGCAAAATTGTTACATATTATCGCAGGACTCAGTCAAAACCATGTTTAAACCCAACAACCAACCATCTTTCCTATGTACCTAGAGGGGAATACTTTGTCATCATCTTCTGCAAGGTTCTTCAACCCGGGTCCTCATGACCCACTGTCCTGCAGATGTTGCTCTGCTCTAACATACTTGGCCCAGCTCAGTGGACCATTGACAGACTTGTGCACACCTTGATAGTGAACACATTTTTTAACCCAGTATGTTAGAATAGCTAAGCACAGTGAGTCCTGAGAACCAGGGTTGAAGAACCCTGATGAGGATGAAGGTGCCTAAAAGGGACAACCCATAGCATCAGACACACCCACCATCAAGCATTGCCGCACCGCTTTAGTGTGACTAACTACTTTTGTAGCAGCCTCCAGCATTTCTGCAGGGATTTTGTCCATTCAGCCATAATCATGTTCCTCTGAACACTGGGAGGAGCTTTTGCATACGGACACAGCACTGTTGAAAGACCTGGACCAGCAGTGTGTCCATGAACATTCCTGTGGCTGTAGTGCATTTGCAGTGTCCATAATTATATCCATAATTATATCAGCTGAACATTCTGGAGTAAATGCTTTGAGAAAAGCTAGTAAGATGTTCACAATAGATAACCTGAAACTGAAAAAAACTGGTGAATTTAAGATGTAAAGGCCATTTCTACATCGACATTTGGATGTTATTGCTCCTAAGAGTAATAAGGCTCCTAAGCGATCAGCACATATTGAGGCCATGCCATTTGTCGTTAGTCGCAGTTGTCTAGTTTCCTCTGGGTTTCCTTTCCTCTGTTGCAGATATTACTGTGATGATGTGCTCCGTGTAACTGCTACTGTGCCAGCAGGGAAGCACAAACACAAGAAAAAAAAAAAAAAAAAAGCAAGAAACTAAGGGGGTGCAAGAAATGGGAAAGAACTGTTCATTCCAATTTGATCTTATGAATTCCACTTTGCCATCAAATGACCTACCATCACAGAAAGCACAAGTGCAAGTCAGATTAAAGCAGAGAAATAGAAAAGAAAAGTGAGAGAAATGAGTACAGAGGGGAGGGAAAAGACTCCCCACACAGAGTGGGGAGATGAAGCATGCAGCAAATTCAAGAAAAGAAACTGGATTGAGGATGAAAGTTAATTAGTTAAAGAAGAGAATCATGTAGAGAGGGAAATGAAGGCAGTCATATCCTCTTATGAATTAATAGTGAACGTGTGCACGTACACGTTTCAGTAAGATTTATATTTGCATTTTGATACAGCACACTTGGTTTGCAAGATGAACTGATCAGAAATCATGATTTCCATGAGCCTAAAATCCAATTCCACCCAATTATACACGTCCTTTAGTTTCCTTTGACTGTCTCACATTTTTAATTTAATATAAATATTTTAGTATTAAAAGATTCTTTATTCACTTGTTCCCGAGTACAATTATGTAACATTAAAGAAAGCCTTGTCTGAGTAGAAGCAGTACAGACACATCAGGTGGGATGTCTGCAGGAAAAAAACTCATTAGTCGTGTCTTATTTTAAAGGCATCTGTGTTTCATTGCTGTTTGCAAAATATCTGTCAAATTTGTCAGCAACCAGTTTCATTCACTGTGATGACAACAAATTAAGTCCTCACAGAGCTAAATGGATGAAGGCTCTGAGGTTCCTCCCTGACAGCTCATCTTTGTTCCTCCTCCTGCCTTTGATCCAGGGCCAATGAATGCTAAACAATGTGAACAAACGGATCAGCTGATGATGAAGTGGCATAATAAAGTATGAAAATGGCACACACACGCACACTTGCGTGCACACACAAACCTAATCCTGTCTCTCTTGCTGGCCCTCAGGGCCCTTCCTACCAAGCAGGCACATTCAGCACATTTCACAGTCTAAACCCTAATCCTTTTAGGAGGCTGCATTACATGTCAACAGTGGGCCATGCTTACACCAGAGACTGTGTCTGTCTACAGTGTGTACATGCAGTGCCTCTGCCTAGATGAGGAGATCCTTTATTGCATGTTAAATAATGTTAATCTTATTTAAGTACATAAATAGAAATAGGTAAGTGAACCCACTCTCCTTCAGCATGTTTGTTGTGAAGATTTTTTTTTTTTTTTTTTTTTGGTCAGGGACATTGAGTGCTTCTTAGTCCAAAACCTTAAAGATAGCTGAATTTATCAAATGGGCTTTATAGGCACTTGTATTAGTCTACCTTACAGCACTCATGTTTTCTTTATGGAAAAAGACCTGAATAAGCAGCTTATCTTCATTGGTTTGTTTGATCATTGTATTTTAGATGAAGTAAAGGGCATAGAGAGAGAGACACACACACACATGGTTTTATTTAAGTAGACTGAGACCTACTTTTGCACTCAGCTCTCTTCTGGATGGATTATATTTTTGGATCCAATAGTTGTAATTTTATGATTTGACATACAACATCATGCAGACAATGGCGTAAAGTCCCAGTGTGTCTGGGAAACACACATTTCATGTGCACACACACACATGCACATATGAAACACTCTCTTCCAATACGTGAAAAAAAACAAAACAAAACAGTGGGCATGAAAAACTGGTGAGGGCCATCCTTCAAGGCTTGCTTTAGTGTAAAATGCTTGTTGTAACTTATTTTTTATTTCCCCGTGATTCCACACAGAAATGTATATGTTCCATACTACATTTCTGCCTCCAGACATGTAAATATACCAAATGGAAGTAAGAATTGCTTCTATGGTTCTCAAGCCACCTCTTCTTTGAGAAGATATTAGTGTTGAAAAGAGCTTAAACATGGTTCAGCAGCTGCTCCAACTGGTTCTTCGTAAACTCACAATTACATGTTAAAACATGTTGCCACATACTGTCTGGTTCTGTCAAACTACATGATTTTAGGCCTTATTTGCTCACCAGCAGGCACACCGCACCCAATTATTTTAAGTTAAATAAGATTGCTGGCAGCCAATGAATTTTTAACATGCCTTAATATTTGGAGTAGATATACAATATCTGGAAAAGGAAAGGCATCGAGTGAGGTTGCTATGAGAAGTGGCATCCCACAGGTGAACGCAATGTGCACTACCACAACAGAAACATACACCTTTTTCCTTAAGAAAGGCTGTTTAGTCATCTTCAGCTCTCTCTGTTAAGCCATCAACCTATGCTTACACACTATTCTCCTTTCCTTTTCCTATGTTCACCTTTCTCTTTTATTGTTAGTGTTTAATGCGAGTCAAATCAAAAGACTGTACAACAAAATTTTAAGTTTAGTAAGGGTATTGTCATTTTTGGCCAAGTCATTTTAATTTACTGTAAACATTTTCTGTTCAGTTACAAAACAAGCAAACAAAAAACAAAAGCAAAGCCTGGTTTATTTTGCATGGAGTAAATAATGATGGATCCCCCGCACTTTTGTCGGTGTCAGGTCACTTAAGTCAACCTATGAGCGACTATATACGGTAGTAGGCCAAAATAATAATAAAATGATTTGATCCAGGTATGTTCAAGAAGGGCAACATCTGAAACATGCAGGACAGCATGCCTTGGGGAACAGGGTTGGGTAACTCTGCCTTAAGACATAGTTGTTCTTTTCTTTTTTTTTTTAATGAAAGGATACAAACAAATGTGTCCATATTTGTACATTATTTCCTCTGCATCTCTTGCATCTAAATGCATTTTTTCTCAATTTTCTGATCAACTAAAATACTCTTAATGTTGACTGATGCAGCACAAAAAATGTCATGCTTCCTCATTAACCAGAATATCAGGGACAAGAGTTTACTTTGTGAAAACTGTATTCAAACTGCATGTGCAAGACTCACATGATAACAGACTCACTAATGGATTTGAAAAATGTACAGCTGGTTAACCACCACTTCCCTGTGCCAATTTTTGTGTGCTTCTGTCAGGTCTTCCATTTATCTGAACCTGTTCTTCTTTTTGCAGCGATTTGTACTTTATCAGCTGTTCACAGCTTCCCCAGTGATATCCCCATATGTAATAACTGGATCATTAACTGTGTTTGAGACTTCTTGAGTGGCTGATTGTAGCTCTCTGTCTCTGTGGTACAACACTGATACACCATTTAGCAGATGATTTTAATCATTAACTCACAGCAGCATTGTAAGCATTTCTAGCTCTGTCGCTCCCAGTAAGAGTTAAGCTCTCAAATCAGTCAAACGGCATCATTGAGCCCTCTCTGGTTCAAATAATGTCAAAGCATTGAGGATGGAATTTGTATTCCTATTAATATTTGATGAGTAAGAGGGTCCAGATTTATAGAGGATGTGCTGTATCTTTGACATTTCTGTACTCCCTGGAGGCTTCTTACTTATCAAGCAACACAGCTCATGTACTGATATGTCTGTGATAAGCTGCATTTTGCAGTTGGTAATCTTTCAATATTTGTGCAAACTCACCCCCCCAAAAAAAAGGAAAGGAAAAAACAATTTTTTTTTAGCTCACCTTGTCTTGTTTCCCTGTCATGCTTCACATTTACATGCTTTTGTGTTTGTGCGCACCAAGTGAGTACATCTTTAAGTGATCGATTTTAAAGAGACCTATATTCTGTGAGAAAGAAAGCTGGAAACTCGAGCTGTCAGCTCAAGGAACATGACAGAAGCAAGAAATAAACCCTACGCAGCCAACTATCTGGGGGTATTCTCCACAGAGGTTTTTGTCTCAGAAATGTTTTTTGTTTTTGTTTTTTTAAAAAACCCTGATTTTTGTCTTATTGCTGGATAAATATATCAGCAAAGCTGATGCAGAGAGACGCTAATGTTTATTTTACTACAGTGAGTTTTGTGAGGGAAAGGACATAAACCCGTCTTTGTTTTGTGCAACATTGGTACATTTCTTGATTCAATGGGTTTTGCTTGGATAGGACAGACTGTCAAAGTTAATAACATTCATTCATGATGAAGAATGCAAATGAAGATATTCTTCTGAAACTAGCGCCAAATCTGTGCTCAGCCTTGATGTACTTTTATTTATTTCTGTTCAACAGTTTCTGGACAAACTAGAATGAGATTTGACATAACATGAAACTTGAAGAATTGATTGCTAATATTTCCTTTTTTAAATTTTTTAAAAATATTTCCTAATGAGAACGAGTCTACTCACTCTGCTACACACACTTCTCATCATAGTTTTGTATTTGTGACTTACATCAGCTTTGCAAAAGTACACACATTATAATTATTGGTGTTTAGAGGGTGTATTTGGCTTGATGTTTGTTTTTGAGAGACGTAGTCTTGTGTTCAGCTTCTGTTCTGTTCGAACCTTTTCATTCCATCCATTCAGTATCTGTATCCACTTATTACTATTCAAGGTCACAGAGATCTGCCGGAGCATATTCCAGCTCTCTTTGGGCAAAAAGCAGGGGTAGACCCTGGTGAAGTCACCAGTCCATCGCAGACCCACTTATAGACAACAGCTCACATTCACTACCATGTTCTATTTGGTCACTAATCAATCAGACATTCATGGTTTTGGACTGGAAAGAAGCCAGAGTACCTAAAGACAACCCACTTAAGCGTGAGGAAAAAATACAAGCACCGTGCAAAAGGACTGCTACCTTGATTTGAACTAGGAACATTCTTGTTGTAAGGCAACAGTGCTAACCACCTGTTGTCTTCGTTGCCTTCTCCTTTCAGGTGTTCCCTTCAGGATTCGCCACAGGGAATCATCTGCCTCCATCTAATGCATTTCTTTTGTATCCTCTTCTGTCACACCAACTAACTTCATGTTCTCCATCACTGCATCCATAAATCTCCTTTTTGGTCTTCCTCATGGTCTCCTTCCTGGCAGCTCATCATCCTTCTATCAAGGCACTCAGTATCTTTCCTTTGTACATGTCCTAACCAATTAACATGCGCTCTCATTCTGATATACTAAGCCCTCATCCTTTCCATCCTTGTCATTCCCAAGAAGATCCTCAACATTTTAAGCTCTGCTACTTCCAACTCTGCCTCCTGTTTTTTCCTCAGTACCAACTTCTCTAAACCATACAGCGTTGTTGTAGACTTTTCCTTACATTCTAGCTGATACTCTTTTATCACACATCCCTCCTGACACTTTTCTCCACCAGTTCAAACCTGCTTGCACACGGTTCCTTCCCTCTTTTCCACGTTCTCCATTGTTCTGGAGTGTTGACCCCAAGTACTTAAAATCCTCCACCTTCTTTATCTCTGTTCCCTGTAATCTAGCTATTCCACTTGGGTTTCTGTCATTCCCACATGTAGTCCCACCTCCACCTTGAAGCTCTCTACACATCTACAGCACATCTTACCATTGTCTTACAGCTCCCACACATGTCCTCCAACATACTTCTCTGCCACTCCAGACTTGCTCATACAGTAATACCATAGCTCCTGTAATGGCACCCCGTTGATGTGTTTTAATCAAGATCTTCAAAGAGACAGTGCAGCTCCCTCTGAACTTTTCTGTGCTTCTCTACCAGTGTCCTCAAAGCAAACATTGCATTATTGCAAATATTGCAGTAGTAGTAGTATTGCAATAAATCTGAAGATAAAACACAAAGAATATACTCATTATTCACAGAGACCCATGGAAAACTATTGCATTTTGGCATGAATCCATTCTAGTATTCACAGTTGCTCACTTCTGCCCTTAGTCTGGCTTCCACTTCTCTTACTCTTAACTTCGCTGTATTGCTCATCAACTTATTCATTTTTAGTTGCCACGACTCTACACCTCTCCCTCTTAAAAATCGGCACAAGAACAACTCCTCCATTCCTCAGGGATCCCCTCTCTAAGATCTTGTTGAATGTCCTTATCAAAACCTATATTGCCTCTCCAAGGGACTTCCATTCTTCCACATGTTCATCATCAGGGTCAACCGTCTTTCCACTCTTCATCCTCTTCAATGCCCTCCTCACTTCAGACTCACTAATCTTTGCTACCTCCTGGTGCATCTGTGCTGCCATTCAAGTATATTTTATTTTAAAAAGAAAGTTGTCATAAACAGTTGGCCGCACACAAGCATAAATAAATGATCATAACTAAAAACGGAGCATCACTTGTTTTAACTCTGGTAATCTCGAGAGATATAAAGAATCTAAACAAGATAAGGAAAACGAACCAAAATCTTGCAACTATCTTTTCCTAGGTTTACAGTCTCTTGTCTCTGGCTGCTTTTCCCTCTGGGCTTTTTTCTCTTTCATGCCTGCCCGTGGATGAAAGCAGCAGAGCAAGATGATTATCATAAACTATACAGTTTTATCTGTGAAGGCTGCTGGCAATCTCTTCTGATGAGTCGTTTGGATGCTGCTCTTGCTTGATGGCACCAGCAGCAGCACTGCCAATAAAAGTTTAAGGGCCTCTGCGCAGCCAGCAGGGAGGTCACAAATAAATGGAGGGGGGTTTATGATGATGATCAGCAGATATGAGTACAAACTCCGACACAAGTTTACTGTATATGGACACATGCAGCTACATAAAGCAGGGGATGGGAAGTCTTTTCATAGGCTTTGTTAATGGGCGGTGTTTTGTTATACTGCTTTTTCCAATTTAACATGGTGCAACAAATTATAAACAGCACCACCAGCATTTTCTATTTCTGTCCTCAGGTGTCTTTATTGTGCAGAGATACATGAAAACTGCACAGGCTTGAACATCTGCCTCAGACAGCAAATTTTCTCTGGAATAGGAGGCATTTTTACCTACCCAACTCGGACAGTGTATGGAAGGAACTCAGCACATCCTCTGTGATGTCACAGATAGGTTTATGAACAACAGCTTAGAAGCCAGTTTTTTCTTTTTTTTTTTTTAAACCAATGGCGCTGCTTTGTTGGCAGGAACTGACTCCACACACACCCACTTGATGGGCAAAACAACCAACAAACAAAAATATACCCTCTTCCTTTTTGATTTGAGCAAACATCCTACTTTGTGGTGTTTGAGTTTGTTTGTTGTTCTTAATTTTTTTTCATTGCTTTATGACTTGGTTGTAATGTTCCAGTAACTAAGGAAATTTTCATATAAGTATATAAGAATATAAAATTGAGTAGATATGGAAAAATAATCATTCTAACTTGTTTCCTCTCATAAATGACTATGCAAAGAAATATAAGTAGACCCATAGCATCACCTGTTGTTGAGTCAACATTGTCAAATCCTGCTGTGAGAAGATGGAAACCTCCCAATGTGAAACCAAAGTGTTGATCACAAAAATGGATGCCAGAGAATATGTATTATTTATTACTTTTATTTATTGCTTCATTTTCTAGGATCAGTCTCAAATTCATAATGATTGAGTGGCAGGGTCTCAACCAGGTTTTTAATGCTGGCAGCTAAGAGAAATGTAGAGTTGCCAAAAAAAAAAAAAAAAAAAAAAAGGTTTGGCATTAAAACAAGCGTTAAAAGGGTGTCTGTGTTTTGTCAGAATTTGGCTCAGGAGAGCCAGGTGCTATTGGCATACAAAAAGAAGGTGGCTGCTGTTGTGGGAGGCATCCTCTTAGCTGGAGTCCTGGTTCCATGTGAGGGAGACTCAGTCAGCACTTACTGACAAGATTGTTGACTTATTTAGTGTGTGTCTTTACCCTGCTTAAAAGGGTTTTCCTCTCAGTGTGCATCTGCGAATGATTAAGCTCCTCTTTACTCCGCAACTGTGTGCTCTCACATATGTCATAATATCTTCATGTCATATGAACGCTGAATGCTCTCTAGTTTACTGGAGGTTATAGTTGTGTCAGAGTGGAGGCCATGTCAGCACTGACCAGCAATTTTAAATGGCCTTTCTGTGTCTGAATGTTGTGGGTGAAATGGCATTTACCTCCAGAGGGTGAAGTTTAATCAGAAATGATAACACCAGTTTGGATTTACTCTTTCAATCTTAAAATTAATCCTCATAAAATACGAATCTTATTGTGTATCTTTGGGCATGGACTATGGGCATTGTTTTTCACATGAGGCGTCAGGTGACTTTCTTTGCCTCTCTAATCTTCTGTTCAGTTTTCCTCCATTAGCAGTCATGTCATTTATATCCTACTTGTATGCAGGTTTTTCTCTGGCTCTGTTTACCATAACCCCTGCCTCCTGGTGTCTGTATCAGTCTGATGTTTAACTCCAAAGTTTGACCTCCAAGTTCTCTCTTCATCGTCTCACTAGCTGCTCAAGTATTCTGTAAACATCACCATGTGCAGTTGCTCCCCCTTAATTTGTGAGGCAGCAGGAACTTTCCACAGACCTGGTCGAGCTATAAAACTGCTCAGTCCTGACACGCTGCGTTGATGAATCAGCCTCCATCTGTGCTCTGTTGAAGTGCTTTGTTTTGTGGCAGATCTCTGCTTCATGATAATCACTGTTGCTCCCTCTTCGCAGCTGAGATTTAAAGGTAAATGTGTGTTTCAACACCCCCTTGGCATGTTTCCTTCTTTTCTTACAACCTGGAATGTCGTTGGATATGTCTCTTATAATTTGATTTATTTAAACCTGGGGATTCACGTCCATTCCTCAGGGGGGAAAGTTTGGCTCCTTAAACTTGGATGGGTTCTGCTTCCACAGATTGTCTGTCGGGTTGAGGTCTGGCCTCCACAAGTCCCAAGCATTTTCAAAGAGTCCCCTTAAATGTCACTGTAGCAATATGCAATTTCTTCTTGAAGTTTAGCCTGTATTTAACACTATCCATCATTCCTTCAATTCTGAACAATTTAGACCCTGCTGTTGTGACACATGTCTATACCATCATTCTTCCACTTCCAGACTTCATTGTGGGGATCACTTTTAGAGATGACTAGGGGAGATTGGATTGCACATGGTGTGTTTTTATTGATGGCCATAAACTTCAGTTTGGTTCCCAGTTAACTGCAGTCTCTTCTTCTATGTTCTTTGAGAGTCTTCCAGATGCATTTTTACTTTGTCTCATCAAATGAATATTGACAGTTTTTTTCATTTATCACTTTTTGCCATTAGATTAAAGTTGTTCAGGACACAATTCATTTCATTCATTCTGGGTTTTTTTCCCCCTGTGGCTCTGCCTTGAAGCACATTAGTCAGCTGCCAAAAGCCCAACGCATTTACACTTCATGTCCAGCTGGGTATGTTTAGCTTTTTACTGAGATTGCAATTCATGCTGTGTGTGAATAAATCTGTTTAGCTTTTAGGATTAAATATCCTGTGTGACAGCATACTTTTCAAAGGCTAATTTTTAAAAAGGAACTTTTAGCAAACAGAAAAGCTGTTTTTCTTACCTTTATTAATGGACAAGTAACTCAGAACACCACTGAAAATGACATTTTTCTTAAATGAAAAATATCTTTACTGTTAAAGAGATTAAAGGGTAGCTACTTTTTAATCTCACTAAACAATAAACATTGCTGTAAACCACAAAACAGCTTTTGCTATATACTTATGAGACATGAATGTAGTAAGAAAGATTTTAAATGCAGAAGTTATTTTTACAAAATTTTTGTATATATATAAAAAAAGCAAGACAAAAAAACCCCCATCATTACATGGCAAGCAAGCATTGTCTACATAAAGATAAAAGATTGACAGGTAAGGCTCGCACCCAATATTCAGATATCTGAACATCAGTTCATGAGGTGGACTTTCAGGGTTTTCTTTCTTCTTTTTTTTTTTTTTCTTTCTCACTGCTTTTGCAAACAGTCAGTTCTAGCGCCATCACTGACTGGTTGCCTTGAACATTATCTACAGTAAAGCTTTAGTTCATATTAGCTCTTAATAGGATGAAAGCATGCTGGAGGCCGAAGAAAGTGTGACACACTTTAAACTGAGTGACACGTTGGCAAATAAGCTCCTTTGCCATCACGTTGATTCATAGAAAGTTATTTTCCCTCTGTCACATTTCTGTTGTAGACTCCTAAAGGTTAGTGGACTAGTTCACTCTCCTGCTACTTTCCAGACCTAGAACATGTGTGACCAAGCGGTCCTCACGTTGGGTCATGTGTGTACACCTTCCTCCAATTCAGCTCAAATCAGCTCTGTTTTCATAACGCCAAACCATCAAAAATGTCATCTCAAGGTATTTCCAAATGAGTCCAATCAAAGCCAATAAAATAACAATGACAATTACCTAGATAAGAAAACAAACCTACTGTCAATACAATCACCTGTCTTGAACAAGCACCGGGCGATTGTGGGAAGCAAATACTCACTTTCAACAGGATGAAACCTCTAGCACAACCAGACTTGGGACCAATTAGGGGTTGAGAGGACAGGACAGAGGAGAGAACAAGAACAATAATAGATCAGGAACTCTTATTGGGAAGAGTAAGCACAGGTTCATATCAACAACAAAATGTCATTAATGGACCCAGAGTAGAAGAGAGCAGTGAGGAAAGGTGTATTACAAGAGACCTCGTTGGGAGGTCCAGACACAGTTCATATGCTCATTGACCATATTCATTCCGTCACAGACATGTGAACCTTTCTCATTAAATGTTGCATACTCTCTCTGATAATAATACACCTGATACAATGCAACCGCCACAGAAAAAGACAGCTTTGAATATTCATTATAATCTGCTGCCGAAGCTCAGGAGCCCATAAATGGGATTAGTCGGGACAGTCCAAGTCTCGAGGCATTCTTACACTTCTAAAGAACCATCATAAAATCTCTCCACCTTCATGTGTGTGTTGTAATCACAGCGTCTGTTCAGTTGGTGTGGATGTCGAGGGAAGGTATTGCACGCAATTCCCTACTCTAAAGTAAGGTTAAGTCAGACCACATTTTCCTCTACTAAACAACTACATTTCTCTGCTGAAAAAACTTCCTCAAAGATGGGGCATGACGCAAGTCAGAACTGCTGAAATAAAGAGCTCCACATGCTACATAATGGTTCCAAGTTAGGTTTTAGTTGGAACTCCACTGTTACATCTAGGTTAGCATATTGCATCTGAAAACTTTGTACTCTGTAACATTGATATGACATTGGCAGTATCTCATAAACAAGATCACTTCTTTTTCTGATCTCATGAGGGGGAAAGAAGCAGTTAAGATGGGTCTGCATTTAATCATTCGCTTGTATCCAGTTAGTTCAGCAGCAGAATAACATTGGTTTGCTTTTATCTCCTTGATTGTCATGCTGAGAGAAGAAGTGCTGCTGCTGATTGTTTAGACCTTTGTGTGAGAGACAAGACTATGAAGCTGTGTAATCTCAAAACAAACACATGTCCATTTCTCTGCATTAGTCTTTTAGAATTAGATGGCAGCAGCAATAATAGGAATTCAACTTTGATTGTGTACTTTGTTCTGTTGCTGTGCTTAGTTCCTGTAGTCCGACCTTCAAGCTTTTCAAGCGGATATCTCTGTAATATTCAGAAACTTTCCATTTTACCACAGGATGGTTAAAAGGGAGGCTTTGCATAAATTAGGGTGAAAGTCTCCTCCATCAGTCTGCTCGATGACACTTTGTGGCCATCATTTAGTAAACGGCTGTCTCCTGACATCTCATTTCACTCCCTTTGCTTTCATCCTGCCTTTGTTTTGGTTACTGGCAGTTGTTTTATGCTTGTACTTGTCAGATTGTTGACGGGAATATTAAGCAGAGGAAGTTGATGAACTGCAGAGTTTTCAAGGGAACATAAGTTAAGCTCTACAGTTAACCATCCATCTCTTTTCCTCCCTCTTTCTTTTTCCAGGTGTTCAAGATGAAGGCGGTCCAGCTGGCTGAGAAGCTCCTTCCTGCCTTCAACACTCCCACTGGGATCCCTTGGGCCATGGTTAATCTTAAAAGGTTAGTGGCACTGAAAACCTTCCTGTTCCCTACTGGTTACCCTAAAATTAAATAAAATTACGCAATGGCTGGCTGGATAAGGTATTTCTTGTTGGCTGTTAATCAACTGTGTGTTTACAGATTTGAATAGCAACCAGCTAGTGGAGCTGATATAAATTTATTGTGATTAAAACACTTGTGATGGCTCTATTAGTGCAGTTTGGTTAGAGAAATTTAAACTCACTCATCTGGCCCCTAGTGTGCAACAAACTGATCATGGGTTCTCAGTCCACTTTCAAACAAACGCTGGTAGGATTATATCAGCATAATACAGAGATCCTGAGGAGCAAGGTGAACCAGGGCCAACCTTTGTGTTTGGTCTGAACCAAAAGAGTGAACCACAAACATGAAATCCCCTGAGTGACCTGGCATGTGCTGCCAGGCAGTTTCTCAAATTCACTTATTGTAAAATTCTACTTCCACTTGGGAAAGTTACAGACAGACATGGAAAAACCTGACATGTGAGCTGCTCTTGTTTATGCTGCTCATAAAGATAGAAGTCATAACGACTCTATGGGGAAGTGAAAGTGTTATAAGTAATGACATCATCAAGTAGTAATGACATCATCAAGTAAAGCTGTTGTTTGTGCTAGTGGTACTTACTGTGTTTGGTTTTGTTGATTCAAAGCTTCGTCTTGGTTATGAAATTGAGGATTAGTGTTTAGCATTGATTGAGTTGTCTAAATTTTTTATACGGAAAAACAAGTAAAACTGCAAATTACTCATCAGAGTTCATATATGGGGCCAAATATTGGTTAGTCTGTCAACGTCTTCAATTTTTTAGTTCATTTCTCCACTAAAAATCTTGCATATGCAATGAACATCCTTGTTGTGTTGTCCCAAAGCTTTACAGTTCTCATATAGAGCTAAACATACTAACTGTACAGTTTAAAGGTCCCAGCTTCAGTGCTGACTTCCATCTCTAACCAAACCTGGTCTGATTAGTCCTTAGCATGAATTTGATTAACCACGGTGGTGGAACCAACCCAGAGACACACACAATGGAGTCGTAGCAGAAATCCAGTTTTTCATGACTTAACAGTATTGTTAACAACATAGTGTTTCACTTTTAGAGAAGTTCTTGCACAATCTTCATCACTCAAATCATCTTAGCAGTGGCGTTTTTGGATAATGTTTTAGGGTCTGTGAACTGCAATGATGTCAGTCCACCTTGGCAGAGTTTTTAAAGCTCCAACATACCCACGGTCTACCCACACACACGTTCTGGCTTATTTTGCCTGATTAGACCTCTTCACAGGGCTGCGTTGGTGTGTATGAACTTTGCTGGAAAACAACAGTGTTCACTTTAGTCATCGTGTCCTGTTACTGCAATGACAGAATCACTTTTAATATTATAAAAGACTTTTGTGTCTTTTTAAGAGGTTGCAGCAAATGGTTCAGTTCAGCATTCAGAAACCTCTGTCCACCCTGTTACCTTCCAGCTTGCAGCCTCGATCCACTTTATACAGTAACCTGGATGTGAAGCCTTGCCTTAGCACTTCCAGCTCTCTTTTCCATGTGAGGTTTACCACTTTCTGTACACTTGCATATGTGCTCGTTCTCTTCCTCCATTCCTACCTGCTGTCAGTGTTTTCTTTTCACAGTTACCAATTCATTCCCCCAAACACCGTCTGTAAAATAAACTGCTTCATAAATCTACTGGGTAGTTTGTTGCTAAGCACCCAGCTTCTACGAGACATCAGCATCCTGCTACAGGCGTTGAGAAGAAAAGTAATAGAAGAGAGCCTGATTTTTCTCAGGCTAATTCTAATTTGTAAGAGAACCGACACTTTGTGCCTTTGTCTTAATCTCCTGCCAGACAACCCCACAGCAAAGGAAATGCAGCTAAATGTTTGTTTATACAACGGGTAAAATAAGTATTGAACATGCCACTACTTTTTCTCAGTAAACATAGTTGTGAAGGTGTTATTGACATGAAATTTTCACCAGAAGTTCGTAACATCCCAAAAAAATCCATACATTCAAAGAAACGGGTTCAGAAAACAAACTGTGTAATAAAATAGAATATAAGGAAAAAGTCGTGAACAGATTTCGGGCTGAGGGTTATTTAATACTTTGCAGAAAAGTCTGATTTCCCTGTCGTTGGGTGTGTTTGGAAGTGATGCGCGGTGCTGTTTGTCCTCCAAACATGGTGGGCATTTTAGCATCCAAAGACTTCAGTTTTGGTCTCATCTGACCGGAGTGTATTACAGTATTTAACAACCTTTTCCAGATGTTGTCCAGCAAACTTTGAACGGGATTTAACATCCTTTTTCTCCAGCAATAGCCTTGTGTTGTGAGTGTGCACACAGGCACTGGCAGCTGAGTTCTTTACTTATCTTTTTCTTTGAAACGATCAGACTTGCTAATTCCAGATCTTTCTGAAGCTTCACACAAGTTGTCCTTAACTCTTGGATATCTCTTCCGATCAATACTGTATTTTACCTCCTGTCAGAAATCTTGTGAGGAGCACCTGGTCGGGCTGAAGTGATGGTCTTTATGGCCCCAAAGGTGCTAACTGGAACCTTCTGGAATTTAGAGAAAACCTCAGCAGCCACTGCAATCCGTATCTTTTGCAACAGTAATGTTTTTTAAAGGCCTTGAGAGAGCTCTCTACCTTTACCCATCATACGATGTTTCTTGTGTGACACCTTGGTAATGAAACACCTTTTTATGGGCTATCAGTTTGGACCTAACCAGCTGATATTGATTTAAACTGACAAGAGACAGGCTTGCTTTGTGGTTCCTGATAGATTTCAATTGGTTTCTTGGTTTTCCATGCCTTTTGGCACCTCCCCTTCTTCATGTATTTAATACTTTTTCACTGTCATTTCACAATAACGTGCATGTCTGGATGGCTTAGATTGTTGCAGACCTTTGGTAAAAAATTTTATCACAATAGACCGTTAGAAATACATTTAATATAATGACATGTTCGGTACTTATTAGACCCACTGCATATGAAAGCCATCTAAACGAAGCAGAAAACCCAACAAAATGGTGCACGTCACTTTATCAGTTCCATTTGATAGAAAATAATATGATTAACACTTGATATAATTAAACCTGTTCCAGATTAGTTAAATGTCACATGTGATCACAAGTAAATTAAATAGGAAACAAATCTTTTGCAGGGATTAGTTCATTTCTGCTGTTTTGCCAGACTGAAGAGGGGTGTCATGAAGACTAGAAGGCCAATTTGAAAAATCCTTAAATGAAACATACTTCGGCTTTAATTACATATTTAGCTTTCTTTTAAACGTGCATGAAATCTTTGTTTTAATATTTTTTTCCTTTTCAGAAATTCACCAGAAAGCCAGTTTGAATTAGTAATGTTTTTGTTAATGTCCTCATTATTATTATTATTATTATTATTATTATTAGATAGTAACATTCCACTTGGCAAAAGTATTTCAAATTAAGTTCCACTTTAGTATTTTTGAATTATTAATAAAACATCTCGAGTTACAGAGCAGTATCTCATAATTATTTTGTATATGTTTGTTTTAGAGTATAGACTTGAACCTTTACTCCTTTTCTGATCATTTTTTTTCCCGTCTGCTCTCTGTCTCGTCTCCAGCGGCGTAGGTCGTAACTGGGGCTGGGCATCAGCAGGCAGCAGCATCCTGGCTGAGTTTGGGACTCTGCACATGGAGTTTGTTCACCTCACCTACCTGACAGGAAATCCTGCTTACTACCAAAAGGTAGCACCTAAAAGAACAGCTGTGTTATGTTTGCAGATGCATGATGGATGGCAGATGTACTGCAGCATGCCGTCATGTTCTCTCTGCTTTGCTGTTTCACTTCTCATTGTGTTTCAGTCAAACAAACTGTAAAAATGGACTTACTCCAGAGAAAAAGGACTTTTCTAATAAGGCCTTATTATAAAGGGAAATATATATTCAGATTAAAACACCTGCGATTGGTATTTCTCAGGTGATGCACATCCGGAAGCTGCTGGCCAAAATGGACCGACCCAATGGGCTCTACCCGAACTACCTGAACCCCCGTACCGGCCGCTGGGGCCAGCGTGAGTACACATCAACTTTAATGGCTTGATTCCAGACTTTTCTGCAGACATTGCGGGATTAAATCGCTGCTTTAACATTTAGTGCCTACCTGTTAAGATGCTAACGTTGAGAAGATATTTTTGCAAATATGCCTGAAGTGAGGGATCAGAGTATGAGGATATCCTTTTAGAAGATCATTTACTCAAAAGTGCCTTGAACACGAAGAGGAGAGATTTCCAGCTCGTGAAGCAAGGACAAGAAGTGGAATAGATCTTCTTTAATGAAAACAAATTGAATCAAGCAGAAGTAGACTGAAGATGGGGAACACAGTATTCCTGCTTTATTGATCACATTTGGCGCTCTGCCCAGGGAAATTAACAGCTCTCAGAGTGAAGTTAGTCACATGGTGACATGGAGTTCTTCCTCCAAATCCTGTCATTTTTTGGTAAATGCAATTTTCATAACACCAAATGCATTTTTTATGAATATCTAAATGAAAGTAGCCTTTTACTTAATGCATGAGAAGTGATTGTATACCAACACGTCAAAACAAGAGGGGCTGCTATTATTAAAAAGACTGTTTTTAAACCACCACTACCTATTTGTTTTTAAACCCCATAACGCTGTTCACCCTGCAGTTATTTGACCTTCTCGTTGTTTTTATCCACAACCTGTTTATTCAGTGTTCTGTGGAGAAATTATAAAGCAAGTAATATTGAGGGACTGCAATTTATTTTATGTGCAGATTTGTTGTCCTGATTTTCTGTTTTACACTGTAATTTATAAATCTTTTGACTCTTAATCTCTTAAAAGCCAGCAGGCAAGTTTTCTTCAAACAGATTTTTTTTTTTTTTTTTGAGAACACAATATAGCTTTATGCCACCATGTGATCAGAGGTGGTACTGTTGCATTCAGTGGCTTTAAATATTTGCTCGTACCAGTTTTACTTTTATTGGGTGTGACTTTTTGGGGAAAAAAAAAAAACTTTTCTGAAGTGGCTCTTACTTTAATTGTGGTGACACTTTCCTCCCTACTCTCTGGCTAATTTTATCAGGGTTGTGGGGGATTCCTAGTTGAACTTAAAATATTTATAAATGTTCAGTCCCCGAATATAGTTTGGTAACATTTTTAAACACAAATGTATTTTAATTTTTATTTTATTATATGTGGTCTGTGAATTCATCTGCAATATTAATATTCAAACGTTTCACAGCAGAGCACCGTATATTCATAATTCAGATTGTTTTTCACTTGAAAAGGCATTTAACACAAATTTAGTTGCTGTTTTCTTTGCGCTGGTTGACAGATATATAGAGAGTTTATTATCTTAACATTCAATTGAATATTAAAACTGTGAGGGTATTGAAATATGCCTTTTTTTTGTGGGTGCGCTTACCTTGAAATAAGTTTTTCTTTTTTTATTAAATGGATCACTTTTGATCAGATATATTACTATCAGCTCGAGGTTGGCTCTTTATTTGAGTGAGAGGAAATGAAAAGATTAAATCTGTTTTGAAATTGAATTGTGCATGTGTGTGTGGGTGTATGAGGGTTTGCGTGTGTGTTTATGTGTCCAGGGAGGAAGTTACCATGGTGAGAGTGTGCCATATTAAATCCCTTCAATTCCACAACACTCACAAGCAAATGGGAAATGGTGAATAGATTTTCAGTGTCTGCTGGGTCCAGCCAGATTAAATCTCTGTTTTATTTGTTTTACTTTTGGACGAAACAAATGGAGGGCACTCGTAGGCTGGTATATAAATGGAGGGGCTCATTAATGGATGGATTGGTGGCTTGGCAGTCAGACTGATGTACTTGTAAGTGCACAGACTTTGTGCCAAAAGCAAGGGAAAATAAATGGACGCTAGATGGAGGAAGGGCAGATTGATTGATGGATGAATGAGTACATTACCAGATGGAGAGTTAGCTGGCGAGCTGCATGACGACACAGGTGCTGATGGATGCTTTGTGCTCGGAGGGCGAGTCAGGAAGCTTGTTGTACAAAAATGATTGCATGTCTTTCTGTGCACACACTCCACCTACGTCTTTTGAAAAATGTGCATTTTAGCACATGTTTTTTCATATTTGTGTACAGTGGAAGTTTAAATGATCTAATAAAAAATAAAGTAGGAAACTTGAGGGCCCTGAATTGTAATAAATGCTTACATCGCATCTAATGATGCAAAGCCACCACCAATGATTTTATTATATTTTCAATTTGAACTGTTCATTAAGCAATGATGTAATCTTGCTCAATCGCGTGACTACTGCACAGTCTGCAGAAAATTGGACGTGGGTGCTTGTAGCCAGATTATGCGTTGCCGAGTGTGGGAAAAGAAAAATTGAGACTTGATGATGAAAATGCCAACTGAGGCATGAAGGAAAAAATGTTGCCACCACACAGCAGTATCACCATTATCATTAAACAAAAACCAGCAAATGTGTTGCATTGCCATTAAATACTGCTCACTTAGTATGTCAAGATTATCTGAAATATAATCCACTTCTCCAAGTATGTTAATAGCTTTTAAAGTTTTTCACATGAAAAATCCAATATTAAGTTAAAGATCTTGAAATGAGAAAACAAAGCATCCATAGAACATAAAAAAAAACAAGAATCAGGTAGTTTGCTTGTCTGAATCCAGGTGTGTGATGATAACATGCCAAGAGGGAAAGACATAAGCAGTGGTCTTAGAGAGGCAGTTGTTGCTGCATTTCTGTCTGGGAGGAGTTGTAAACCATTTACGCAATTTGGAGTTCAACTTGCTGCAGTGAAAAACATCTTTTACATGTGGGAACCATTCAGGATGGCTACTAATCGTCTCAGAAGCATTCCAGCTTTAAAATAACATAGAAGCGAGGTTTAGATTTGCAAAGCTGAATCCAAACAAACCATAAGACTTAACAACTGGACAGACAAGGCAAAAGTTACAGGTTGTTTGTAATAAATCAGCCAAACTAAAGCATACCCTCATATCAACAAAAAAGGACATAACGGCTAACCTGAAGCAACGTTGTGAAGTAAGAGCCAAATTCCTCTGCAGTGATGTGAGACTGAAGTTTTACAAACTATTACTTTTAAGTGTGGTTCTACAAGTCATCGACTCACCCGGGTGTACTTGGACTTTTCAGACACCACTTCTGTATTCTGCCAAAACCTTTGTCAAACCATTAATGATGCAGTGTTTTTATGCATATATATATATATATATATATATATATATATATATATATATATACATTCATTCATTCATTCATTCATTCATTCATTCATTCATTCATTTATTTATTTATTTATTTATTTATTTATTTGAGTGTGTATTGTATTTCTCCTGATTAACACACCCGGGCAGTTACTTATCCACAGGACGTGTCTATTTAAGACCTAATTATGCAAGTTGTTCAGCGTTAGGCTTTAAAACAATAAGATGTCACAAAAGATGTCTAACATACACAATTTTTTTTTTTTTAAACCTACGAAAATTGATCTCTATTTGGTTGTTAAATACAGTAAATGATCATCCTTGTCTACGAAGCATATTGCTAATTTATATGTACCATAATTTTAAAACTTGGTAAGATTTGATTTTTTTTTTTTTTTTTTTTTGTTGGTCTTAATACATAAAAGTTTACTATTATTTTTTTAAATTAAGTATAAATGAATTCATTTCCCCCTCGGGATTGATCAAGTATTGAATTTCTGTTGTTTTCTTTAATTCAATTCATAATCTTTTTTCACTTTTACGTATGAGGCAGGTTTGTGGACTGTAGTTAAGCCAGACTGAGGAAACGGTCCGAACCCGTTTGCCCTAACGAGCTCCTTTAGTGACTGACAGCCTTACTACCACACACTCCTCTTCATCTCTTTAACACTGTGCTGTCTACCTGCAAACACCACCCACTCCTTTCAAACCCACTCAGTTTCCCTCTTCTTATTCACATTCACACCAGCTGTCAACAGTCCCCCCTTTATCGCTACATTGTCTTATAACAAAATGAATTAGCAAGGAAAGAAAGATGAGTTACACTTTTGTATTTAGCATGTTTAGTATATACAGATGTGTAAAATTTAATTTTGATCATTTGTGTTTGAGTAAAAGTAAGAGTAAGGAGCTTTATATATACATATAACAATGAAAGACACTCAAGAAAAGGTCTCAAGTATGAAGATTTGGACAGCACCAGGCCCTGACATAATACACACCTACTGGCTGAAAAAACTAACTTCACCCTGTGAGCACCAAGTGGCACAAATGGACCAGCTGCTACTAGAAAGGGACCCACCCAGCATGGCTAACCCAGGGCCACACGGTCCTCATCAAGGGGCAACCCCATCCAACTAACAGCCAAAAAACTGTCACAGCACAACACAGAAGCTCCTGTCAGGCATCGGCAGCTAAGATAAGCAGGCACGTGGTTCGACACATGAGGACAGCCCAGAAGGGAATTCATTTCATTTCGATTTTATTCATATAGCCTCTTTTACAGTACAAATTGTCTTTAGATGCTTTCCAGAGAACCAGATGATGACTCAGAGCAATTATTACATAAACAATGGCAAGTAAAAACTCCCATAGTGGAAGAAAAAACTTAAGCCAAACAGTTTCTTAAGAGGGAAGAAACCTTGAGCAGGACCTGGATCATAAGGTAGGACCATCCAACTGAAAGCCTGCCAGGTAGAGTAGGAAAAGGGAGAAGGGAAAGAAGAGAGAGAGCAGAGGTGCAGGTATATACTAAGTGGTAAATAAGACGGAATATTTTAGTAGACATCATGCATTAGCTGGAGAACTAAGAGTTTTATGTGCATATGACTGGTAAATGGTTAGTTGATATACTGCAGAGACGACTATACAAACAGGTGTTAACAGCAGACACTGAGATGGTCATAGGGTGGAACTGCAGGTCCACATTGGATGTTCTAGAAACTACAAGTAAACCTGCACACTGAGAGTGGAGAGATCTATTAGGAACATAAGGAGTGACCAGGTCTTGCAGATAACGAGGAGTTTGGCCATTTAGGACTTTATGCACAAGTAACTGAATTTTGAAATGCACTAGTAACTAAATTTTATGGGGAGCCAATGGAGTAAGACTAACACGGGAGAGTTGTGATCTTTCTTGCTGACTTCTGTCAGCACTCGCAATAATGCACTTTTGGATCAGCTGGAGGCTATTCAGAGAATTACTTGGACATCCTGCTAATAATACATTACAGTAATCTAGACTAGATGTTACAAAACCCTGAATTAGTATTCAAGCATCACTCTGGGAGAAGATTCTATTAATCAATGTGATATTGTGGAGATTAAAAAAAAAAAAAAACTGTCTTACAAATCTCATTAATATGCTGTTTAAATGACAAATCCTGATGGAAAATAACACAAAGGTTCCTCTATTGCAACATCATCTAACGCCTTCTTAAGGTGTTTGGAACCAAAAACAAAAACCTGTTTTATCAGAATTATTATTATTAGAATTATTAGAAGCAAAACATTAGTGGAGATCCAGGCCTTAATGTCCTTAAGACATGCCGGAAGTTTGGCTCACTGTTCTGTTACACCTGACATTATTAAGAAATATGACTGCGTAATTAAAACAGCCTACTGCTGTCCCTTTAATCCCAACAACATGCTCTCACCTGTGCAGTAAAATGCTGTGATCTACAGTAGGAAAAGCAGCACTGAGGTCCAGCAGAACTAGCATGGACACTACTCCGTTATCTGAAGCCATGAGAAGGTCGTTAGTGACTCTAACCAGCACCGTTTCTGTGCTATGATCTATTCTGAACCCTGACTGAAAAACCTCAAATAAATCATTTCTATACAGCTGGTCACATAACTGGCTTGCAGCTACTTTTTCCAGAATTTTAGATATGAGTGGATGGTTGGAAATTGATCTAATTTGCTAGAATATCTGGGTCGAGGGTTGTTTTTTTTTTGGAATAAATTGGCTGGGACACCAGAGGAGCCAAGCGCCAGCTACTGGTCGACAGGACAGTGTCCAACAACTGATGAGACAAACCAATCTGTGCACTTCCTATAACTGTAGGAAAGAATCTCTGCACAGCTACAAGAAAGTCTGGCACACAGTGCCTTACTGAAAGTCTTGGAACTGTGCACCACCAACATGACACTGAGAGCCTTCATCAGGACCACAATGGGACTGTAAAAAACGACTCTAGAGGCCAACTCAAAGCCGACTGCACAAATTACCACCAAGTGTGCTATATACCAAAGAGATGCTGTTATTTTTGCTTCATACTCTATTCCCTCCAGTACATTTTGTTGATCAATACATACATGCATGTTATTTTTCATTTTGGCACCAAATTTGCCATTCGTCACCCTGTGTAGTTAAGCATAATTCTTAAACATAAAGACAAGGTGAAGACAGCGTTCAAACTTGGCTGTTTCTCCCCTAGACCAGGAATATGCTCAGAAAGAAAAAAAAATAAGCCATGGCAAAACAAACACTAAATCAGGAAGATAAAACTAATTTTACAGTTATCTCTCAGTGATTAATTCAACACAGATTAATGCATCCAAAGCCTGCACAAATATTTAAAGAGAGATTAACCCAACATCATAATCTTAAAAAAATAATAAGAAAGGGGGGAGCAACATGAGCCAGTGTCTCAGCAGATAAATTCAGCATAACACAATTCTAGCGGGTCATGACTTAGAGGTATTTCTGTTCTACTAGACTTTATTCTGTATTACATTTATTTTTAGATCAATTTACCTTTGATGTGATTTATGCAATGGAAGGTGAAGTAGTACTGAAGACATAGCAATGATGAAATACATAGAAATGCTTTTTGAAAATTCAAAAGCACTTCATCCTGTATACTGTCCTAAACAGGTTGAGAAAACCAGCAGAAAATGAATAAATTAATGCCTGTAGCTGATAACATGGTAAACCTGGCAGGGAAAACTCAGAAAAAGCTCTGATACTGTCTTTTTTTCCTCAAGAAGAGGAAAAAAAGACAATACAGAGAAGAAAAAAATCCTGTCTTTGTGGGTTTTATTGCTTATATACAATAATTCTTTGGTAGTGAAATGACAATGTCCCGCAACACAGCAGGAAATATTTCACAACCATCATGCAGGCCACGAAATTTGAAATGACCTATAACCTGACAAATGAGATCATTTATAAAATTATATACATTTTACCTTTTTTTTATTTTAATATTGCAACTGGTATGAGAAAACATGACAGTATGACAAAATTGTTTAAAACATTATGGTATTTTTTGTAAATATGAATATTTTTTATATTTTTAATATAAGTCGCATGTTTGTAATTTTGGTAAATGATCAACAGCTGAGACATTTGACAGATCCTGAACGCAACTTGCTTTTTTTCACACTGGCAGCTGTTTTTCTGTGTTTTATCGGCCCGTATCAGGTTTGGAATGGTTTCCAGCAGTTTTCTTGTGCTTTGTTCTGGTGCTTGATCACTTTAAACTGAACGTTTGATTTTAACAGTAAAATATGGAGGCGCAAATTGGTAGCAGCTCTACATAAAAGCAAATTATTTGTTTCAAATAGGGTGTTTCACAGAGAGTGAAACACAGATGTAAAGGTGAAATCATAGAAACTGAAAAATGAATTCCAAAGCATAAAATAATAATATTATTGTGCAGTCATTGGTTATGTTCTCATCACTGACCTCGAACATGAATGTTTGATTTTTAAATGTTGTGGCCTTCGGCCCTGTCTGTTTTGTTGTCTAATAAATAAGATCAGCCAAAGATCTGACTTCTCTTCACACAAGACAGCCTTTGAACATAAAGAGTAAAAGAAAGCCATTTATTTATCTCACATTGTTCTTTAATCTACATTGTTCAGATTAATATTCAAATAAGAACAGGAAAAGTTCATTCAAGCTTCATCTGATCATTTGGACCATTTGAGCATCCTTTATACCAGAATCATAATTCAACCTTTTTTTTTTTTTCCATAAAACACTTTAAAAATCACATTGCTGGCCAAAGTGGTGAAAAACAAACTTGGGGTCAAAGAAAAGTAAACTTATTTTCACCAGAAAAGATTACTTGTCATCCGTTTAAACACCCCTGGGAGCTCCTAGTGCACATATTCAACCTTAGAAGAGCATTTTATTTTCAAAAAGTTCAAAAGTACAATTCTTGAGTACCTCACGAACCAAGCAAGACAATTTTTCATTCCAGAGGTTGACTGAGCTAAAGATAAAAACAAAATATACTAGCCCTCATTCAGGTGAATGGCTGGAATAGTTTTGATGCAGCACTTGGGGCAGACAAATGATCAGAATAGCATTCCATGTGACATAAAGAATTTCATACCTATGCATAGTTTAACTTCCAACAAACAGCCACAACAGCCCTGAGAATGTCTGTAAGGAAGAAACACCTAACTTTGCTGTAGATCAGACACATGTCAGTGCATACAGTACTGACTGCAGCAAAATGCCACTGTTGTCCTGAAGCAGTTAAAGTAAACTTCAGATTTCAAATTTTGTGTTGCCATTGTAGGAATATTAGTCTCTTTTTTTAAATAGCAGCAACTGCTTGGCATCTTTAGATCAACATAAACACTAACTCGTATTTATTTCTCATTTGACATTGTTCTGTGTAAATATGCAGCTCAAGTACCCATATATTTATTCCCCGAGATTGAAGATCGATGCTCGCTCTCCCCTCAGTCATGTCTTCAAGGTTGGTTATGAGGCTTCTCCATGACAAAAGATGAATAATTCATTCAGCTTTCTCGCTTCGCTGTATTTCAGTATCCTTACAGGCGTATTGGTCACATGCAGATTAGAATCTCCTTGATGACGAGACATAAAGCATCTGCTCAGATATCAAATGTGATTACAGAGAGTGGGAGATTGCTGCACAGAGACGATGGGAAATATTCTGGTTTTACGCTGCAAAGTCCCAGATAAAGTTTTGATCCATGAAAAACGATGATAACTCATCTAGACGTTTGAGATGATAGCGCTGCATGAGGAGATCTAGAGGAATAGGAAGGAAATTTTCTACTTAAAATTGAGGAAGATTACCACCTGTCGTCTTTACGGTCATGCTTTTAAATCCAAAATTGCCATCAGGAGCTCATAATGAGGAGTCTATTTGTGGTTATTTTGCACGATTATGAGAGGTAAATGTGTAGGAATATAAGAGACAGCACCTGCATCAATAACAGTCCCTTCCAATCTTTTGTGTCTCGTAGGCCAGTGAATTTGCCTCCAACATAGAACAAAGCACCATTAAAGTGGGTCTAAATTGCCCCCTGGGGGAATTATTTTCTTCTTATAGTAGGACACTGGCAGATGTTGGCTTGGTCCCATCTTCACTGTCCTGCAAATGAGGACAGCCATGAAAGCTGTGTGCACTTTTTTGATGAGGACGACTGGGAACTCTGAAATGTGAACACATCAGGGAGAGGGTCAACAAAACAGGAAGAGAGAGGGAGCACACTGCCAAAGTATTGTGGACATAGATGAGAGAAAAAAAACCTAGACTTCGACAGATACTTTTGATGCCACTCTGTTCCCAACCAAAGACTTTGAGCCAAAGTTGAAAAATGAATAATTCACCTTGTGACTGTGTGTTGCCATTCTTCCTCTGCATTTCTAACTCCTGTTTTCGGTCCCTGCAGATCATACCTCGGTTGGAGGACTTGGAGACAGTTTTTATGAATATCTGCTGAAAGCGTGGCTCATGTCTGACAAGACTGACACGGAAGCTCGCAAGACGTATGATGATGCCATTGAGGTACATCTCTGCAGCGTGTTGTGCTGGTGATCTTTGCACCCAGTCCAACGTTTGCAACAGCATATTATTCCTAAATCTAAATATGCACCAGCTGCATGCATTTCAATGTTAAATCTGCAGTTTTTATGATGTCTTTTTCTTCGAAAATGTCACATTAGACATGTGGGCTACAAAAGACAGTCACAGACTAAGCACAGATGTAACTGTAAATGTCACCAGTTGTTCTTCCTAATAACCACTATAAAGTGCCTGCTGCCCCATTTTGGTATCCATTACTATAAAAGACAGATGTTGCACTGCTTTTTCAGATGGCCAGAGCGAGTTTTGCAGGAAGCAGTTATTAATGATCTGCAGATGATGAAGATGTCTGTTGATCATTAAGGTTTCCAGATTTAGTAGAGCAGATGCTGCAGAGCAAAGGGTGAGAGATGTGGCTGGACTTTAAATTTGGCCCCCTACATTTTGTTTTCTCCAGTTTGACCCTGTTCACGCTAACATAGTTGCACTGAAGGTCAATGCCCCCTCACAGTTACCACCGTCAGCCCTGTAATTAAGAGCAGAGTGGAATTTCTTGTTTTTGACCTTATCTAGTTGATACCATATTTTCCTCAGACTTCTAAATTTCACTCTGACTCGTGTATAGTTTCGTCAGTGGAGATGCAAACTATGAAGCCTATATCTTCCCCTAATATCCAGCTTTTCCACCTTTTTAATGAAGCTGTAGTTCCTGTTCATCTTTCAGACTACATAGTTCCCTAACATCCTCCTTTACTGTTTTCACAATTACATTCATTTATTTCTCTTCCAGGCCATCGAACGTCACCTCATACGCAAATCCAACGGCGGTCTGACATTCATTGGGGAGTGGAAGAATGGCCACCTGGAAAGGAAGATGGGCCACCTGGCCTGCTTCGCTGGTGGTATGTTTGCTCTGGGAGCGGATGGCTCGCCGGATGACAAGGCCGGACACTATCTGCAGCTCGGAGCCGAGATCGCGCACACCTGCCACGAGTCTTATGACAGGACAGGTGAGGAGGGGGAGTGGCGCTGCAAATGCTGTAACCAGATTCACCAGCAGTTATACCCATGTCCGGTTTGATTCTGTTGCAACTTCATGCTGATTGAGTTGCTAGTAAGAATGCTACAGTTCTTGATAAAATATGAAACTGTTCAGTACAAGAGCCACAGTCCAATATGCACTTGTGAATTGCAGTATTTTTAATTTTACCACAACTAGTTTCTTCATTATTTCTCTCTAATGTCCCTCTGTTTGTGTCTGTGAGTCAGCACACTGCAACGATTAAATATTCATAAAATCCATATATCCATATTAATATCCAATCTTTTTGTGCCGAAGTTGAGGGAAGCTGAAAATACTGGTGTCACATCTTACAATCTACGACACGGAGACGGTTCAGATTCTGTGCCAAGTATGATTGTCAGGAGAAAGCAATAAACTAAAGACATGACGTGCTGCAAAAAACCATTATACATACGTCTCTTATTCAGACTCCCAACATGGCTGCACATCCCCATCGGCTAGTCAGAAGGTAAGTAGAATAACCATAAGTCATTAAAAAGACATTAAAATGTGGAGATATCGTATAAGCTCAACTGGCTCAGGAAGATGCAAAAGTGATACAAGATTGTTTGGGATGTGCATTGGTAAAGATCCACAGCTGTTTCAGAGTGTAAAGATGTAAGCTTTCTGCACCTTCATGAGAACACTTTGACCATGTTACAAAGAATCATTTGGTACATATTTCTGCACTGAAGTAATTCCCAACCTCTATGAAGAACATGCCGATATAATGAAAACTAATTGCTTACAGCACAGATCTTTGCTCTCATTACAGATAGATGAGCCTTATGGGCAGCACACACTTCACAGTGACAGCTCATTTTTGTGGATTAGGAAATTAAGAGCACATTTCTCTAAACTGCTGGCGTAGGGTCACAGTCATCCAGCTCCTGATGATGTGCTCTAAATGGAAGGTGAAAAATCGTCAAGGACCAAGAAAAAGATGTTTAACTACTTTGATTTGTGCCTTTGAGCAGAACTACAGATGTTCATTTGGCTGAGGAGTTGACAAATGCAGGAAACGCATTGAAGTTGGAGAGACCAAACATGTCAGTCCCACTAACTACAGATCAGTCGGCAAATATGGGGAATTAGATCAATGAAGCTGGTGGAGTGGGGCCAGCGATGAGTTGATGTGTGCATGCTGTAAACATCGTAGCCATAGTCACTCCAGTGTCCATCCTTCTAAAGAAGGTTAGGAAAGTTTTTACAACGGAAGTATAAACCATCAAAGTTTGACTGGAAAGCAACAGATGTTAGATTTGCTCATACACAAGGCAGTCCGGTGTGTCACAATTTGGTGGAGTACAGTACATGACATGTTAGAAAGTTACAGAAAACAGCTTCCTAGCATCTACTCTAGCCTTACTGGGCAAAGGCCTGAGGATGTCTGTCAGGGACACAGCCATGCTGAATGACGGGGAGCAGAAACTGACAGGAGGACTGGTACAGCTGCTCCAACAAATTAAAACGTCCCTTCTGAGCGGGGATGCATATATAAAGGAAAACCTCTTAGAAGGCCCACGCTGGAAGAACCCAATTGAAAACAGGGATCAAAAAATGTTGACACCTCAAAGAAATCCTGGAAAGCGTAATTTAGTCATGACTTGTAGCACACTGTTATATGTGAAATGTGGCAGTCTGGTGATAAGGGTTGTATTTTACATTTCATTACATAGTGTTAATTACATTGTGTGTGTGTGTGTGAGATGTGTGTGTATCATCAGCTCTCCAACCATCCTACCTTCCTAGACAACGATGCATTTTTCATTCAGTGTCTGTCTTAATCATAGACGGTTTTTGCAGAGACTGGCAGTTCCCCTGATCAGATTTTTCAGCTGATATTACATTTTCAGCTCCCTGGAGCATAAATATTATCATCCATTACTGCAGAGTCTGACTAGGATCAATAGTTGTCAGGATAGAAACACAAGTGTGTGAACTTGCATTGTGATTGTGTGTAGCCAGAAAATGTGAGGCTCCTCTAAGAAAGAGGAGAGGTTGCCATGGCAACAAATGAAGATGGAGAAAGGAGGTGAGACAGGGGGAACAGTAGAAACAAAGGAGTAAGGAGACGGTCTTGTAGCTAAAGGCCAGCCTGTCTAAAGTCGGCCTGCTAGTTAATGACATGATAATTCATAGTAACTGTTGAATGTTTGTGTTCTCGAACGTTGTTGTGTTGTAACCTTTTCAAGGACACTTGCAGCAGTTTCTCTGCTATTTTCACACTTTAAATGAAAACACACCGGCGCTGCAGCAGGTCACGTGGAGCATGTGAAATACCACCCCTGGAGCCAAAGGAACCATCATGCTGTACCGCTTACCATGCTGCATTATCATGTGATGTTCTGACTTTAACCAAAAGCTAAATTTCAGTCCTGTAGTTATCCATATTCACTTAACTTAAAAAGTGCACCTTTTGATCAGTGATATTTTGTGTTGAAAGCAACAGAAAACCCTACATAGTTAGCTTCTTTACTTCATAGTCATTTTATGCCTTACAAAGAGAGAGGTTACATATGGATTCAACAATAATAACTAAAGTACTGTAGAAGAAGAGCTACAGGATGTAGAAACGGAGAGCAGGTGGAAGCAAAACTGGGACACTGTGAGAAGTGTAGCTGGGTCATCATGACACGGAGCCCTACTGCACAGACACCGGTTGGGGCTGCTGCATTCATGTGTGTGTTCTGGCCTTTAGACTATTATTACTTATCACACTTAATTGGCAGAAAGCAGTTATTGTGAAAAGAGGAAAAGGCAGTAAAATCAATTCACTTGAATGCTTTTAATTACTTGTACACACACACACACACACACACACAGCCACAGGCGTATTCATATCAGTACCTACTTGTAATCACCAGTAACTGAACCATTAAGACAAACAAGCAGCAAAAGATCCATGTTTATCTTCCCTTGTCTCAATTTAATTGTTAATCACTCTTTTCCTCTTTATCATCCCTCCCTTCTATCTGTACTGTCCCATCCCACCTTCACACAACCTCTCATCTCCTCGCACTTCTTGTCAAAATCTCTCGTCTTTGCCTCTTTCCCTATTTAATTAACTCTCATGATTCCTTTGTTTTTGTCTGTGCTATTAAACCGACGTCCTCTTTCCCCTTCACCCCTCCTGCATTCTCATTCCTCTACCTTCTGCTTCTCATTTATTCCCCCAAGTCCTAAAGCTCGGCCCAGAGGCCTTCAAGTTCGACAGCGGCCTGGAGGCAGTGGCTGTTCGGCAGAATGAGAAGTACTACATCCTGCGGCCGGAGGTAATCGAGACCTACTGGTACATGTGGAGGTTCACCCACGATCCCAAATACAGGCAGTGGGGCTGGGAGGCGGCACAGGTGAGAAACTCATGTCGTTATAAACTTTGGAGTGTCACGGTAGTCCTAGATGTTCATCTAGAGATGTTAGAGGAGGACAGTGAAACAGGGACTCTACAGATGGACGTGTTAGCTGCAGGAGTCATCTTCTTTTAAATGAACATCGAAAAAACATCACAGAGAAATGAGAGAGTGGTCAAAGTTACGAGGTCTCGTTCATAACACCTTTATTAGTCTGTATATTGGTTTGCACATAAATGATCTAACTAAAATCCTACGCTGAGTTCACAAACGCTGTGTAAAACTTGGATTTAATTACAGGGACATATGCATATTCATGAGTGCCAATGAATTGCCCAGATATGCCGAGTACTCATGATAAGGAACTGTGAAGATGTATCCTCAAACTACATGTCCATCTGTGGACATGACGCAGGTGCAGAAATAAAAGTACTCCACACTGGGTGACCACTGCAGTTAAAGCAACAATCAGTTGAAGGGAAAATGCTTTGATATGAAGTTGGATGCAAAAAACATATTAGTTCTTTTTTTCTATTGTTTTTATTTTCTTTTTAATTGAGGATCATTTCCATTAATGAGAGTGCAGAGTAGTTTTACAGTCTAAATCATCGAGGCATGACTGGAGCAGCCCCACAATGGCAGTTTTCAGGAACCTTTACCAGGCCCAAACACATGCCTCCCATGGGTCCGAGTGGCACCAGAAACCAGCTGGAGGGCTCAGTGCTGGTTTAATATACTGTGGGCAGGAATGATGTTCAGCTGTCACGACGTCCTGTTCGAGTCAACAAAACACATCAATCATCTCAGATCCTTCAATCTTGATCTTGTTAATTTAGTTTGTTTTTCTTAAATTTCTCTTTTGCCCTTGCACTCCTTTTTTTTTTCTTTTAAATTTATTTATAGTTGGCTAACAGTAAAACTGGTGCAGACACCACCCACCTCCCCCTCAGCAGCTCGTAATGCTTAGGGGGTATGTTCTGCTTTTTCCAGAGGCCAAAGAGGCGGTCAGCCCCGTTACAGATCCATCCGCCTGGGTTTCTGCTAGACTTCACCTGCTGCTCCTGAACCCAACAGGCGTTTCAAGAATAATGATATGAAGATCTTTGTTTTAAGCAAACAGTTTCCCAGAGCATTTATTCTTGAAAGTTTCCACAAACCCGTAACAATACGCGTCCCTGAGTACTCACCAAGAACCAGTAATTTGTTAAATCCAGATCAATTTAAGTCTCGTCATCATTGTGCTTTTTATATAAAGTTACTGATTTCATTAACAGCTATACGCTTATTTAAAACTCTAGATATCTTTGGTTCTTTTAAATGACTCATGTTCATAATAATCTGAACTTCACGCTCCAAAATAATTTTAAAAAATGGATTGAGTACATCTGTTAGAATCACCTTAAAGCTTTAAAACAATTAAATGCTGATCTTTTCCTGAGCTCTTTGCAAATATGAGAGTCCACAAACTGAAAATGTCAATAAAATGAAAGTTTGCTCTCCTGATGGGTCAAGCAAACCTTCCATTATTTCTCTCTTTTCTTAAAGTAAGTTGCCAACAAAATAAAGGGTTTCCGAGACGTTTCTTCTGGGCTTTGTGCCTTTAACTGCACTTCAGTCTCACCTAGTAGTTTTAAGCTTCATTCAAGCTTGTGAAACCAGAGATGCAGGTCTCTCCCACCTTCAGTTGGAAACCCAAAACCGCTCAAAATAGCAGCTTTCTATTTCTTTTAATGTTTCAGTTTCTGCACCACATCTAGATAAACATCCAGGATAATGTAACATTTAAAAGCTTTCGTGATAAACCCCTGCTTTTATTTATCATTCAGCATGTTTGAAAAGTACTGTCACTCCTTCTTTTGTACGAAAAGCTTAATAACGGAGAAGTGAAATGTGATAAAGGTGAACGAGTTTCTATATGTTGTCTTCTCTGTACAAGTCTCATGCACTGTGCTCATCTTCGTCATCATCTTCCTCTCCAGTTTTTTGTTTGTGTGTTTTGTAGACGTGTTTGAAGTGTGATTTTACTGATGGTGAGTGACACTAAAGAGAGCTGCTGCTGAAGGTCTTATTTTTGCTTCTCTCTTATTATTTAACAATTCAAACACAGAGAAATGTGACACATCTTGTACTTCGCACCGCTTTCATCTGGCATCAGTTGTTTACCTCTTTCATTCAGAAGTGGAGAAGGTTGAGAAAACTTTGAGGGAAACTTTTTAAAAAACCGACCAATAAGACACGTTTTGTTACAGTTTTTGATTTATTTCTGGTTATTATTTAGGTGACAGGAGAAAAAAACCAATAACATGCCTTTTCTTCCAGACATCCTCTCAGTGAACAGTAAATTTACTATTTTCTTTTAGCCATTCGTATTTTAAATGAGTTTTGTCAGTTTGTAGAGTAATCTTGACTTTCTGTTCACTGTGAATTTACTTCTTGCTTTAATCATTAATCCTGAAACACTGACGTTTCTTGCTCTCATAAATTAAAACCTGTCCAGTTCAGAATCTGTTTGAAACGTTCAGGACTATGCTTTCATCGTACACCACTAGTCATATATTTTAACCTTTACAGCCTGTTCTGTGGTGCTTGGGATTGTGGGAGAATAATTTACATCAACTCCTCATTTTTTCCTCCTTTTCTATTTCGATTACACATTTCAGCTTTGAGTAGAGTTGCATTTCATGCTCTTATTTCTAGCAGGTTACCACACATTAACCTCGGCTCTGTTTGTTTCTGCTGGCCTGTTATTTACACCTGCAGTTTTTCTGTGTTACCTCAAAGCTCAGTCAAACGCACGTGTAGACGATTTAATCGGATGATTTAGTCCAGATGGTCGTGAGATACGTGCGTTTCGAAAATGCATCACGAGATGAGCATCGTCAGGTAAAAGACCGCTCTCATGTTAATGTGACTCCTGTTTCAGTGTAGTTTTGAGCTCCCCAAATACCGTCCAGGGAACTTTCAGATGGGTATTGCCGTGCTTGCGTGCCGCACAAGCAGCAGCTGGCCACTGCAGCATGGACGGAGAAGGGTGAACTCGCGTTGGACGCAGCAGCCCGTGAATAACAGGAATTATGGTCCAAACTCTTTGCGGTGGAAATCTGCTGACAGCTAAGAGGTCACTCGAGGACAGCATGAAGGGACGAGAAGCGTGTGTGTGTTTGTGTGTGTGTTAGAGACAGAGATGGAAATTCAAGGACACAGATAATGCTTTCAATTACATGTTTTAATCATGAAAGTCGATAAGCCATGAGCAGGAGTGTAATGCAGCCAGAATCTGCAGGCAGGCACCAGTTTCACTGTAACAAGTTCTCAGTGAAAATCAATGGAGCTCATAAGTAAAAATGGACTTTTGGTGTCACCAGCTGGAGCGTTGCTGCATTTTTAATGACGCTGTGTCTGAGTGTGAGCTGGAGTAGGGGAAGCACCTGCGCCCAGTGTTTGTTGTAACGGACCACGAGGTGAAATGTGTTGTCACATCTAGAGAGAGATGATCATAGACCTTCTGGGAAAAGATGTCATCTGGATGGTGTAAAAAAAAAAAAAAATCCAACACACCTTCACCCATGTGCAGATCAGTCACGCCACGCTCACTCGTGCACCTCATACCTTCACTTCTGAAGGTCTCGCAGCTCCAACAGTGGTGTGCAGCTTTGCAGCTGAAGCTTTGAGATTTCATCAGTTTCCCAGAAACGTTTCATTATGTTTGACATCGTAGTTATTAAAAGGCTTAAGGTCTTTGGAGTTGATGCTTTTAAAAATCTGGCTAGTTTGAACTTCACCAATAGTAACCCACAACCCCACCTTTCTATTTAAGACCAAGCATTTAGCACCAGTCGTGACTCCCTCATCTTGTGACCGGTTCATCTAAAGGCTCAAGAACAGTTTTTTTTTGTTTGTTTGTTTGTTTTGTTTTGTTTTTTAATATAAATACTGTAAACTTTTCTAGCTTTCCTAAAGGCAGGGTAAACTGTCTCTGGATGACATCGGGAACCATGGGCTGAATGAGTGATTAATCCCTGTACTCATGACCTTTAACCTTTCTTTACTTTCTTTTTAAACATCTTGCTGGGATTGAACTTTAAATTTGTAGACAAATGTTCTAAAAACAACAAAGTTAGTGCAGACACTTCCAAATTTTTTTTTAAAAAAGCATAGCTTAGTTTTTGTTACATTTAAGAAAACTAATACAGATCTAAAATGTCAAACTTTCTTTATTTTTGCTCTGTTGTAGATGTTATTGATCTGCAGTCATTAACATAACAGCATGACGATAGTTTTAAGTCATTTCCTTCCTGTTTCAGTGAACATACCCTGTAAATTAGACATATTTCCTGTTCTCTCAAGTCTTTGGTTTGCTTTAACTGCTTCCTCTCACTCATATTGAGCAGGAACAGTTTTGTTTTACATTACTCATTAACGATGAACAAACTAGATGGGTTTTTTTCTCTTTTTTTGTGAGCTTTAGTGCACAGAGTCCAGGAATGAAATAGTTTGGTAGAAAGCCGTTGTTAGACTGCCTTCATGTTTGACATTTTTGTCGGCACCGCTGTCGCTTCTTTCACGATCGTGTAGTCTTCCCCGAACTCTCTAAAGCCACCTTTTGTCTTTTCTTCTGAAACATGGCTTAAGAATGAAAGAAACAAGTAGTATTACTAATAACTAATCATTTTACAGTTTAGTGGTAATCTGCAGGGGACAGGAGGAAAAAATTGACCTGGATCACTTTCAGATTGACCACTGAGAGACGGCCACATGCAAATATAAAACCTTAATATACCGTAATACACAAATGGCAGCAAGTGAATTATATTAAGAGAAGAATAAATTGCATTAAGTAATCTTATGAAGCTGTTTTGTGTCACACAAAAACAGGAAAATGAAAAAAATAACATTTAAAAGCTGGAAAGCCTTTGTGGTGATGGTTTTTTTTTCCCCCTCATCTTTGAATGCATCCCCAGGACCTGCTCTCGTCTGTCACAAGCAGAGAAATTAATTACAGCATGCTTTTATAAGCTTATTAAAATTGTGCTCTTCGCCCCCACCTTTTCTCTCTACCCTATTCCTTTGGCTGTCCCTCATTTTTCTTTTTCTCTGTGATCCTTTATCCTTTTGCTCATTTTTATTCTCCTTATTCATTTCCTGTCACACCATTTTTTCTTTTCTCTCTCGTTTATTTGCCGTTTCTTGACACCCGACTTCCTTGTTCTTCCATCTCTCACCATTCGTCTTTACTTCCTCCCTTCATCTCTTCCCTTACTTATCTTTCCTTCTCTCCTTCCCTCCCCCCTCATCTGCTCCAGGCCATTGATAAGTACTGCCGGGTGAGTGGAGGCTTCTCAGGGGTGAAGGACGTGTACTCGTCCAACCCAACCTATGACGACGTGCAGCAGAGCTTCTTCCTGGCTGAAACTCTCAAGTAAGTGGCTTAACACTCCTTATGTTCCCACAACAGAATGCAAAAAAAAAAAAGACTTGAACATTGAACAGGTGCTGCAAAAACCTCGTCTTAACTTTATCTGAAAATTGGTTCTGCAAAGAACAGACGCTCTGGATGTATGCATCAGGAATGATCTGTGCAGGGCTATGACCTGTTCAATTACACTGCCCCTGTCCTTTCAAGCCTTTAATTAAATCATCTATAAATAGATATACTATTATCCTTCTGAAAAGTTTAGGTTCTCCATATCATCCGACGAAAGAGAACTCTGTCGGTACGATGTTCATATTTCTGTAGTATTCTTCAAAGGGGTATAATGAAAGCCTAATGCAGTACCATCTGCTCTTAGTCTGATACATTAGAGTCCTTTACAGTGAACATATTAGGTGGCCATCAGGCTTTCTGGACACGTACATATTTTAAAGTCTGGTTGTTTTAAAAGGCTGCTCTCGTGTGTCTGTGGTACACCATCATCATCACTGTTGGATGAGGAGAGAAGAGGCTTGAAAAGCAGTGTGTCTTAAAAGGAAACGCCAGTGTAGCTCTCTGATTCCCTCTGCTGGTTGCTCTTTGACATTCATCACCTCCTGGCAATATGCTGCATTTCTGACTGGACCTAATTCAGCGTCCACTCAGCCTGATGCCTCATCAGAAAACCGAGGACACTGGGTTTCGCTCGCTGCCGTGCCAGATCATATTTTAGGACGTGGCTGCTGATCAGCTCTTCATATTTACCCTCAAATTAACCTAAATGGACTCTCACAAAATTTCATCTTTATTGTATAGGTCGTGAAAGGTTAACCGTCATGCTGGTTAGCTTCCCTGAGATGGTGACATTTGAATCCCCGTGTGTCGTGGCGTTTCTTTGTGTCCAGAGTATCTGCTGTGTGTCCCTGCTGGCTGTTAGCCGGTCATAGCTGATCAGTATCAGACAAACGGTTGATTAACTGTCATTCACTCTGATTCACACCCAGCTGCAGCATCTAAACTCGTTTCATAGTTGAGAGTTGCTACTGTGAACTTTTAGACCTCCCTGTGAGTTCATGTCATTGTGCAAATTTTAAAAAGTAGCGAAAAACATAAAAAGAAACATTATGTTTATTATGAGATGTATTGTCATGATCAAGAGCACGTCATGGAAAACAAACTTGGAGCCTGTCCTTGACCTCTTACATTTCCACCCCAGGACCCAGGAATGCAGCATCACTCCAGTGGGGAGGGTTTATCCTAAAGGAGCGGTGGCAAGGAGGTAGATTTAAGATTAGTGGCTTTGAGATATCCCAAAGTTTTGGGGGGTTGGCTTTCAGTATAGAGATTTTTTTTTTTAGACAAATAGTCAGTGTTTCATTTTGGCCTTTTTCTCTTAGTCTTCATTTAATAAAATTCCCTTAAGTTTAAATGGTTCTGCCTATTTTTTGGCCTGTTTCAGAAAGGAGTTTCAACAAATTTCAAGTTAAAAAGCTTAGTCAACAAACTCTGACGTGAGTGACTCAAGAGTTACCGGTAGGTTCTGTCAGCTCTGAGTACGATGACTCAGTTTAACGCATGCACCACCACAACAAAAAGACATCATCAAAGGAGCTGCATTACATCTATTCACCACGGCAACGCCAAGTTAATGGAAGAGATCCTCCTGATTTTCTTCAGTGAATTAGAGCTTTTATTGCAGTCGAAGGGTAACTTTGAGCACATCTTTCTGCAGAGCAGGGAAACTGCTACACCTGTGAAGGAAGGAGATTTGATGTAAGCGAAATCACAGGGCGCGATTTTGCAATTTAAATGTTTAAAAACTGTTATTTTATGAGTTACAAGTGGTACAATGTAGGTGTTTTGGACCCAAGATTGGTCCTGCTGTCAATCCTGCAGGTGAGGGGGAAGTAATTAAAGTATAAGAACATGATTCAGGCAGGTAACTGGACCTTAACAGGCTCATTTATCGCTTGTTTTGATAACATTTCACCCTAGTGAAATAGGATAAAGTAAAAAATATTTCAAGGATCATCAGTGGGAATGTGAGTGACATCCTGAAGGAAAGCTCCTCTACTCACAGAGATGAGAGCAGGATGCTCTTGTCAATCATTCATGACATCACTTTCAAATTCATGTAGGCTACCTGAAACCCTGAGAATGTTTTTCTTTGACTCTTGCATTTGTGGCTAAGTTATAACTACTTGGAAAAAAGGAACAAGCCACTTAAGAGCCACTTTTCTCACATATTTTCTAATAGGCTGTACAGCATCCTCGTAATTATGGAGAACCCAGTGTATTTTTGTGAAGTAAATGCATACAGTTGGAGATATTTGTGATGTGTAGACAGGTTAGATCATGTATGTAGGTTATGTTATGGTACAGAACAACAGCCTGTCAAAATCCATCAGACAAGGTTGTATTCACAGAGGTAGGTTACCATGGTAACAGTCTCTGAGTATAAGTTCCCTCTGTTTATGAAACAGGTTTGACCTAACTCTCTCTCTCGGGTCAAACATCGGAGTTTGCACTTGAATCACTTTCTGAAAAAGATACCAGGAAATGATCAATTCAGTCTCAGACGTTCATGCACGTTTCAATCAGCTGAAAGGATGCCGCATGCTGTAAAAATTAGCAGCTTAATGAAGCTGATAAAGAGAGGAAGTGGCGTTAATGTCACAAAGCAGCGAGAGCGACACTTTTCCCTTTAACTGGTGGTGGATCCGATGTCCGTCTGTGTTTTTATGCTGCACCTTTCACTGCTGACAACATTTACAGTTTAACCTGAGTTCAGCCACTCACTCGTTTCTCTTTCCTCACCCTGTTCTTCTCATCCTCAACCCCAACCCCCCTGCCCCCAACACCTCCACCAGGTATTTGTACCTGCTGTTCTCCAGCGACGACCTGCTGCCATTTGAGAGCTGGGTTTTCAACACGGAGGCTCACCCGCTTCCTGTCCTCCACCTGGGCAACGTCACCCTGCCCGGCAGCGAGCCCGCCCAGCGGTAGACCGACACAGGCTCCTCCACCACAGCAGCAGGGGGCGCCACCTTTCTGCCCACCTGTCTGCTCGTCCAAAAAACCCACGCACCAACACCAGACAAGCTTTCATTGAGACTTTCATCTGCGTTTGGACTGCAGGCGTGAGCCGGAGGAGACGGAGAGACGTCCCTCAGCACAGACTGCTCCAGAGAGGAGAGGCCTGACTCTGACCGTCCCTCTCTTCTTCTTTGTTGTACTCTGTCCATCTGTGTCTTTACTGCTTCAATCAGACGGACAGTGGGTTTGCTGCTCAGCCTCTGTTTGGCTTCAAACGAACTCTTCAAACAAAGAGGGTTGAATTGTTTTTTTTTTGTTTGTTTGTTTGTTTTTTGCCTCTACTTGACCAAACTTTCCTGCCATACAGACTCGAGCTGAGGTTAGTCAGTTTGACACTGATGGATTTATTTTATTTTGTGTCCTTTTTTGTCCTTTCGGGAGCAGACAGACATGAGAACTTGGCAGGGTCTCTTTATGACATGTGTCTTTCTGGTTTTTTTCTTTTCTTTTGGACAAATTATTACTGGAGACACAGGGTTGAATCGGAGCCCTCTGCCTCTCCCTGACCCAGCCCAGTCAACTTCCTGTCTAATCTTCATCAGATGAACGCTGACCGGGAAATGTTAGCAGATGACCACCACCAGCGTGGGTGGTGACATCAGCACCCACCACCTCTAAACCTCAGACTAAACGGACCACCGCAAGTGGAAAAAGGATTTGCATCATTTTCACCTCTCTGCCCTCGCATCTTTCCAGTTTCTCCTCCAGTGAGAGACCACTCCAAACTGGTGAATGCTGCTCTCCTGATCACATTGTCTCTTATTTGCCATATTTTCCCACCGTAAATCACCGGTTAACCACGCTTCGGTGAAAGTACCAGTACGTCTGCTGTAAACCGCTCATTTGTGCACTTTGTATAGGAACACCCTGAAGACGAGGACAGTAACGATGTTGGACCTTCTATGTTGTGAAAGGTGTTGAATAAATCGCGACATCGCGCCTCCTTCCTCAGCCTTCATGTCACATTTCCTCCATTCACCCACCACACATCACGAGTGGGTTACATTAGCTGACCACTTGTGTGTTGCATTTACTCATCGGTGCTACAGTTGGTCATATTTTTGTTTTATGAATTCCTTTTTTTAATGCTCAATCCTCTGACTTCCATCCCCCCATCAACCTCTCCCAATCATCTCAAGCTTCCTAAAAGACTGCATGTTATCACCTTGGTTTGATCATATTCATCATTTCTGGAGAGTTTGCAGCTTTCTTTGTGCTGGTAAATTGACTATTCGCTCCTGTAATCTTGCCTCCGGTGTGTTTACTGCACAATTCTGAAAAGCTACTAGCACTCGGACCTTGTTCCTCTTATTTTCTATGTTGCAATTAAACAATAATGCTTCTGAAGTCAGAAAAAAAGCAAGAAGTACTAAAAATGATCTGATAGAAGAAATGCCAGGCTTTTTCTTCTGAAGCTGGGACATGTCAACATCTTGAGAGGTCAGGCCGTCCCACAGCAGGCAGTCTCCTCAGCTACCAGTCGTTTCTGCTTCCTCTCATCACTCCTGACACAGCAGGAGACTTTTGCTGCTCCGGTACCTCCGGTTAAATAGTCATCTCATGGTCGTATTTTGTCAAACAGAGAATTTGTCATGAATTTGTCTGACGGGTTTAAACATGACGCGACCCAAGCTTGAACCTGGGATTCTCTGACTGGCTGAAAAGTCTCGAGACGTTGCGGCAGCAAAACAAAACAGTCAAACGGAGCAAAAAGGAAAAAGAACTCAAGTGTGTTCATCTACAATTTTGTGTAAACGGGAGTATTTGGGAAGTTGCACATAAACAGTAAACCATATTGGAGGCAGAGTGACCGCAGAAGAGAGGATGTGAAGCCACTAATCTAGAAGTAAAACCGAGCAGTAAACAGAAACAGCAGCTTCCTGTTAGGAGGGAGTCTCGACTTCTGTCGATGCAGAAAAAGAAAAATGCACTCTGAAATTTAGTAAACGTTCATTAATAGAAGGAGCCAAATGTTTTCCATGTTACGATTTATTTCCAACCACTTGGTATGCTGGGAGAGTAACAATTCAAGAGGCATTTCAAGTCTTCTTTCCATTTGATTTGATTTGATTTTCATTGATTTATTTATTTGTAGTTGGTGTTATGTGAAGTCCTTCAGACTCATCCAAAGCTGTAGACGGAGGTCAGCATGTGCTTAGTCTGGAGAAAGTGACAGCTGGGCTCAACGCTACTTTAGATGAAGGTCAGAAGATCAGACCTTCATCATTTAAAACAAAAACTCCGTTGTGGTTTGAGTGAATAATATGTTGTGGACTTTTTTAGACTTTATCACAGATTGGGAAAAGTAAATACCTGGCTGGTGTTAGTGACACGCTGTTCAAGTGTCAGATACTCAAACCAGTATGAAAAACTGGCTCCTCCGTGGTCGTCATTCCGAGTATCTGTTACTTGAGCTCGCCGTCAAAATTCTCCCGATTCCAAAACTGCAAATGCTGCGACTGCCGTCTACGAAACCGATGTTCACACGTGCTGCGTGACCCCCCCCAAAACAAATTAAATATAGCTTTCAGAGTGTAACCATACAGCAAACTTATTTTTCCTTTATTTTTAAGTTCATGATTAGAACCAATAAATAAATGAAGTAATCCTCCTTAAATCTAATCTTAAAATGAAATTCATTTCAGCTTTTGCCAAAATGTCACATTTCTGTCTCCCCATCAGCAAAGGAAGAATGGCTAATTAGCCTAACGTTACATGTTTATGCTCATTTATGTCTAAAACATCACAAAATGTGATTTCTCTTAAAAAAGAAAAAAGGAGTTAAACAAAAATCATTTATTACTAAAAGTAGTAAATGTACACTGCAGTAAAATAAGCTATAACCATGGTAACGTTTGTTTTTGCTGCTCCGACACTTCCTGTCCCCTGGAGAGTAAATACATTTTAAACAACAGAAAACTGTTGGGAACAACTCAAAACTAGCTTTAAACTATTGCGCTCGTCCTCAAGAATCAAAGCATTAAAAGAAAACATAACATGAAGTAAGTGCTTTTTCTCCCTCATGTGGCAAAAACAGACTGATGAACGCTGAACTTCCTGTCCTCGTTCTTTTTCCGCTCGTCTGAGCGTTTACTCTTATCTTGGTCAGATATGAACGTATTTTACATCAAGGTCCGTCAGTTGATGACTGTGTTGCTCTTTAATCCTAAAAGCCAAAAAAATCCAGTGTAAGTTCGATCATCGGAAATGAGCGGAAAATGTCAGCTGTCATAAGAAGACATCGTAAAAGTTGATGTTTAATCATGTGGAAATGTTGACAAAACAGATTTTCATGTGCTTCCTTCTGACGCATCCCTTGAGTTCATTCTTTTTATTAACCGGTTATTTTGGTTTATACAGCATTGAAAATGAGACATCAGACTTCATGTTGAATGACCTCTGCAGAGTTTAAACTTTAATCGGACCGTTGGGTTTTAAAAACCCCTTTTTTCAGGAGTGTCCAGCTCAAATCATCAGCTGTGCAACAGCGCATTCATCATACAAAATCACAGATGCAACCCAGATCTGAGGGTTCAGTTTAAGGTTTAGAAGAAGCTTTTGAAGCACCTTCAAAGGGTGGATTATTTAATTTCCTCCACTTCTCTCTCCTTCGTCCATCCATCCATCCTCACCTCCATCCTTCATCAGACCTCTGACAGTCACTAAGGCTCCACTGATGCAGTGCAGATTTGCTCCCATGCTTCCCGACCTCATCCCCAGCTACATTTGATGATAAGGAAACTCGAGTGATCGCAGAGTCACCAGGAACTACATCGATTTTGAAAACTGAGTGTTCTGTATTTGTATTTTTACTGGACTAAAAAGAAAATTAAAATATCTGTAAATATGTTTAAAACTGAGACACAAACTCAATAAAGATGTTATGAAAAGTGACCAGAAACCAAAGAGCATGTTCTTTGTGCTTTTAAAACCCCCATTAAGAAGTGGAGATTTGAATGTGATTTGCTTTTGTATGAACGCAGTGACTTCCACTTTGAATAAAACCTATATTTTGTACAAAACAGCACAATAGACACATATTAAAGATATGTTAAGACTAAGGAAATGTGTTATTTTAAAAAAAAAAAAAGGATCTGATGGCAACAGCAAAGTTGAGACAGGGTGAGGTTTATCCTCCTGTTTGGACTGACGGGCCGTTTCAGCACCAGACTCTTCTACTATTAAGTCGTGTTTGTAACGAGTGCTGGATGGGGTTTTAGCATTGTCTTGCTGAAAATGCCAATCACAGAAAAGAGGCACTCTGCAAATAGTGACAACCAGACTAGTATCAACTAAAGACGTCTGAAAAGGTGCACAGTGGAGCCGGAACCCTGGTGATGGCTGTTGTCAGTTTCCTAGTAACCACTTATTGATCCAAGCTGTTATTAGCAATACAGCAGCAATCTTAGTGCTTTTGAGAGGTGACTCTTGGACGCTCCTATACGATCACCAAATAAAGCCCTCCTCAACTCACGCCGGCTGGTTCGGTACATTCAGTACCAGTGGAAATGGCTGTGAATAGAAGGAGAACCAGATCCATTTCAAGAGAGGAAAAAGTATTTACAAAGTGTGTTTTTTCCCCCTTTTTTTTCAACATGGGGTTCAGAGTCATGCTTTTGGACATTTCAACATATAACAGCCAGAAATCATCCCGTCGACCTTTCAGTTGTTTGGTTAAGAAAACAAGCTGTGGCTGCCAGTTTTAATTTAACAGGGGTCACAAGAATACAGCGTTTATCATTTAGGAATCACAACCATTTTAAGTAAAGTATCTTCCTTTTTTCAGTACCTCCTAAATTGAAGCTAAAAAAATCAACATTATAACCACATCATACTCTGTTCCTGGTTTGAATCTGGGCTGGAGATGTTTTGTGTGGCGTTTTCTCTGGCTTCTTCCCTCCAAATCTGAAAACGTGCATGTTGGGTTGACCGCAGACATGTTCACCCTGCCTATCACCCACCTGCAGCTGGGATAGAGAAATACATAAAATAATGAAGAAGAACCCTCATGTTTTATCATCTTGTTCCTGTTTCCTGTTTAGGACAATAATATACAGTGATGTGTCAGAAATGGACACAGATGTCACTACACTCACATAGGAAAATGGAGAAAAAGAAAGTATGTGTCTATTTGCAAAGCACAAAAGTTTCAGAGAAAAGCAAACTTGTCTAAAAGAATGAGAGTGAATAATGTTGAAGATTGAAAATGTTTTTTTTTTTCCTTCAATATTTGTGTTTTTCACCATAACAGAGGCAATGACAACATGGACACAAGTCTGACTCATGGTTTATAAGAATTACTAAAATGAAACATCTGATTGTGTAAAACTATTCATCTTGTTTTGAGAGTTTGCAAGAAATGACGTGATTAGTTTACTGGTGACTTTAATAAAACCTTCCCTCCATGCTGGAGCACTAATGAATGAAAGGCTTTTCCAGCAAATAATTCAGTTTATATGTGGCTACTTTTGCGTTAAAACTGCCATTATTAACCAAATTCTTTTTCTAACTAAACTTTCCCTCTCTAGTTTTCAAGGCCAAACATCCATGCGGTAGTTTGTGTGCAGACTGAGCGAACAGAGGACACATGTTTCTTCTTCTAATGTGGCTGATGCGGTCTGTTTCACAGCATTGATCAATGAATGAAAGACTCCGTTTTCCACCCACAGATGCTGTGGATTTCCTCAGTTATGAAGACAAATATTTTGCTTGACGTGTTGTCAGTCACCTCTTTCTCCACCCTTCCATCCCCGTCAGTGTTTGTGTGTTCTGAAAGTTCACGACAAACACGATCTTCATGTTTCTGTGGATGATTTGTGGTAAAATTGTTTTCCCTCCTGATGGACATCAAAAGTAAAATGAAAGTGACGTGTTTGTTGTTGCATCCAGGAACCCGCAACCACCTGACATCACATGTGACATCACACACATCGTGTTCTCCCTCCAGCTAAAAGTGGTTATTTTTATGACCGAAAACTGTGTGTCCACACGAACACAGACATGTTCGTTCTGTACGAACAAGCAGAAACACACATCAGTGAAGAAGAAAACAAGGAAAATATTTTATTTGATGACTTCAGTCCTGGAATCAGAACAGAAACAGCTGAATGGAAAAAAGGAAGAGAAAACAACCAACTCCTTTTTTTTTTTCTGAAAAGGACGCAGGAGAAGTAAACAAAGTCATGAATGGGTTGCTTTCCTGGTAGACTGGTAATATGAGCAAAATATACTTTAATAACAGAGTGTATTTGTGGTATGTTTTTCATTCTTGTCCTCAATGAAAGTGCAAAAAGCATTTAAAAATATGCTAATTGTATTTCCTAATTAAGTAGCACTTCATTATGCCCAAAATGGTACCAAAATTATTAGAATTGTTCTTTTTTGTGTGTATTAAAAAGACCCTGGATGTTTAAATTGTAAGTAGAGATATGTTGTACATTTATCTGTTAATCTTACAGTTCTCTTAAGATATTTTTCATGAAACCCAACCAACATCACATAGTTAAAAATATTTAACATCTATATTTAATTATACTTCACATAACTGCAGAAAACAACACATCTGGCGACTTTGTCTTTACCCAATGTCTCCGCCCCTTTCTGGACAATTAACAGCCAATAAAATTGAATGGCGTCCTGAATGTTGTTTGATTATATTAAGGTGTTAAATAATAGTACAGTGTTACTTTGTTGATATTTGGCGCCTAAATTATATATGCTATGATGTAAAGAGTTATACGTCCCTGCTGAGTCAAGGCGTTTGTGAGAATAATGTTCATTTTTAGCGAAGGAGAAACGTCCATTCCATCAAAGTGAAGAACGACGACACCAAGTGGCCGGAGGTGTTCATGTCCCGACATTTACTCCTCGTTGAACTCCAAACTGTCCTTTTGACGAAGCGTCATAATGAACATTGTCTTTTAACACCAGAAAGACTGCTTTCCTTCCCCTTCCCCTCAGAAGGAGAGGGCTGTTGTGTATAGCTGTAACTCATCCGTGGGGCGTGGAAATGCCCGTTTCATTGTGAGGCGTGGCAGCCATGTTGGTAGCTGGTAAACAAATCGGAAGAAGTCAACTGATTGAACCTGCCGCGTCTGTTGAGACTTCCGTCTTTTTTCTTGTATTCTTTGCATATAAAGCTGCGCATTTCCAGAGTTACAGATCTCTTTAAGCTCATGAATAATTTGCAAATGGATGAGTGCAGGACTGACGTAGGCTCACAGAGCAGCGCTGCATTAATGGTCGGGTTGTTTATACCATAAACAAATCAAATATCCCTCACATGACTCCACAGGTGAGCCAAGTACTTTAAAAAATGTCCAACTCCCATGTACGATTTTTTTTTTTTTTTTTTTTTTTTTGTGGCTGGCACAAAGTTTTCACATAAACTTGACAAATCAGACATAAAAAGAAGTACAATTATTCAAATTTAATTTAAATTTGATCCCAACACTAGCAACACTGAGCCATGCAGCCATACTGGAGGCAAACTGGAGGAGTCACCTCCTGCTTGAAGCCATGAACACACCACAAATGCCAGCAAGGTCTGTCCAGTATATCCTACTGGAGCATCATAATAAAAGAAACTTTGTTTTATTTTTTCTTAGTGTTTATTTAGTGCTGACTGAGTGAAGCAGAGACCAGACTTTACGGTCCCTTTACTGCAAAGTATGTTGGAACAAGGAAACATTTAAAATATGTAGGTTATGGTAATTGAACACCAGCATCGAGAAACATTTGTTTATTTTAACGTAATGTCAGTTTGGAGGCAGCTTTAAAGCCATTTGGTTATGAGTAAGGCATTGACTTTCCCACGCAACTCAAGTCAAAAGAAGCATTAAACTAATAACTGTGGGTTGAACCGACACATTCAGCTTGACAGCTGTCAGTTCTGAGTCATTTCTGAAGTCAAAACTAGAACACCACGCACATTTGAAAAAAACAAATGTGAGAAACAGGTTAAATAAACTCTGACATCGAGGTTTTCTAAAACTCGACATCTAAGCCCAAGCTGTTGGTTCCACAACATCAGTTATAAATTAGTTTAATCAACTCTGTGTTGGTTTGTTTGAGGCTACACATTTTCACTCTATGTAGAAAACCTAGGTGGACATCATCTATGGAGGATCAAATGGAGAAGAGAAAGGGTATCATATTTTTCAGAATTAGATCAAGTCCTGCTAGAAGCTAGTGCAGATAAGAAAACTGATCATTTAAAAATGCAAGACCTGCACGTCTGTCAAGGAGAACTGGTTACATTACGTAATAGCTCAGACACTGACTCGGTCAATAATGTTCATTTTAAACCCATCTTGGTTCAAAAATGTGCTGCTCATACTTTACTTCCTCCAAACCAGCAACCTCTCAGGTAACACGTCACTCCTGAGTCTTCACCTCTCTGGAAAGCAGACTGTTTGTACTCTGTAAGCCTGTGGTTTTGTTGATCATTGATGGGGAATGTTATTGTGTTACAATGGCGAAGCACAGAGTTGGTGAATTCAATAGAACCTGAACAAAAAGGTCAAGTTCAGAGGCTGTGTTGCCATGTTAAAATGCTTACAGAGTTAACTTAGGGTAAGTGATAAATCCTGCTTTTTGGAATGATTACCAGGAGGTAAAATGTGTATTTTATAGAAGGAAAAACAATATAGCTACAGGTAATCCATCCCTGATCTTCTACATAAAAATGCAGGAGGGTGCAAGAGGTACACAGGAAAAAGAAGATTTTAGTTTGTCATGGATGAAACAGGACCTTTGTAACAGAATCATGTCCAAATCCGTGGTCATACAATGTGAGCAGTTCTGTGATGCCTGTCTCAATGGTCTTGCATCCAAAGATTGCTTGAGGTAATTTTATAACATCAGAAATGCTGCACTTTGGCCTACTGACTAGCCAATTAAAGTGCATCATTAGGTGTTTATAACGTACCTCTTCTTTCTAACCATGACCTGTACCACATTCTCCTCCTTTCCGGCTTTTTAAAAAAAAAAAAAATCTTCAAACATAAAAACTACTTTTAAGTTGAGGCTCATTTTCTTGTTTTACATGTTGATTATTGAGCTCTAATGGGAGCTGATATGACACAGGAGGGCACAGTCAAGGAAGCTGACAAGAGCAGACAAACAAACCACGACAATTTAAATTTTTCTGAGGAAAATGAATGAAAATGAAAACCCTCAAGTTTACAACAGAAAGCTGAACTTTGGCTGGCATTCAGACACATGTTCAGAAATTTTTCATGAGATGGTGGGAACAGGATCAGATGCCTTCTGATGCAAAAACTGCTGTGAACTAAAAAGCTGTGATCCCAGTAAATACACACATCCCTGATAAGAGTAATATGTAGCTTATTCTTTCAGCTTTTTCTTGTGTGTTTTATACATACACACATACATACAAACATATATATATATATATGTGTATATATATATATATATATATATATATATATATATATATATATATATATATATATACATACATACATATATACATATATATATATATACACACATATACACATAAACTGCACCACAGAGACACTGATTTTTTTTTTTCAGTTGGGAAAATATTGCAGACAAAGCTAATGTTTTGACATTGGACTCATTTTCCAGTAAGACAAAACAACCCCACTTCCATGGTGATTAGACAGAGACAGACAGGCAGAGTTGGTAGAAAACTATCCACTGATAGAATATGAATGTGTTTCAGTGCTTCTCAGCTTTTCTCCCTCTGAGAGATCAGGTTTTCTGCTGTTCCCTCTCAGAAACAGAGCCTATGCTGATGGCTTTAGTTTAGCTGAATACCTGAAGCCATTTCTGGACAGGAATGGAGTCATACTACAAAGTGATGGGGGCACAAGTGTCACAGACCACCTTCTAGTGTGTCCCGATGTGATCAGATCTGGAATCATCCTGGGATGTGTGCAGATATTGCATTAATGCGGGCTACTTGTGATTGGATGTCTTAGGACACATTTTAAAATAAGGTCAGAGGGGAACCTGAGTACAGAGGTGGTTTAAGTCTGTCAGACTTTTTCGGCAGGTACTTTTCATTTATGGCAGCAGTCACGTGACTGAACGTGTAGCTGTCATTCACCAGTTTGTTGAACAGCATATCCCGCTTTTGTTTTTAATTCAGGAGGATTTTAAAAGAAAGCAGCAAGGTCAGAATTTAAAATGTTTTATATTTTTACAGTTTTTATTGTTTTAACTAAAAACGAAAACTCCAATGCTTTATACCTGATTTCAAAGCTGTTTCATCTGCTATATTTTTAAAAATCTTGTTGATCTCTCATTGAGAGATTTTATCTCATTCTATGTTCCAACAGGATCATTAAGATCCCTCCATTGCTTTTCTTTTAAATGTTCCTAAATGTGTCCTTTCAGCTGAAGTCACTCTATTTAAGATACAAACACGAGAAAGTCAGGCTTATCTTTGAGATGAAAGATTCATACAACCAGGCAAACCTGGGCTTGGATGGGGACCAGTTCCCAAGGTGGGTCTGATGGTCTTGGAGGTGACCAGAATGAAGGATTAGATGTACAAGATCTCAGCTTTAATCCAACAGTAGCAGGACAGGTGGACTAACTGGGAAGCAGTCAACAACAGGTCATAACATAACATGTGGAGGATTCTGCAATCAGACTGAGTCCATTCGGACACCTGGACGTGGGTGAAACAAGAGGGGTGATTTGGACCAAAAACTTCCATAATGAGTTCACAAAACCATCCTTATGTGTCCGTGATGTCCTGTGATCTGCAAGAATGGCCAATCACAACCAAACTCAAAAATCCATGGGAATGGAGACAGTTTCCAAGCGTAAGAAGGAAAGGCACCGAAGCTTGGTGGAAGGTGTTTACTTACCCCGTAGATGTTGGCTGGAGAGATTTCACAAGAAAATCAATATGACAATTTCTAAAGACTCTTGAAATGACTGGCTCCAAGAAGAGGAAGGCTCCGAAGGAACTGGGAGAGAAGGCTGAGCAAGTGAGTTTCTGGCTTTCACTCAGAAGAAACACAAAGTGGGAAAAAGATCTTCGAGCCAGCTGCTGGAGCGATGGGGAACCGTCCCTACGGCTGCCCGACCACCTGGAGACGTTCTGGGATCAAAGGGATGAAACATCTGTTATGGGTGGCTCCTAGCTGATGACCCTGGAGCTGGCCCCGCAGCACTGGTGGAGGTGTGAGAGGCAGTAATGCCCTGCAGGTAAGTATATGTACTGGTAATTCAAGCGCTCCCACTGAAGCTCTTGGGATACTTGTGGTTGAATGATGAGCCCTCTAAATGTTCTTCAAAGGAAATTTAAGCCTCTTAATTCCAGTTTGGTGTGAGGGTAGTAAGTTTGATGGATGTCACAAGAATCAAACTATTTTAGTTCATTTTAATCATGTGGGTACTTTATATAGTATTATTTTATTGTGGAAATTTTTAGTTTTGCAAAAAGTCTGAATCTGAAGCACTTTGGGTTGCATTTTTGTACCAGATTAGTTAGGCAGCGCTAGCACAGCTGAGTTTATAAGAGTACATCAGTAACTCTTTTATGTCTTACACTACATAAACACGATGGACGAAGAACGGGACATCATCACTCAGGCTTCCTGAGGAGTGCTTTTGAAATATCTGCGCAGCATCGTGTTGGCCTAAAAAACCCTCTGGAACACACACACATTATTTCAGTCCCAGCCGCTGCTTTAGCTTGGCTGTCCAAGCTTATGGTAACTTATAATTCTACTTTATTCTGACCAAATATGTCCAAACACCCTTATTTCAAGTGTCACTACAGAAACAGGGTCTGAAACGAGTGCTGCCAGAGCTGAAACGAGGACTAGCAGAGCTCTGCTGGAACTCCCTGCTGCTCGGCCTGCCGCCGACGTCTGAAGCGCCGGCTGCGGGTCCCAGAAGACTTCTGCTATTAAGTGTCCTGAGATGATCTCACCTACATACAAAAGACCCACAGGACATGGCTTCCCAGTCTCTACTTTTGGCTCTCTCACAATATTGCCCCTGGTTTATATCAAATCATCTAACTGGGTTAACAGAAGCTGGACAATTACCACAGTGCATTTGTCACCCAGGTTGGCACCGCAGGATCCCCATGATGCCTTTGTTTAGCTACGCTGTGAACAGATATGCCAGCTGCTCACAGAACCACTTGACACCACTTGTGCACAGACTAACAAAGCACGATGGGTGGTCTCTGGCTTTGTCTGTGAAAGTGATCACGTATATCACAGAACTTCAAGAACAGAAACAAAAGCAGGCAACTTCAGCTAGTCTCAAACTAATTTGCTTGCTTGATGTATCGACTCAAACGAGGGCGTCTGTATCGGGGCGAATTCTGAAATCTATACTCATCTCTAATTTAATAAATTAGCCTCTCGCTGAACATGGTTTTATGGGCACCGTTATCCCCAAACTGAAGCATTTCTGAAAAATGGAGGGGGAGAAAGGTCAAAAATGGGACATGCTGTTTGGCATTGACCATGTGACTCTCGGAGACATAAAGCGTTTTTTGTCAGCAGCGTTATCTCCCTTAATCTGAGGTTACAATATGGCTTTTGTAGTCATGCAGCACTGAAAGATCTAAGTCACTTTGATCTCGCTTAATAGAGTTTGGTAAATGATCTCAGTATGGGCGCTCAACCTCGTGTGTGCGTGTGCACACACACACAAATGGTAAGCACACTCACAAGGACTCATTCATGCTTGCAGACACACACTGACACACGAAAATGAGACCGTCACACAGGTGAAAGCTCTTCCTCTTGCGGCTTGTTGAGCCAAGCGTTCAAGCAGAAAAGTAGAAAACGTGTTTCTGCTCTGCGTTCACGGCAGATTCTGCTTTTTAAAGCCATCGCCCTAACATCCATAAACATGCTGCACAAATAATTTTCAGTTTGTCATGAGAAATCCAAACAACTTCAGATGAGCTTACTTTGCTTTGGGAGGCAATACAGGACGTGTTTAGCAAAGCGGCGAGCATAAAGCCATATTTTAAAAAAAACAAAAACGTCTGAGAGTGACTAAAGGAGCCACAGGGAGCCGAGGAGAGGGAGGGAGTTTGTCAGACAACATTTATCTGTGGCGTGGTGATGACTCCTTTCCTCCAGCCTCTCAGCAAACTTAGCCCTTCCTGCCTTTTGAGTGCATGCAGTCAATTTTTGTCCTTGAAGCTAAAGCACATGCAATGAATTACGACATTTTTAAAGAGCTGTCAAGAAACAAGAGAGGAGAGGAGATGAGGAGGAGGACTCCGAAGCTGCGCTGCTGGGAGAAGAAGATGAAGAAGGCAAACAGTGAAAAGCAAAACTGCGAGAAGTGTCGGAGCCTTTGACGTTAGCAGGAGCAGAAAAGTCAGCTTCTGTCACTGCAGGCAGTGCAAAAGTTGTTTATGCCCTACGCCATGACCGAGATGAACAAAATATTAACTTTAACTAACTATATATATCTTAAGAAAAACCTCGAGATGTACTAGAACAATCTTTGAAACAAAAATCCTCATTCAAGTCCTGTAACTCAACAAAAAAGGGCTAAATTAGCTGTGAAGAAGTATCTTTCCACATATAAACAGTTCGTGGACATCTTGACATAAATGTGGCAAAACATCTTCACCAGACAAAATGTGTGTGGTTTAGTGTGGCCAAAGACTGAACAGTGGCTTTATTTCAATCCCTTTAAGGCTGATAAAGACTTGAATTCTGATAACATTCAAGTCTTAAACTGTCACGATCTGCCAGTAATTCATAAATGCTGCTGAGGGCTGTGAGCATCTGGAAACCAAATGAGCCTTCCTAATCTTGATATTTTGCAACTTTAGCAGCTAAATCTGCACCATTCTAGGTCTGGCCTGATTTATAATTTATAAAAATGTGATAAAGAAGAAAACTTAGGGTGAGTTTGTAACTTCACTGGTAGGAGGACACAGTGGAGACGCAGGCAACCTTCCCACTGTTAGCAAATCAAAGTATTGTCCTCTCCCTCCACATGGTTCCCTGTAAACCTCTACAAATGTGGATTTGATCTCCAGAGACGGGTCACCTTGGCCTCCACGCCCACTGTGGATCAGCAGGCTTTCCTCTGTACTCCCGGTGGATCGGTTTCAGCTGGAAAGAGACAGGTGCTTCGTTTGACCTGAGCTGTCGGGACGAATTCAGAAAGGTCGCCGACAGTACATTTCTCACCGAGAATGCAAAAAATGAAAAGGTGTTCATATCAAACCCTGGACATTTTGCATAATTGAACCCTGATGACCTTGAAGGCACCCTTGGCCTGCCTGGCCTTATGTCAGGTGTGTTGCCATCCAAAAACAAAATGCATGTGAATGCGTGCAGGTTGAACTTTTATAGACTGCTATGACTCACTGCTGCTCTATAACGGATGTCCGGCTGCATATAGAAAAATCTTCAAAGAGCTGCGTGCATTCACTCCTCCTTCGGTGTGCCAGTGGTTTCCCAAATAGACACACAATAAAAGTACTAAAAGGGAAAACAGGAGGCTTTATCATTAACATTTAATTTAAGCTTGTGTGTAATGCTGTAAAACTGAAGCGTGTGGGTTTAAAAACACACACACACACACACACACGAGGACTAGCCAGTGCTTCAATGTGACGTTTGGTAATGCTATTTGCTTCCTCTTCTGTCCTCTGGGCTTGTTCAATGATAAATCCAGTAGTGATGTATTCAGCATGCTGAGGTCATAAAAAAAAAAGAATTAAAAAAAGCCATCAAATTAAGTCTGAGATGTTTCTGCAAACGAGCGAGAAGGTGGCTGCATGAGGGACACGGTGACAGTGGCAGCGAGCGTATGCGCCGGAGAAAGAGACCTTTGCTGATTATTTGCACGCAGAGAGCTATGAAAGGGAGACAAGAATGTGTTGTATAACATTCAAAAATTCCAGACTGGGTCTAATGACTAAAAAAGAAGGGGCCCGGCAGGATTAAGAGGTCTGCCATGTTTCCCCTACCTGCCTCTCTCTTCTTCCCAGTGCCCTAGAATACAAGTGCAAGGCCATCTCTGGTGGAAGAGGGTGGACAGGACAGCACCAGCCCCTGCTTCCTGTGTTTCAGGCCTCAGCGTAGTCAGATCCCTGCTCAGGAGAAACCATTAGACCACAGCTTGTCTGATTGCTTGGACACACGTAGGGGTCCACCGGAGGCTGAGGCCAGAGGCGACGCAGAATTGAAGAAAACAACGGCGGGCCGGCTGAGCCGACGAGCAGATGGAAGAAAAATCAAACAGTTACTTCTTGACAACAGATCTGTGTTAGCTGGCTAAATAAAGGAATGTAAATAACCTCTGTATGAACAGTGCTCAGCATGCCGCTCAGGTTATAGGCTGCTCCCTTTCTACACAAACAGCACTTAATCACAAAAAAGTCAGTGTTCTTTTCAACAGACGCTTTGGCAAAGAAGGGGGGAAATTGTGAGCTTATGGCAATTTCATTCATATCTTTACGAAACAGCCAGCATCGCCGAGAGGCAGAGGGGACGCACGGGTACATGGCTCCACTTCTGTTTATGTTGAGGTCTCATATGGTGTCCATACCGGTGAGTACTGCAGAGCTCTGTATGCCAGACAGGAGCCCGGGGAATGGGAATTAAGGACCTTCAAAGATTCAGAGCTGCACTCCATGAAGATTAATCTGTGTGTCTGAGTTCATCACCTGGAGCATCAGCCACGAACAGTACCGGGCAAAAAGTCGGAGGAAACAAAAGAGCAAGTGTAAAGTGCTTCGCCTGCAATGAAAACTTAACACTTCTTCTTACGTTTGCTTCACTTTTAGTTCTCTGGAGACAGTAAGAATACAAAATATTTCAGGCTTTCTGCAACAAGAGAAAAGTTCAAACAGGAAACTTTACTACTTTGTAACGTTGCCACTTCTTCTCAAACTAGCTGTCCTGGCACTGATTCGTGTAGCGCAGTGAACACTGATACCTCTGAGCCCAGAGATGTCGACTAGGTTAACGTGTATGTTCACAGGTGTTCAGATTAGGCGTGCATTTTTACTCTTAACACACAGACCTTCCCCCACATTCCTTGTGTTATTTCATGATGTTATGTACCGCTGACTGAGAAAAATGCAAACCTCTTCCCATTTATATTCAACATGTTTTTAAAAAACTATTTCAATGATAGTTTTAGACATTTGACAACACAGAGTTTCTCTGTCCATATTTGTTCCTCAAACACCTTTTGTACCAAATTACAATCAAAATCACCTGTTAATAACATTTTTTTCCCCTAATCATTACATTAAATTGCCTATCTGCAAACTTTATGGAACCGGTACAAAGACTTTAGGGTAGCTCCGATATATAACAAATGAGCTGATGAGACTAAATAGGAGATATCTTGGGTTCATAATGTCTGGAAAGAAATCAAAGACGAACTAGACTAGAATTACTTTACACTTTAAGAACCCCTGTAATGTAAAGCAGCAAGGAGCCCTGAGGAGCCCTGGGCAGGCTGTTATCTCATCCAAGGGAGATAGGAAGTATGGACAGGAAATTTAGAGGGAGGGGGAGGAGAGGGCCCATATGGGAAGTGCAGTGTAAACAGTCTCAGCTTTTAATCATCCCAGCTCACGTTCGGAACTGGACACACTTTGATCTTTTCCCTCAGCGCCCTCTCCACCCTCCCATCCCGTGTTCCCAAACGGCTGCGCCGAGAGCTGAGGGAGAAGGGGGCATGCAGATAGCGGCCTCGGACGGGTGAGGGCCCAGGGAGACGGGGAGAGAGAGAGAGGAGGCACTCAGTACCTTCTGGGACGCTGAGGAGGAAGACGAAAGAATGTGAAGTGCTGTGGAGTTAACTGGTGTTCAGTCAATAGCCTGGCCTGCCGTAATTATAGCTGATGTCTCTGAGGGAGCTCTCACAGGTCATTACAACATTAAAAACAACAAAGACGCAAAAACACAAAGCAGGAAAGGAAGCAAAAAGGAAGTCAAGATGGCTTTAAGTGGAAATAGTGGGAATAGGTGCAGCTTTAATGATGTCCTGTAATTGGGCTTTGTGCCTGCTAAAAGGATAAGCTCCATCTCCTCCTCCCAACAGAGACCTGAGGAAAGTTCACCAACATCCCTCCCGAGTTCAGCGTCGCCTCGCAAGCTTTCGGACTACTCTGCTCACTAAGCTTCATTTTGGAAGAGAGAGAGTCAAAATTCCTCAGCACTTGTATTTGTCCAAACAGAGCTGGCCAAGACCCCAGCCAGTGTTCCAATGAACGCGTTCATTCAGAGGACAGGGCACGCTTCCAGGGAGATCGCAGTTTAATAGATCAGAGGGAAATACGGACCAAAGTAAAGTCCCATGACTTGGACACATTAAGGAAAAAACTGTGAACTTCTTCTATTCCAAGTGGTATGAAATAGTCCCACTCAAGCTAGCAAATGTTATCAACTGGTGATTTGATGAGTTACAAAGGAAATTACGCCCTTTTTGCCTCCACAAAACGTACTACAGCCAATGCTGGCTTGACTTGTTAGGAGTTTCCTACAACAATTCAGACTTGTGGAAACTCATTAGGCACGTCTGCTAGAAATTCTAACATGAACTCATTTCACTCATACGTACGCACTTAACACAGAGGCTGGAGCTCAAAGTAAGGTAAGTACTAAACAGAGAGAGCCGGAGAATATATCCATGGAACTTCCCAAACTTCATCCTCTTCATCCACTGAAAGACACAAACATACAGCGGAACCGTAAAGATGCCTGCAGAGGCACAAAAAGACCTGTTAGAACAGGCCTGTGCTATAACAATGGCCATCCTGCAGCACAACACCACCTCTGTTCACCTCTGTGAGAACAGCCCTCCAAGACAGGGTCGGGACTATAACTAAATGATACACTTCTCGTTTTTGGCCGAGCCACAACCAATGATCCAACTTGTGGAAGCAGAAAAACAAAGAATGCAAACTCTGAAGAGCACTGAGGGAGCAAAGGGAAGATGAAAAGGGGTTACGAGGCTCCTGCCAATCTGACTGTGCCAGAGATGGGAACTATTAGATTTAAAGTGGCACCGTCACTCACAACTTTAGAGAAATATGGCAGCATAACCTGCATTTATCCTTGATCAAGCCCCGTCTATCTTCAAAAGGGTGCAAGGTTTTCTATGTGTGGGGTGGGGGGGAAACGAGACATAGTTGGAAATCCCAGTGAACTGGAAGTGGCTTTGATCTCAACAGATCTCAACCGTGAGATGCATCCGTAACATGTCGTCAACATCCCACACACTAAAGCCAGACCAGCTTTAAGCGGAGAGGGAAACGGCGGTGGCTTTTCACCGTGCCTAGTGCTGGGCTTTCTCCATGACGAAGCTGCGTAAAGCCTTATCAATTATGGCAAACTCGAGCATCTGGCTGCGCATTCAAAAACTCTCCCGCACCTGGTGAGTGAAGAGAGACAGGATCTTACACTACCTCATATCTGTCGCCCCGTTTCTTTGGAGACGGTAAATAAATTGACACAGCCCTGCTTCACGGCTCAGGAACCTTAATCCACTCCTGAGTCCTAAGCATGAAAACTGAAAAGACCACATACTTCACATTTGTAGTTTTTTTTTTTTTTTTTTACAAGGAAAAATATTAAACAGGCTTACATGACTCCCCAAATGATTAGTGTTATTTAACAGTCTTTAACCACACCTTGATATGAACTGCAAGGCATCCAAAAAAAAAAAACAAAAAACCTCCAGAAATCTTTCATTCAGACATAAGAAAAAGTAGATTACAGCCCATTAGTGATCAGGATTGTTCAAGGAATTTTGATATCACATCACATCAGCATTAGGAAAGGTGAATTCAGCTCTTCCCAGCTTATTGTGAACCATAACTCTGGTTACCTCAGTAATTTGGCATCATTCAACATTAGACAGTGGATTCTGTTAAACTGCTGGACAGTCATGTGGACCCAAAAACATTACTCTACTGCACTGAAAGACATGTTGGTCTGTAAGGAGAACTCATTTTTAAATAAACTGCACTCCTCTAGCATTTAGACTTTATTGAGGGAATCCCAAAGAATAGAACTGCTTGCTTTGAAGGATTTTCAGTTCACTTTAGTTTTAAAATCCTGACCTGACCGAGTAACCCTGTCAGACAGAGGGTCCCCAGGGTAACTAAATCCGATCCGACATCAGAGGTCAAGGCGTGATGGTGTAAACAGGTATCTGGGAACTTGCGGATGGGAGCCACCTTACCTGCATCAGCTTCCCCTCCGCTTTGCCGGCACTTCCTCCGACGAAAACTCCCTCCAGGATGATGGGCTTCCCCGTGGGCTCGTGCTTCAGCAGTGTCACCTTGATGACGGCCCGCAGGGCAGGCCGATCGGACTCCAGGCCCGGCTGGCCCAGAACCACCTGCAGGGCCGCCATGAGCAGCCACGGCCAGAGCCCGGCCAGGCGCCGCGGAGGGACGCTCATGGCCTCGGCTGTGGCGGCGGTGCCCGGCCGCACATGCTGGACTTCAAAGCAGGCAAGCACCGTGGGTGAAGAAAAATCAAATCAAATTTTCACAGGTAAATGCGCAGCTCCCACTTCTCTCCCCTGCAGACGACTACGAAATCTACTAAACAGATACAATCCGACTTTTAACGGTGGAGGACTTACATCATTAGTCAGATTAGAGCGAATGTCCTGAAACTTCCACTCAGCACCAGTTAGTATTCACTTTCTGTGCATCCGGAGATGAAACAATCCTGAATTAACTGGTATCCAGTGTGATTAGTGTTCCTGCGCCTCGAAGGCTCCAGCTGTTAGAAGATCAAGTGTGCACAGATCTCCAAGCAGGATGGTTCCCATCCAACTAAAGTCCTCCTCCGCCTCCACACAGACTGGTCCCGGCCGCAGCGAAGCCGAGGGATCTGTTATCTCGCAGTGCGCGCCAGTCTCTTGGTCAGTCACATTTTCTGAGGCTTCACAAGAGAGACGCGTTTTCTGGACAAATCCACCCAAAAACGATCAGCGACCACATGAACTTCAGAGGCTGAGTTACAGGTTGCCGCCGCAGAAATAAAAGACATATTTGCGGAGAAATGCCAAAGTTGTCCAAGTTTTTTTTTTTTTTTACAACCGAGGAGTTGCGAAAAAAATGATCATGGAAGAAACTGTTGAAATCTGAACTCCGCTATAATAATTAACCGAAACAAACGGAGCGCCGCCTCACTTCGCTCATAACTTTGTAATTACACAGCCGCTGAAACCAGAGCAGCTTTGCTGGCAAATAGCGACTTATTTCTGACACCAAGTCCTCATTTTCATCAAATCGTTGTAGAGAATGAGAAAAGAAAAGTGAGAGGGGGAAGAGGCATGCTTTCCCCCGATTTCTGAGTCTACGCTGCGGTGGGAAATAAGATCCGATCCTCCAGAGGACAACGAGGAAAAATGGATCGTTTATCAAAATTAGAAACAAGTACAGCGAAAAACGGTGAAAAACGTGCGACGTGAAGGTACTCCGGCCTCCGGGAAGTCTCTGTTTGAAGTTGATAGGGTAGAGAGAAAGAGCGTACAGTTATGACACCGTCTCAAAAGTTTATCTCCCGGAGTCTGTGTCGCTCCCCTGGGATCTCATTGTCACTCTACCTGCTCGCCGTCCTGTTGCCTTCACGTGCAACCCGAAATAAAACTTTTATCAAAACGTCAGAGAAAAAAAAAACTACAAAGGAGAAAACGCTTGTAAGGAGAACAAATTAAAAGAAATCGTGTAAGTTGTAGTGATACAGAAAATATGTTCACTCTAGTGCTCCTTGTGCTACAAGGATATGAATAAAAATTCGTATAAAGCCTACTTTTTCTATCGTGTTACTTCAGTGTTCAACTACCAACGAAATACTCTATTTCGTATTCTGCTTCGCTTAGTAAAAAAACGTAATTGTGAAAATAAATCCAAATAAATGTCTTTTAATGTCGATCCCTTAGCATGGCGGCAAATTCCGTGTGGCACATGAAGGCAGCATCGTAAGGGGGTTGGCGCAGCCGCACAGCGGCAGAGCTCATTATAAACAAGTGAGTGGCTCCCTCTAGCGGCTGAAGACAACAAGCAGACTTTTGTAACGCTTTACGAAGAATGAAGTCACACAGCTGCAAATTATTCCACTTTAATTATATTGATTTGCATAAATGCTTTTAAAAAAATGACAGATGTTTTAAAAAAAACAGTTTCCTCACGAGGACATTCGCTGAAAAATAATATGGTATGCATCTTAAAGCAAACAATTCACAGTGCATTAATTTGTTATATCTAAGGAAGTCTTGTAAAAGACTTCTACCAAGAAATAAACATTCATACTAGTTTGTTTCAACATCTTGTAAAATTTATCACTAATATATTTAATAAACTGACAAATATGTGCATGTTAAAATATAGTGAACCTATGAGTTACTGACTTAAAATTCCTTAAAAACAATTACAACTGATCAAATATCTGAAATAAAACTGCATTTAATTTTTTTAGAATGCAAATTGATACAAGAAATTCAATATCATAAAGAAACAAAAACACTACTGGTCTCTTTTTTTTTCCCAAAAGAAGGAAAAAACAACTTTACACTTGTAGAAATTAGAAATAAATAAATAAATGAATATTAGATTAAAGAAACACACTTCACAAAACAAAGAATCAATAAATTGGAGAATAAAATCCTCTGAGAATTTGACTCTGCATGACAGTCACATGCCAATCGAACCGACGACCTATGATCTAAATGAGAGATGAGATCATATGTCAGTAATAGCTTCTGGTGACTATTTGCAAACAAACGGTAAGTGTGCTTTCACATCTACAGTCTTCTGTCTGCATAAAGGTGCACTCACACCATGCCCAAGAACAACTGACCCCTAAAGTCTGGTTCATTTGGTTAGTGTGAGCGCTGCTCTAGCATGGCACAATACCTGGTCTCTGGTACGGTTGGAAGATGTGCACTTGGACAGGGAACACTTGCACGTGTACATGGATGAGGTGTGTATGCAAGATATGCATGACATGAAAATTAGAGTCTTGCATAATCCAGAAACTAAAAAAAGAACCAAAAACGTGAGGGCTGTATCTGACATAGTCAGTAGAGCCTTAATGACATGTTGAGATGATTCTCTGAGACCACAAACACTTCCAGTCAGTAAAAATGCTGCGTAATGATGATGTAGCTCCATGTGGGTTTATCATGTAATGATGTAATATCATATGTACAAGTGGTAATCATGCTCAAGCACGACTGAGACAAGAGTAATATAGGTGAGGGCGATACAAAACAAAAAGTTGATCTCTTTTTCATTACGCATAACCTGTGATAACTTCAAGGAATATTAAGAATCACCAGGACAACAACCAAACTGCTTACGAGCACACTAGTATGATTTTTTTTTGTTGTCGTTTTGTCCTCCTAAGTGGGTATATTCCACAACACAAAATTTCCTTCATGCATCTATATTTTTTGTTCCTGGAAGACATATCTCACCAATGAACCATGAGTACACACGCACAATTTGAAGTGATGCATTTGGGTACGCTTAGATGTGTGTATGTGAAAAGAAACTAAACCAAGGGGAAAATGGTGCAAGTTTATAAAATCATCAAGTGAAACAGAGCAAACAAACTGAGGTATGAGAACACCCTTATACTGTCTTTATACACACACACGAGACAGTAGAGTTTTCAGCAGTACTTTGAAAACACCTCAAAAATCCTTTCCTGCCAGTAATTTTACTCTAAGGGTGTGTCCACATTAATACATTTTCATTTGATAAAAAACAAAAAAAAAACAACAACTTTGGTATGATTGTAGCTTTCATCCACACTACTCCAGCGAAGTCAACCCTTGAAAACAGAACATTGTAAATTTGCTACAGACCCACTTTAGTTTGTAAATGCAAAAGTGTAGAGTAATGTGGGGGAACGAAATGGAAAACATTTGGAAATAGTGATGCAGTTTGACGAGGTCATTACATACCCTTCCCTGTTTTTCCAAGCCTCTATCACATGACCATTACCAAAAGAAAACACTAACTTTACACATTTTTGCTGGTGTAATATGGATGGATATCTTTTCAGAGCTGAAATGGTTTAGTTTTAAAATAAAAGCAGACTAAACTGGGCATAGGCTAAATGTACTCCTTGACGATCATGTCTTACCAAAGATCATCTGTGCTTTCTGTGCGCCTGATGTTTTAATCCAAACTGGAATCCCCAACGATGTCAGGAACCCCAATACTTATGATCTCATCATCCTCTGTATGATCAGTGGTGACCTAGCCAAGACACAGGGGAAGATCAAAGCGAAAAATGTAATGATAGGCTATATATGCACAACACATAAATCATTAAAATACATATCATAGATTAGTATTTCTGTTTGCCAAACCTCAGCCAATGTTTACTGACTACTCTATGGCCAGTGCACAGTTAGACTGTAAGGATTATGACCCGACTCATGCAAAAGTGATGTGGTGAAACAATTCACAGAATGAAATTCTACACTTTATGAAGTTATTCTTACAAAAAAATAAAATAAAAAGACTAAATCATCCATGATGTGTGTGGTGTAAAGACTTACCTCAAATATATCTTCCCCGGGCTTTTGCTCAGGTACCGAAAGTACAGACTCCTGTGGTTGTTTGCATGGAAGAACAGCAGGACTGCCTGACACAGTCACTGCAACACGTACAGCACAGACTGGGTTAGCAGTTGTGGTACTACCACTGTTTTTATGCAGCAAAGCTTCACAGTTATTGTAGGAAAGCCCCAACTCAGGGTCCGGCTCCTCAGGGGTCTCAACTTTAACCAGACGGGTGTTTGGAAAAACTGGCATCAGCTCATCTGCAATCTGGAAAATTGTGTCCAAGTTAATTTCACATTTTTTCACCTCCTTGTTTTCCTTATGCTGTAAGTCCTGGTTGATCTCAAGCATATTTACAGGATATTCAGCCTAAAACAGTAAAATAAAAGTGTTTGTTTTAGACAAAGTCCTTGCACTAAACCAGTCCATTATTTGTTGTTGTTACTGATTAAAAGACAGAGTGAAGACACTTCAACTGACCTACCTTATAAGAATTTTGGGTGGGCAGCAACCCCATCTGTTGTAACGCGAGGTCCGGATGGTAGCAATGACAAACTTCAAAAAGGAAATAACATATATACGATTTTAGATTTCCATATTAAGGGTATGAGCTACTGCATTCTTGCATTCACACTTACAGGAGTTTTTTTTCCCCTTTTTTCTTTTTAATTGAGTAATGTGAAAGAGTAGTTCATGTCTTCCGTGTAGTAGAAAGCAGTCAGATCTCAGTTTGGAACAATCAGACTCTCCCTACTTATAAGTACACATTACCAAAGTATTTTGCCCTTTCATTCACATTTTATGAACAGCCACCTTAACCATTATTACCTGCTGGACAGCAGCCACGCCGATACTGGGCATTATTAGGAATGAAACTGGTGAGATTTGGATTTCCATGGTTCAGTAAACCCTGCTGAGAATTCATGACACTGGAGGTTGAGGCTGTTCCCTTGTAGTGGTGGCTTAATGACACAGGCATCTCTTTGGTTGTAGAAAAGATAGGAGACAGACCTTCACCGTCAGCCCTCACCAGGTACCGCTGTGGGACCACGGTTCCACTGTGTGCTTTCATGGCCTGGGTTTCATCCAGATGATATTGATGAGTTGACTGCTGACGTGTGCGGTTGAGCAGTGATGAGATTCCTGCAGCGAACACAGCATGCAATCAGCCTGCTAGATACGACAGGACCCCGGATTGGGTTTCTAAAGGTCATTTCGGTTAGTCGCTATCACTGAGATTATATTTCACATGAAATCATAAAATATCACTAACTTCTTTTCAGATTTCTATCCCTGTCATCATCTTCGTCCAGTCTCTGGCATCGTTTCGACAGCCGGCAGCTCACGTCCACACCAGCTTGAAGCTTGGCTTTATTATCCACTGTGAGTCTTCTGAGACTTGCAACGAGTTCAGGGTGGTTTCGCTTAAAGTTTGGGTTGTAAAAAAACTGACATCTGTCCTCCGAATCGGCTTTCCTAAAGCCATAAAGATTGAGCTGACGGATAAAGCTGGAGAAGTTAGTTGTCTTAAAGGCATCAATGTTGTTTGAGGGGAGCGTTCCGGGGGACAGGATCTGCCTCTCGAAGAGCTGCTGATTGATGATGATAAACTCACCATGGACGTCCCAGCGGATAGATTCATAGGCCGGGTTATTCACCAAGCGCCACAGTTTGGCTGGAAAACTATTAGGGTTGATGTCAGGGAGGGAACTGACAGCAACATCCATGGTTTGGTCTGTGGAGCTGAAAACAAAAGTTATATTATTGGCATGGATTATGGCCACAAGCGGTCGAGCTGATGGACTCCTAATTTAATTGTAGTGATCATTATTACATCCTTTTTGTACCCTTAATGTGTTTGGGCAGCAAAAACTGAAGAGACAAGTTCAGGCTGGTTTGGGTCTCCACATTCAAGAGATGATCTTGGAAAAGCACATCTTTTTTTGTGGAGCTAAAATAAGAAAATGTATAACAAAACCCAATATTGTGGGTATGGCCCAACCATACTCCGTGTCCAAATCTTCAATTTTTTTTTTACTTTGACGTTTTCCTTCTTTTTTTCAAAATACCCAGAGTTCCCAGACCTGTATTTACAAACGTGAATGAACAATGTTTATAAAGTTTCAACCACTTGCATCGTAAACTTGACAAACATCGACAAAACCTGCAACCACTTGCAAGTTTGTCGAATGAAATGGCTTTATAATCCCATACCTACTCCCTTCACATTTACTGCATTTACCGTTTTAAAAACAATAGGAAAACAAACTCCAAGATAAACAACTGCGATTTGTCAAACTGTTTCTTTCCACCATTTGACATTAAAAACCTGGCTCTTAGAGGCTGTGTGACTAATATTTCAACAAACACAACTTCATCTTGTCAAAAATTTCAAACATATATACACATATATATATAGTGAAAGTTTATTGTTAAAGCCTCTACTGTCACCTCGTCGATCACTGGTTGACACCTTATTTTTAACATCTTATTATTGTAAATATCAACACTTCACATTAGATAACCGATATTTACAAATATATGAGAAACTTACCCAGCGACACTTTTGAAACCTTGACTTTAAAAACACTTAAATATTACCACCAAAATCCTGTAAATAATCCTCCATTAAGGGCTAAACATAAAAACTGTTAACTGCTAGGTCGCTAGCATAGCTCTCCTTAATTAGCAGCCCACGTATCACCTGTGGACAGCAGTTTCAACATTTATAGATCTATATAAAGGTCTGTTTCGAAATGAACTGCGAATTAACCTACTATTATAGGGTATACTCGTTTCTTTCGATGCTTTCTTCTGTATTTGAAGCCTAACAAAAATGCTGTAATACCTGGCTGATCGCAGTTAGAACCGTTGGGAGTTCGGAACCGTTAAAACTGTTGACGGTTCAATGACAGCACGTTTATGAAATGAAGTACTGGTTAACGACACACATGCATACTGAAGTTCTCTTCTCCAATTATTGGATCATTGTTCTCTTTTGAGCAGGGGGTGCTTTAAAATGGAGCTTTGAGCTAAGTCATATTTCTTCAAAATATGAAATAAAGTATCAGTAACCATTTGAATAAGAAGTAGGTGTGTGACATCTTTTGTTGATATTTATGGGTCCAGGCCCCTTTTTAGCTTTTTCTTTTTTGGGGGGGGCCATCTTTATCAACACCTAAGTGGCCGAGTTGGACCCCTTTATGATGATTTATAGCAATGCATTCATTTGTTTCACATTTTTCATATGATCACATTAGTAATGAAATTGAATTGAATGGAGTCAAGTATAGTCAAACTGAATCCTGGCTTCCTTGGATAATGGAGGAAGCGTTGTTTCCTTCAAAAGTTGGGTCATTTTTAACTTTTACAGACAATGGAAGTGCGACTTACATGTTAAAATGTCCAAATTTACAATAGACATAAGCATATTTATTGCCTAGATGCTTATTGCGAGAAGGGTCAATATTTTACCAAGCTGGGTGAATTAATATAAAGCAACACATTTCATTTTAAAATGAGGTGTAGTTTTGTTTTTGCTTCTGTTTTTGTTTTTTTGATTGACAGTTGGCAGATTCTTTGGGTAGCCATCATCAGTTCCACATCATGTATCATGCTACAAAGTTTTATGATGCAAGTGGCAGTTTGTACTAACCCAGTGTCATATAAATGCATTGCTCATTTTCTGATTTTAGCACCAAAATGAAATTTGAAGCAGGAAGTTATGCTGCAAATGTTTGCCAGCAGTTCCTCTGACATGGATCAGCTGAAGGAGCTGATAGTCACGGATAACTTTGATCAATATGGAAAAGGGTTTGATCCTTACCTTACAGATATATCTTAAATCATAAAGTAAGAGAAATTTATAAAAAATACTATATGAATACCACCCAGTTAAAACTTTTATTTTGCAGAGATTCAGAATGGATATTGATACCAGTTGCTCTTTTTACAGTAGTCCTCCTGGAACTCTGATTCATTTATTCTGGACATGTATGTAGTATGTTGAAAAATTTTGATCTGATATCTTAATTCTCTTGCAAAATAATATTCTCCCAAACGTTTCTTTTTCTTTCAAGAATATTGTTTTTGGTTTTTATGAACGTAGAGAAGACAACAAATATTATTTAGTTATTATGATATTTATTGCAGCCTAATATTACGCTCATAAATGGTAAAAATACTAACAGTAAACCATTTATACCAGTCTTCATTTGTCAAATTAAGAAATATTTTGTGTCTTTCAAAATATTCTAAAGCTTTAAGGACCTTGAACGTAATTGAAAAATACAATGCGGCTAATTGGTGATTTATTACTATTATTTTTTTGTTTGTTTGTTTTGTTAATGTTCTATTTTATTCTTGTCTGGTAATTTATTTGTATTTGTTCTCTATACTTTTAGTTTCATGTTGTTGATTATTTTAGGCCCTCATGTTCAATTTTGTTTTGTCTTGTATTTGACTTAAATGTTCAATAAAGTAAAACACACACACACACAAACTTTGATAGACATGAGGTAGAAATGTTCCATTCAGCTTCCCATCCCTGTTGGTGCCGCCCATTTCAAAATGGCGCTGCACAATAGGGAAAAAAATCGGCTTTTACACCACACTTCAGGAAGTTTATGAGTTTAATAGACATACGTCTACGACTCAAACGACGGCCATTCTTCGTGTTCGGTTTGATGGCGGTCCAGTGTGCACTGCCATACGCTGGATAAAGTAATGGATGAAGCATTAGGTCACATGACCTATTGATTTCTGAAGCCCGGTGTTGAAGTCCGATTTTCTTCTTGTAAGTCGTAACCATGTTGCTTTGGTGAAACTGGTGGAATATACCGTTTAATATGTTGAATTCGACAGAAAAATCAAATATGACCGTAGTGTTTAGGCGACACTGGCTTTATACAATTGTGTAGTTGGTTCGCTAAGCACCTCGTATAACAATTCCGGATGAGGAATGATCACGGCTAGGCATTGGCTGAGCCGGCTGTCAATCAAACATGTTAGAAAAAAAATTAATTCTGTTTATAAAGATTAGATCAAACTTTATTGATCCCACAGTGGAGACATTCACTGGTCACAGTGGCTAAAAAAACAATACAAATAGAGCAAAGAATCAAAAACAAATAATATATACAGAAATTTACTATATACCAAAAAAGATAAAATAATGATACTGTGACCAATATATGCATTAACTTTGTAAAGTTTTTGCACATCTGAAAAGTGATATAAGGAAAAAACGAAGTTCAGATGCAACTAGACTGCAGAGTTGTAGAGTCTGACAGCAGCGAGGATGAATGATCTGCCATAGCGCTCCTTCCTACGCTGAGGGTGGAACAGTCTGCCTCTGACTTTACTGGCATGGTACAAAAACGTAGGCCCGCCAGAGCTTTTATGGGTGTGAAATCAAACGATTCTGACCAAAATGGGTTTTTGAATCAGGCTGTAGATGTATTTCTTTCTGCTCTAAAGTGGGACATTTTAACGTGAGGGTTAATAGATGCACTCGCCACACTCTAGCGGTCAGTCGATGAACTGCACTAATCTTAGTTCCGCATAAGCCTCAGTACGGAAGTGGGTTGTTTGGCGCTTGTGCGCTGCACGTTCCGTACTTGACTTTCTCTCCCTGTTCTTCGGCTGCTGGCGAGCGATTGCGCCACCCATAACGAGAGATTGTGTAAAGGACGATCACCACTGTCCGAGAAGAAAACACAAGTTTTAACAACAATCGCGAGTGCC
>JAOWBL010000006.1:11360439-11398553 GCA_028564865.1 Zenarchopterus dispar | reverse complement strand
GAGTCCTTCCTTCAAATAAAAGGAAACAGAGAGATGGTTTACGAGTGCACGAGTTCCTCATTTGATGGGTAAAACGCGAACAGCTTTGATCCTGTATCTGTTTTCATAATGTTGCTTTTCCTGTTGTTAACCCACAATGTCTGTTTTCACAGTGTTGTAGCGATGATGAGTCCCGAAGACAGTTGGGTGGCTAAATGGCAGAGAATAGGTGAGGATGCAACAACCAGACTAGTAAAATTATGATTTATGTCCTTCTTTGAGGTTTAACCAGTTCTCCTCAGTTGACTCTGTTGGTACATTTACAATCGTATGTACAATTAGACTTAAATAAAGACTGACAAAAAATAACATTTGCAGAAAAACTTTTACTAACACATCGACAGCCATATCAGTCCATTATTCACATACACAGTCTTTTGTTGACCTGTTGTTCCTAAATGTACATGGTTGGTGTCTTTTATTAATGGCACATGGGTCTTAATCAAAGTCAATCGTCCCCTGGTCATCCACACCACAAAAGCAAAGTCCACACAGCAATGAAAAGATGGGATCGTCTCACCAGTGCGTTGATTCATTTTAGCAGAAGGTAATTCACTAATCTGATGGACACCTTGTTTGTATCAGGTCAAGTTGACCCTCTCCAGACTCCCCCATGCTCAGTGATTAAAGGTTCATTGTACATTTGACTTGTTGACCTGTGACAGACCTGGCTCATACTGTCAAGTGAGTTACCTTACCACCAGCTGACACATTAACCAAGGTGTGAATCAGGCAGACAGAAACAAATGGTATAATACAATATAATATAACATGGAAAATGTTTAAATAGTAGGGCAATAAACATTATTCCAGGACAAAATATATGGGAATAGAAATTTCCTGGTAGTAAACTACAACCAGCAGTAAAATTATTATGTTTTGGTGCTACAAGGATGTGGATTATAAGTTCCTACTGTAAGTGCAGAGTGAGCTTCTGTTCATGGAGTCCTGAGCGGGGACTCCATGAACTGAATTGATATCACTATAATTTTCAGTTATGAGCATTTCAAATCTGCACAGTGCATCTTTCTGGCATTAGTCCTTCAGATGTGGTTTTAGCAGACGATTGTAGGAACAGTGAATTGTGTGTGGATTTCAATTATTTTGAGAGAGAAACGTTTCCTTTCTCATTATTCTGCAGGCAGCTGTAAGCCAGGTGTATACGCAGTCTCTGTGACGGGCAGATTACCTCCAGGTACAATCAACTATCTGTCCTCACACACTGAGAACATAAGTACTCATCTGTTTCCTGAGTGGTGTTCTGATTCACTTTCTGGCAGATTTCGTTATTTGTGATTTCCTTCTTTTCTAAAGGTGTGGTGAGAGAGCTGAAGAGCAGAGGAGTAATCTACAAATCCAGAGACACAGCAGTGAAGACATAAATCCATTTCCTGTTTAAACTATTGAATTAACCTTATTGGAGCTGCAACACACTGCAGCCCCACATCTGTGATGTCCCAGAACTCTTAAATGTTTTGGGGTTTTTTTCCTTTGTTGTAATATGACCCATTAACACAAGTTACAAGAAAGAAAGAAATCTTATTTCTCTGAGTAACAGATGACAGTAAAGACCTGTTTTATAATAAATTTCAGTTCCTGTGTTGGTGTGATGCAAATTTAGTGAAGTCAGGGACGGGAACACAAACTACAGAGGAACTCGACTCTCCATCGTCATATTCTAATCGGTTTGTTAGTGTGTGGACAGTGGAGGGTCTGTCCCACTGCCGCTGATGACTCTGCTTCCCAGAAAACATCCTTGAAAATAGCTCACTTCTCTGCCTGGTGCAGCAAAGGGAGACTGTCTGCAGCATGATGCAGCGACCAGCACTGCTGAGTAACATCACATCCAACAGAGCTCTGCATGATGTCACTCTGGTCCCTGGTAACTATGGGAGTGATTGAAAAGATGTGAATTTCACCCCTGAGACCTTCCCAAGCAAAACCACTCTCAACTGATACTTGGCGTGTCGTGACTTTGTGCTTCTCCTTAAACATGAAAAAATCTGGTGAAGCTTTTCATCTAGACTGCAACACACTTCTTTCAAGTTCATGTGAGAAATTTCTTCTTTGCTGAACACAGCTCTGTAGACTTGTGAGCTTTAATTGAGTTAATTTACTTTTGAGGAGTAGTAAAGTATTTAAAATTTTCCACTGAGACATTCACAAGTGGAAATGTTCAAGACGGTGGCCAATCTTGCTGTGACTGGATATTGCAGTAAATTTATCCCGACCAGACAGCAGTTCTCATATAAATCTAAAGAAATATATGAAAAAAAAAATCTAGGTCTACAAGGTCTGACTGGCCATGATAACTATTGAAATCCACAACAGCACAGTTATTAAAATAATTTTAAAGAAAACTGAACAAGTATGGTTGACTTGGAAAGACTGTCGAGAGAAAGGTTTTTATAAAAAGATGATGGAAGTGTAGCAGCAAATCTACATCAGAATGCCGGGAAAAGAAAAGAATCAAAGTCTTTAAATGCCCTACTTAAAGTCCCGACTTCAACTCAGCTGCAGTGTTGTGATGGGACGTAGACTTGTCCGTATACAAATGGTCTAAAACCCTTGATGAAGGTTATTGCTACCAAGGGTCAATTTACAAGCTCTTTAATCAGTATACTGAGTGTTGCTTTTTTTCTTTTTGGCTTCATTTCTGTTAAAGTAAAAGCTTTTTTTTTTTTTCTTTTAGGTTCATCTGTGATTGTATTTACCTTACACCGATACTTGTACTTGCTTTCCATTTCATTTTTTCAGTTTCAGAAGTCAATTTTATAGTGTGAGGAAGTTAAATACTGGAGGAGTCTTTTTTTTTTTAAACAACAACAAAAAAAGCCCTTAAGGAACCTCTGGAGGGTTGTAGCTGTGCAAAAATGCATGCTGGGAAATGCTGTCCAAATGCGGTGAGAACTGCTGGGCTTCCTCCTGTCAACAAGCAAGGCTGTTTTTATTCAAGTAAACCACAAGGTGGCGCTTTTAACAGTTCCTGACTCATGCAGCAGCAGGGATTGCAGACAGAAGGGGCTCCTGCAGCCTTGTCTGCCAAGAAACTATATTTCAAACCAGAGGGTTCACGCATTGTTTGATTTCACATTTTCATGAAAGATGAAAGCCATGCTCGCTGAGGATGTTTTAAAGCTGTAAAATGGAGCTCCAGTTACTGCTGTCATCCTGCGTTCACAGCTCAAATACTGTCTTTCAAAGACATGATTTAGGAAGCCACAAACAACTGACTCGGCACTGATGTCAAAAATATAAACATGATTTCACGTGTAGCAGGGGTTTATGGTTGAGTGAAAATCACAAAGTGGGAAAAAACGGTGCATCGGTCTTGTGGGATCCAGTAAATGTGCCTAACTTTCTTTTATCCAGCGGAGTTTCTCATCTCTCTCTTCTGGTAAGGCCACAGTGTCTCTTGTAAGGTTAGTGTATAAGGAAGATGGTAAATGTCGTGCAACGTATGCAATGACCTAAAGTAGCAAAACACTAGAAATTATTATTAGGAAGTTATATCTTTGTTACAAACTGTCAATATAAAATATGAGGTTAAAAAGGTTCCTCCATCTGTTCTCAATAATGATTTCCACAGAAACGAGCAGATAAAGTGCTTCATCCCTCAAAATGCAGCTCAAGATAAACGAGACCTCCCTGACTGATCCTTTAAAAAAGTATTTACATTAATGCAGAAAAATACCAGCATTCAGCATCTTATTCAACAGAAGTATAGAAACATTGGCAACTAATTTGAATTGGCAGTTTATGTTATTCAACATCACGTTTGGGATGTTTGAGGTGAGTTAAAACCACAACCACCACACACACTGCAGATAAATATCAACTTCAGGTGCTGAAGCTGAGCTGCAAACGAAGTCGCAGACGTGGTGACTGACCTGAAGCCTGGGAGAGTCTCAAGTCTGCGTTTGAATGCGAGAAAGAATTCTGATCAGCTTAATTAAGCAGATAAATGTGGGTGGAAGTGGAAATCCTCCCTTCAGTGGTCTGAGAATCCTGATCCCCAACTAAAAAGGTATTTTTATACCAGACTAATATGTGGTACCCTGCTTTTATTTAAATCAGCTGAAGCTGTCCTGCTGATTGGTTGGGTTATCTCATCCTCCAGGAGGATACCAAGGCCTTCCCAGGCTAACTAAGAACTATAACCTCTCCTGTGTGTCCTGGGTCTGCCTCCAGGCGTTCTTCTGGTTGGGCAGGCCCGTAACACCTCCCGAGGAAGGCTTTAGGGAAGGAATCCTGACTACTGTCTGAACTACCAGAACTGGCTCCCGTCGATGTGGAGACGCAGTGACTCTACCCCGTATCTCTCCTGGGGAACTGAACCACGCTCAGTAATATGACTTTCAAAATTAAAAGGTTTCTCAAGTAATTTCAAGGGCTCTGACTTAGTCATTGTATTTCAGAGACAGTTATGCTGGATGGAAGGATGAAGTTTCAACACATGGTTTGTTTGACTTTGGTTTTTGTACTCCATCATAACTGAGAGCATCAAAGAAATGACAAATATAGATCAGCGCATCATCTGCACATGGACAGGAAGATACAGTATGTTGCAATTCTTTTATGCTGGTATTGATCAGTGCAGCCTTTAAAGCACAGTGGATGGAGGACTGAGCCCTGTGGAACACCAGAGAGTCTCAACGTCTCAGACTACTGTTACATCACCATCCTGCAAAATGGGATGAAAACCAGAAACAACCAGAGCATTTCTGTTTGAAAAATCTCATATCAAAGCTGTCCAAAGCAGCAGAGATCAACAGCAGCGATATTAAAATGAACTCTGAACCTTGACGGTTCGAAAGAGCGATTACCAAAATAAAAGTAAAACATTTGCCTGCCAAATGTAGATTACTGTAAAGTCATAAGCCAACAAGGTAAAAAAAAAAAACAAAAAAACCCCACCAGTGAAACCAGAAATACTGAAGTAAAAAGTACAGGGTCAAAGGAAGATTATGAAGAAACCATTTCTGGTAAATTAGATTTCTTTTTTCCCCCTTTGGGTGTTACATTTAGGTCAGAGGTCAAGAACTGAGCTGCACCTATTGATCTGCCTCTTTTGTGTTGACGTGGCTGCTGACATTTAGTTCAGCTACAAAATCTTTCATAAACATTTTTCATGCCTGGCTTTTTTTGTAACTTGCGTATTCTCTCTGCTCTCCCCACTCTGAAAGCTTCACCTCTTCATTTCCTGCTTTAGAGCTAAAATGATCAGTGATGATTACCACATGAAAAACGTTGACTACTTACATGTCTAATGCTCATATAAATTCTGCCGGATTGTTTTAACTGAAACATAAAAAGCAGAATTTTTGAGTGAAGCTCCGCTAACATTTGCTCCATTTCACTATTTGAAGCCTCTTTTGTCTTTTTTCCCCCCCACAATTTAAACTGAACAGCAGGCAAATGAAATGTCACTGTTATTCAAATGAATCTTTCTTTTTTTCCATTGTAAGCAGAAGAAGAACTTCTTGAACCGAGACTCTTTCCTCAGGACAATTCACACCAAATGAAAACTAAACCGCAGGCCTCAGTTTGTACACCCCCATGTGGGTTTAAGGTTAGAAGACTGCATGTGTAGACCAGTTCAGAGTGAAGCCTTTGCTTTGGTTTGGTTTGAATCCCCCTTTTTCTGCTGTTCCACAATCAAACCGTGGCTTTTGTAAGACTGCCCCCCCCCCTCTAGTGAAAGCTGAAGCTCCCACTTCTTTCAGCGACATGTGGGAGAAGTCATTTCACGAGAGCTGCAAGCTAAAAACAAAACTGAGAAAAAACCAAGAAGTCAGCTTATACGACCACAGGCGTTGTCAGGAAGGCTTTCAACTCCGCCCTCCACACGCTAAACACTGCAGACGCACACCCTAAGCTTTGTTTCGCACACACACACACACACACACACACACTGGAGACACCAGCAGGCCTCTTCGGTGCATGCATCTATGGCTTTTGCCCTTATTTGGATATAAAGAGTAGTTGAGCTAAATGGAAAGTATTAGATCAGAGAACAAGGTGTTGACTTCAGGTTTTCAGGCCTTCGGCTCCTCTGTGACCTTCGCCAGTGCGAAAAAAAAAAAAAAAAAAGAAAGAAAGAAAAAAACAGCCTCTTCAGCTCAGTCTGGAGACGCGCTGTGTCTGTTGGGATAAGGGGGAGAAGCAGAAGTGAGATGATGTGTTTTACACGGGGATTATCAGCAGAGCTCAGGACACACACAGACTACCGAGTGTGAACTTGCGTTTCATAAGGCTGTCAAAACTTCCTCTCTTTGGCAGACTGAAAGCGGCAACAGAAGCGAGAACTGCTCGTCATATTCGAGTCTTTCATTTCCTTTAAAGAGATGGCAGCCTCACAGACCCAGTTCAGCCTGTCGAATCGATATCCAGTTGGCTCTCATTAATCACCCATCAATCAATACAATGAACCGGCTCCATTTACAGCGACGCAACCTCAACTCAGTTCCTACTGTCGGTGAAAATAACATGGAATCACTTAATCTACTGTCTTTCCCTCCAGAAAACGTTTTACCTTCCTCATCTTGAGCAATAATGACTAAAGAAAGGCGTTTTCCACATTTCTCCTGCACTTTTGTCAGAAAGTGACCAGACAGTCCTAAACAAACGCCAACATTTATGAGCCCAAACAGGAATCTTTGTGTGTGTGTGTGTCAACAGTTTTAAGGAAATTACACACCATGAATGAATAATGTGCTGTTGTTTATGTGTTTTCTTGAAGGTCCAGGATTCCAGTGGACGAGCTGCAGCAGAAGTTTAACGTTTCCCTCTGAGATAAGAGAAGTGGTGGGAGATGATTCCTCTACACCCACTTTCCACTTGTAGGTCCATGAGGGACGAAGGTGACCCGGTGGTGTCGACACCCGGCTCTGGCTGTGCGGGGGGCTGCGGGGGGGCAGGGAGGGGGAAGTGGCTGACGGCACAGATAAGGTCTATCAGGAGAGCCAGAGTGGGCTCGGGAAGGCCCACTCACTACTCCTTGTACAGGGAGCTGGGATCACTTCCTCAGCAGCCCGACGAAGGACGGCAGTTTCTGGCCTGAGGGGAGGCTGGCGGCTCAGTAAACTGCAGAGGGAGGGCGTAGCGACCCGCAGGGCAGTACTCAGGACATCAGTGGGTCAGACGGGTTATTACTTCAGTTACTCTGGCTCATCTCGGTCTGTTTAAGCAAGCGAACACACACCCCGTGTCAGTCAGAGATATGTTACAGCATCTCCTGTGCTTCTCTCAGAGTCATTTTATTTGTTTTATCTCGTCCTTTTTCTCATGCCTCTATGACGTAGTGGAAAACTGAGTACCAGAGCAAAAAGGTTTCCCCCTCCCGAATCCGCTGCCCTCAAAAGGTTTTTTTTCTCTCTCTTTATTTCTGTCAACTTTAATGAAGTCCGACTCTAGCTAAGCGTGTCAGTTGTTCATCCAGTGAGGGAGAAATCTGAAACCCAGCGAGAAACAGCTACTCAAGTGCTGCGTTTAAATACCGCTTTTATTGCAGCTCGGTGGGGGATGTGGAGGTTTTTACTCCATTTATGACATCTATGGGGATGTTGAAGATTAAGATCTTACATATTACAAAATGCAAGATGCAATAAACACAATATGCTCCCTTTCTTGAGTCAAAGTCTCTGAAAAAACCAGCGTGAGATGTCCAGTAAACGCCTTTAAACTTCGCCATTCCTGCTTCGTGTAATCGGCCAAAACAAGGCTAAACGTTTTTGGAGGGGGTTGACAGTTTGGCCGGAAGCTGCTTGACAGAAGTAACCGTGTAGAAAACACCTAACCCAACTAAAACAAAAACAGTTAAGTCCTATTTTGAGATGCATGCACTAACTTTTATGTTGTAATCGTGCTACTTTTTTCTGTTTCTGATTTTTTTTTTTTTTGCCTGCAGGACATTTCACAGTAAATGCGATCATGTTTGTTGCTGGTGATGGGAAATGTCACAGCAGGAACTGTAACGCAGATACGAAAGAGCTGGCAAGAACTGAAAATAAGTCAGAGGGAGGAAAAGAAAAAGAAAAGTGCCACTAAACATTTCAGCGGTATATTTTAATGTAACATTCATGAGCAGAACGCAAGCAAAAGCGCTCCTTTTCAGTTTACTCAAGTTGAACAAAAGTTGTTTAATAACGCAAATGGATCCTACTCTGTAGGCTCTTGTATGTAAAATTTTGAGTAAATGGTACAGAGGTACGGCACAGCAACCCACCCCCACTCTCCAGCTGTGGGTGTGGAGGGGTCTGCATGACGAGAAAACACAGTTACAGTTGGACATTTACATTTATGGGGGAATTGAAACCTGCGGCCTTTCACTTTTAAAAAGCCATCGCAGAAGGTAACGGAATAGTCACGGTGGGGGACATGTCACTGAAGATGCTCCTTGATGAGCATGCCGCCACCCCCACCCCCCACCCCCACCTCAACTCAACCTGTGGTCATCTTCACAGCCAGAGTGATCTAGAACGAGAATCACAGCTAATCACGGCAACTAAAACACTCCTTTCAGAGTAAAAATGTTCAGGAAACACAGAAAAAGCTGCACTTAGGTGAAGGCTTTCGCGTTGAACTCATCCAACTGCCGGAGCTGAGACACCGCTGCTCTGTGAAGGGGTGGAAAATTATCAGCGCTACCATCTTCTCACAGGAAATGCTCCACCAAACACCAACTGCACCTCTCTGCTGCCTTACATCTCATCTCTGCACAACTCTGAACCAACATTTTCACTAAATACGCCCGTCTTACTCACGCAAACCGTACCGTCACGAACCTGGACCTCAAATGTGACCCGAAAATGTGACCCCACTCTGAAGGAGTCCCATGTGCCCACTGGGAGTGCTGCAGATAAACTCCACGTGTGTTGTAACACCTTTCCACTTCATTTTGCAGCTTATTACAAAACCTTCACTTTGCACCGTCAGGTTTCATGATCCAAATGTATAAATTACATCATTATTTGTCTGAAGTAGAAAAAAAGAACGTGAACACGTGTGGAAATTTTGATCTTGCGCATTGGATTCGAATTGAAAGAAAATGCGTGCCATTCTAGTGCTTGTGTCATCATCATGTCTTCTTCAGCGCTGCTCGTCTGATTTTCTTTATATAAAAAAAAAAAGAATAGACATTTGTAAAAGGTAAGCAGGGGACGGAAGAACGGAGAGCAGCTGTGACTGTTAAAACCTCTTCCTGTGGTTGCATCACGTGGCCGAGGAAGGTTCAAAAGGCGGTGACTTCTTCTTCTTCATCCAGTCTTTAGACCGACAGAAGACACCGGCGAGGCTGCAGGCGATCGGCACTTGGAGCAAGGAGGGCAGCAAACAAAGAAAACAAAAAGAGGACGGAGGTAAAGTATGATGGACAGCCTTGTTTATTTATTGCTAGAATTATTTGTGGGGATATTTTAAATATATATTATTGTGTTGAATACGGACAAGAGACCAGTTTTACATCATTACTTCTGTATTTCTTTTGGTCGACTGATGTCTTTTTTTTTTTTTTAAGTTCATTTGGATTTTGAATTAAAAAAAAAGAAAAGTTTTGTCACATGAATGTTTAATGTTATGTGGGATTTGGAATTTGAGCTGGTTTCTGAACTGATAAGCAAAGTCTCAAAAACTTCACTGAAGTCAACAGAAGAAGCAGCTCAGACAGAAAAGCTTACTCATGCCTGGCAAAATGGCTTCCTCAAGATAGCGCTTCCTCTGGCAGTTTACTTGTGATATTTGCCTCAAAAACTGTTCAAGAGCACGAACATGGGTGGGAGTGGGGGGGGGTTCCTTCAGCTTCCTTTGCATTTGAACAAACTTGTCAAATTCAAATTTGAGCAAATGTTTCAAGGCGAAGCAGGAAGTGTAGATGTTCTGGTAACTGGGGGGTGGGGGGGTGGTGGAGGCTCGGGGGGAGGGTTGGTGATGAGCGGCTGCGGATGCAGGTGCAGAAGAAGAGAGACGTGGAAGAAGACAGACGACGAGCGTGGATGTACAGTGCAGTCATCCATAAAGTAGAAAGCACTACTAAACTCCTCGCCACGGTGTAGTGTTTCCTACTTTATGGATGAGTGTACTGTTGGCTTCAGGGAGAGCAAAGGCCCGCGCAGGAAGTCACAAAAGAGGAAGCAGCTTCGTCTCACACGGTCGCACTTCACCCACTGTGTTGCAGAGTCAGTTCACATGGGCAGAGCGCGGCAGTGGGAAGAGCTCGCTCCTCTTTCTCCATTTTCTCATCTGTTGCTGAGAAAAGCAGCACATGCCTGTATGACGTCTGCATGATATACAATAAAAGATCAGATGAAAAACTCTCTTGTGTGCACTGATGCTTTCCTGGAACAACACATGCAGAACACTCTTTTTGTGAAAATATACATACTTTATTCCTGTAAAAAGGTCATCATTGAAAGAAACCATCACAAATTCAAGTCAAGGAGTCCTTTTGGGTACCACGTCTTTAGGTAACAGTCCTCCATCGACACTGCTGCAACATGCAAAACAAACAAAAAAAAAAATCTGAAAAAAATATTAACAAAATATATACAGATGAGCTTCCAAAAAGGGTAATAAAAACATTAATACATTATATAAAAAGGTTAATTTTACACAGGTTTCAAACAATGAATGCAGAAAAGGAAACACAAAAAAAAATAAAAGTATGAAAATATACCACAAGTCCCAACACGGTTCGTTACAGTATATACAGAGCTTCTACGGCTTCTTCTTCACTGCATCGACAATCTACAACTTAAAACATTGTAGACAAGTCCACCGAGAAAAAAAAAACAAAACAAACAAAAAAAAAACATGAAACGTGACAGCAAGATAAATAAATAAGGCTGAACATGGGTATAAGACTGGTATGCATGCAGTCAGTAAACATCCTGTAAACAACATGTTAAGACTAAACGAGGTCTTTATGTAAGGCTAAATATGATCAGCTGAGCTATGATGCTAATGATGCTATCTACACGGTCCGAGGTGCCAGTCACTCAACAGAGGAGCCTCCGGAGTCGCTGCGGGGCGGCGGTGGCAGCGGCAGCTGGAGGACTACTTGTGCATTAAAGGCCGTCAGAATACAAAGTCAATGCAAATATTTCAGCAACGTTTGCGCAGCCATCCCTTGTTAGAGAAATTAAATAAAAAGAAGAGCATCAATAAAAGAAAACGTACAGTACTGCCTCTGTCTTGCCTCTATCCCGGCTATTTCACATCTAAAGTGTCTGAGAGGACCCACCTTCCCTTTTGTTCTTGGCATTAACACGCTCCCTTTATGCATCACTGACGAGGAAAAACATTCATGATGTTAAAGATGGAAAAAAAAGAAAAGCCTGCAACGTGAACAACCACTTCCTTTATGGAAAAAAAAAGAAGAAAAGAAAAAATAAATCGAAAAGCTAAGAAATGCCACCACTAATCTGCTGAACGTCTCCCAAGCTCCTGCCTCTCGTTGCTACGGCAACGAGCAAAAGCACCTAACGGTTTGGCATGTTCTGCTGATTTTTGACAGCCGGAGTCGACGACTATGAACGAAAACCTGAGAAGTTCCCCAACAGCCCTGGATCACACGTAAAACAGCTCAGTCTAGTGAAAATGAGTGAGCACTCGCTCAATGTGTCACAAGTGACTAAAAGAACCGAATACTAAGGCCTAATCTGCACACTGGTTCCACTTTTACTACATCTCCATTTGAGTAAAGCTCTCACAGACCACTGAACTACAGAGTCTGGTTCTACTTCTGTGCTATTACTCTAATAAACTGCATGATGTAATACTAACAAAAAAAACTGCAAAACAAAACTATGAAGCCACTCTGCAGAGTTAACACTCAAATGAGTGAACACGAGGACTCGTCATCATACTGCACGTTCTGACAAACGTCTGTCAGAAGACCGCCCATCACGCCTGCCGGGACGTTAGTACACTGCAAGATGAACTTCAGTACAATCCTAATAAGGAGGCAAAGAGGAGAAAAGGTACATAAATGACTTATTGCAGAGTCTATCACAGCACGGCAGCGCCGCCAACCACCAGTGCAACGACTGAAAACTGGTGTTGCAGGAAGTTACGGTCCCGGGGTGAAAATAGAACACCAAACACGCCACATTCACGCTACACAGAAACCCCACGCCGACAGACAAACCAAATAAACATTCTGGTGACTCGGGAGGACGCGTTAGCAGGACGTGCAGCGGCAGGGTGAATCCAGTTCACCGATGAATCAAAAGTGTGATGCGAGTCGAGAAGCGCCAATGCAAGGCTGAGGGCATCGTCACCTTCCATGTGAAGGAAAATGAACTAAACACAAGCGACAGCCATTTTAAAGTGGACAGCAGCACTGGCCAAAGAATAATAATGGCTGTAAATCTGATTTAGTAACAAACAATCACCCCCCTGCCCACAGTAGAGTGCACCAGTCGGTGTGTAGGAGACACAGTGAGCTCAACAGCACAATAAACTCCCAGACACTACTTGCATTATTTTTCAGATTTTTTCCATCATTACTGTCACACAGATCAGATGCAGTGACCATCGGTTGTACATTAGTTTAGGGTGAACTTTGGGGTTCATCAAGCGAACTACACAGGTTACAACAATTCTCCCCACATATGCAGACAGTATGAAACAGCCACAGCGCTGTGTAGTGCAGCATATAGTGAGTATGGGGTACAGTCGAAGTATCTAGTGATCGCTGTACAGCCACTCAGTAGTTAGTGGTAGTTTGAATGCTGTCAGTTTGTCAAAATGCAAAGAAATGCCAGCAAAAAAGGAAGACTTTGTATTGTTATTCCCGTTTACATCCAGCAAGCCACTTAATTATTAGAAGGGAGAGGCAAAAAATCTGAGAGTAAAAATACTTATGGTTTCAAAGCATGAAATACTGAGTATTATGTTTAGTTCAAAAATGTAAGTTTTACTTTGAAAGAATTTTATTAAAGAAAAAAAAAAAGAGTAATTAAACTTTGACAGTGATCATCTTCAGATGCCTCCTTGTTTAACTGACGGTGCAGCCCGCTGAGGAGACGCCTCATTTCTGCACATAAACCAGGTCCCTCACACACACACACACACCCACACACGCACACACACAACATTTAGGCCATCAAGAGTTCATGTGTCGATGTCTGAGAAAGGCATCCATTATCAGTCCTGGCTGTGGACTTCATCTACAAACACACACACACACACACACACACACACACACACACACACACACACACACACACACACACACACACACACACACATTCATGTAATACATTCTCTATCTCCATCCCACTGTAATTTCTAAATCGTTCTAATTATAATCCTAAATTAAAATTCAAAAAACCAGTTTGTGAGGTTCAGAACTTCAGCCCCCATAAATCTGCTGGACCCAGCAGTCACTGCTGGCTTTCAGTCATCACAAAAATCAGTAAAACAAGCTCACACACACCTTAACTTAACCTCATCCGTTAAGACCGCTGACCTCAGAGGAGTGAATTCATTTACGCTGGACTGTACGTCGCCGTCTACGACAGCGTCACATGACCAACATCTTCCTGATGTTACTTCATGCCATAAAGCAAATAAATAACATTCTGTACAACAATGAACAAGTACTCCTAAAGACCAGAGACAGACGCGGGAAGCGGACCCGTCGTCTGTCCAGGACTGGATGGACAGTGCATTGGTAAAAGGGACGCAGAGGACCATGTGGACGGCTGCTCCTGCTTGTTTGCCTCATACAGATAAGGTGGCACCAGTGCAGGAGCACTAAAGCTAATATTTACTGGTTGGGATAATGTCTGTTCTGCACTGAAGCTCCTAAGTCAAGCCGATACGTGGGAAGATTATTAGTGTATGTTCGAAGCCTCTGTTCAGTTCATGATTAGAAAGCATTCAGGGTAGATTTCTGCTCACTTTGACGTGCACTTCTACATGCTCTTGTGAAACGGTGAGCTGTGATGTTTCAGAGTACTTTATACTTAGCAGTACTATAAGGCAATAGTATAATCGCTGATGGATAAAGCGCCAGGTATCGGATCTGATGAATATCAATGAGTGCAGACAGAAAAAGTGCTTCTAACGTGACGAGAGTGTTCTGGGTTCGACGTCCTGTCTCAGTCCTTCTTACTGGAGCCCAGCTTTTTGAAGAGCTTCTTGCCTTTGGAGAAAAAGCCTTTCTTCTTCTTCGCTTGCACAGAGCACTCCGTTGCCGGCGCCGGGCTGTCTGAAGGAGGGAGGGCTGGAGGAGCGCAGCAGACCTCCTCTGCAGCTGGACCTGGGGGAGGGTCCGGGTCTGACGCCGGGCTTGCTGTGGGCTCCAGCTGAGGTTTCAGGACTGTGTGCTCGGTCCTGTCAGGGTAACACGGTTCAGTCTGGGGGTGCAAAGCTTCTTCTGCTGTTGGGGGGCCAAAATCTTGTGGATCTGTAGAGGATGTCCAAGTGTCCTGGAGGAGGAAAACAGTCTTAGAACGGACCTGAGCCACCTTTACGCATTTACTGCAGGCATTATGTTCAACTATGTCTGAAAAACTTGACTTTAGGAGGTAAGAATGATTGTAAAAGGAAAAACTACAGCTGTGGTTTAACAAACTAAAACAAGATCCTACAGAAAGGAGAAGTGTGGAATTAGGAGGAGAGCCAAGTGGGGGCGGAGGGGTGTTCTGACGAGCGGGGGAACAGGGTTCACTAGTGATGATCATCCAAAAACACTTACGATCAAGTCTCAAAGTGCACAGATCGTTTTTGCTTCTGAAAAAGGCCATGCAGGACACAGTGGGACAGAAGAGATTTGACAGGAAACAATTAAACCCACCAGAAATAAAAACATGCATTTATAAATGACGGAGAAAATAAAGGAAGGTCAAGAAAACATCCACGATGTTTGCGGTTTCTGAACGTGGCACATGCTGCAACGCAGGCAGGACGGGAAATTGAAACACACAAGTGCTGAAAGTGCTGCACCACCTGTGACTCTTTCCTGGGTTCAGGCGCAGGTGGAGCACAGACTGGTTCTGCTGGAGGCTCATCAGGGAAGGCCTGCAGGAAGTTGGAGGGCACCAGGCCTCTGTGTCCGTTCAGATCCCCCTGAAAGATATCGGGCTTTAACCTGCTGAAATGGATTCCAGCTACATCTTCGTTACAATGAAGAGTCATCGTCTCAGCGTCCTAAACGTTTATGTACGATGCCGCCATGAGCTCATGTTCTGTTTGCCACAAGTGCGTAGCTGTTTTGTTAGATTTACAGTGCCAAGAAAATAAAAGATCTTTGGTGTAAAGTGTGATCTGATCTCCATCTAAGTCATAACTTAGTCACATGACATTATTGCAGCTTTATTGAGCAGAAGCATTAAACATTTATACTGCTGGGAAAGTAAGTGAACCCTTAGACTAGTTACTTTTAGAAATCTAACTGGAGTAAGTCATTTGGAAATCATGTGATCCATGTCTAACAAAAAGGAGACATAAGTGTAACTGATGTCCACGAGGACGGAGAGGACACCAAGCCGTCTCAGTGTCGAAGCATTCATCATTCAACAGTCGGACAAAAGTTTGTCTCTCAGTGGGACTTAGATGAGATTACGTCACATTTTATGGTAAATGAATGCAAAAAATCAGTTCATTTCGAGGGGCTCATATACTTTCTCTTGCTACTGCATCATATAGAAACAAATAAAATATAAAGTATGAAAGAACATTATGTTCTTTAATGGAGGATCACGTATGTTTACATCCACAGTAAACTTTAAATGTTATTACTGAAGATGGAGATGGAATATTATTTCCTTTTCAAAAGCACAAAGCTCTGTCAGATATCGCCAACACTGTTGTTTTAATTCACTTGACTTATTTATTCATTTGTCCAAAAAGCAGATTTTTTTCACTGACGTCCACCAGTCCAGAACCCTGCTGACACTTACGTAGTAGAAACCGTCTTCGTCCATGTCACCAAACACGTGTATGATGTCTCCGGCGCTGAACGTCAGCTCGGCCTGAGCAGAGTCACGGTGCAAAAAAAAAAAAAAAAAAGGTCAATGCACATACCAAAGAACAGAGAGAGAGAGAGAGAAGCAGGTGTAAGCCCGACCTCTATGTCGGTGTTGGGGGAGCTCTCTCGTGGGTCGTAATCAAAGATGGCGATCATCTTGCGAGCCCCCGAGGCCGGTTTCCCCACAACTGCTGGGGCGGCAGGATGGCAGGGATCTGCGGGTCAACCAGAGGGGGCGTACAGCATGAAATCAGAAATATCCTCAAAGTCATCTGCAAGGCAGCGCTTTGAGTCTGTGTGGCGGCCTCAAAGTCACACCACTGCAGTCACACACGCATCACAGCTGTGACTGAAACAACAGCTGATTAACAGGGACGGTTAACATTTTTATTTCCATGAAAGGCACCAGGGCAGCCTGAGCTGTGATGCCGCTGCAAAGTCAGAGCGACTCTCTTCAAAGGTGCGAACAAAGATGGAAACGAGCAGAAACGACCACGCGACTGAATGAAGCCACTTGAACTGTGAAATGAAAAGAGGAGTTAGAGACGGACAGCTTAACATTCAGTTTGTTTTCCCTCACTGTATACGCTTCAGACCAACAAAAGGTGGTGTAGAACATGCTTTTGTTTTGAAGGATTTTACAAATAAAAAATGTCCAGAATCTTAACTATAGTCAAGCAGTCATTAGTAAGGATGGGTGAAGGGAAGTCTGGGCATTATGAGCTGCAAGAACACAATGAAAGTCAAGTTAACAAACACAAAAAGGTGCAGAAAGGTGATGACTAAAAAGCAGCCAACTACAGGTGAACACGTGCTTTTCCTCCAGTGCAAACTGAACCGGTTGTCTCATCATGCAGACGCAAGCAAGACAGATTCAAAGGACAAGTCACAAACCTTGACCTGAGGAGTCTACGCTCTCCTCCTGGAGCGCTGCAGACTCCACTGAAAGAGACGAGGCGAAGAGGGGGGAAAAGCATAAGCATCACTACGGGCAGACACGAGAAAAAGCCTGCCTCAAGTTACGAGTCACGACACTGGAAGCACACACACAGTCACAGGTGGAGTTCAGAGAGGACGGATGGCTTTCGGTGATCACGTCATTAATTTGTGACACATGGATCACAGATTTAAAAAAAACGGTGTTTGACTTTATCGACTGAACATACTGCAACACCCTGCCGCTACACGTGCAATGTTTGACACTGACAGACAGTGCCGAGTCACTACTTTTAATATTTGAGAAGCTGTTGCACGAGTGCGAATGTAAAACAAAAGTCTGAAAAGGTTAACTCGTGGAAAGACCGAGGCTATGACAGAGCATGTGACACATGGACTCAAATACACGGTATGAAACTACTACACAAGACCTGCTAACAATGATGATGTTTGCCCACAGGGCTGCGAAGCTGTGTGACTTGATTACTAGATTAGCTGAAAGAAAAAAAGAAAAAAAGAAGCAAACCAGAGAAGAGAAGAAAGGAGAGGTGGGAGGCCGCAATCTGCAGCATGACACACCTTTCTTGGATCGTCTCGGTTTCGGCGGTGGAACAGGGCGACGTGGAAGCTGTGCATGTGTGCGAGTGCCTTAATGGAGTTTTAGAGACCAAAAAAAAAATAAATAATAATAATACAGGAAATGACACCAGAAAGAAACACAGGTGAAACTTCTGAGAGAAGCAGACCAGACAGAGTCCACAATGAAAAGCCAGTGAAGAGCAATTCAAAAAAATGACAACCAGTGAGCAGCAGACAGAGCAGTGACAGCAAGTGGAAGTGAAAAGGTTAAAGCACCTGCGAGTACTGCGCTGGGTAGAAAGCAGGAAGCAACGTGTTAGCGGGATTTTACTAGCTGGCCTGCAATCCTCCACCTCAAACACGAGAACTAAATTACATTTCCAGACAAGAACATGAATACGCTTGGGCTGATGTTTCCACTTCCCACTATACCAAGCAGACTTTGTGGGTAACTTACACACTTACATCGTAACTTACACACTACAACGCAACCCTTCTGAAGTGACAACATGTTACAACTCACAAAGACTTCTAGCTGTGGAAACATACCGATCTTCTCGATGGAGGTTGCTGTGGACAAGAAACCCTGCAGCAGCAGCTGCTGCCGCGTCTCCTCATCCTCCACCTGGATCTCAGACACCATGTTGCACGGCACGTATCCCAGGCGACCAGCCGACTCTCCTCGGTAGAACCCGTCCGCGTCCTTGTCGCCGTAAACCTGCACAGAGAAGTTCTGAATTTCTGGCAGCTGAAGTAGAATCCAAAATGAGCAGCACACCTGAGGGTCAGCGCGTACTTTAATGATTTGTCCTTCACTGAAGGGAAGCTCCTCCTCGGCGGCGTCGGGATTGGGTGACATGGTGGCGGGGTCGTATGGGAAGAGCGCCACAAAGATGCGAACATCACCGTCTGCTTTGGTCTTTGCTGATTCACCTGCACACACATATTTGCTCCGCATAACTCCAAGCACTGGGAACATCCCTGAGGAGGGAACCGCTGAGTGCATGATGATAAGAGGGGCCCGAGACAATAGCGGTCAACATTTCCCTTTTCATATGTAAAGAATCGGAACAATTTCCAGAATAGGTAAGCTTTAGTTTTCATGCATGTCCCTTAAAGGTGGCATATGATAGTTTAAATCATTATTTTACTTTTATTAATAGATTTACTTTAGTGTAAATGACCTTATGTGGGCGGAGGAGATGGCTCCATCTCTGCCAATCAACTGGACTCTCTGCTTGCTTGATGTGCACTCCTCTCATGCACTCTCAGTGTAACTGGTGTTGTTGTTAAAGGACTGTGATGATGTGTAGTCTAGTCAGTCGTCATGGAAACTGAGAAAGACCAGCTATGAGCTGGGACTAGATAACTCGAGTGAAGTTTAAATCACACATGATTTATGATGATCAAAGACCAAAAGAAAGACTGAAGTGATTCTTCTACTGCTGCAACTTCTGGAGTTTTTCTCTGGAGCTTCAAAATAAAAGCAGATGAGTGTTGGTGGCCTGCAGCCTGTGGTCACTAGTGCTAGTTTTCTGGGGCACATTGTGTTCTGGTCTTTTTATTATGTGTTTAAGACACTTGGCATTGGATTTACGTTTCACTCAGGTGTAAACGGAATTTGTAGCAATAAGAAAAACAGAACGTTGTCCTTTTTGTTGGTGCAACCAGCCACCACCTTCCCCACCTTTAACATTGCAACAGAGCTGTCAGAAAAGCCCCGCCTGGCCTGCCTGGCCCCCCATCGATCGGTTGCTGCAGTGATCACACAGCACCTGTCCTTAAAAGACGTATCAAGCTAAACCACTGATCCTAAGCTGTGGGAGCCATTCCACAAACATGCACTCTTCCACGATCTGCAGCAGAGCAGCAAAGGAAACGGTGTTGGAACAAGACTTGAAACTAAACCCGAGGACGTTTATTCATAACATGACCACAACAAAACTGAAAAAGAGAAAAAAAAAAACGTGCTGAGGATCAAGCAAAAGAGCTTCTGTCTGCAGCACTTTGACAGCGTAACGGAGATCAGGCATGACATCTGTGCCTGCATGCCCTGCAGCTGAAGACCGAAGACCGCCACCGATAACTTTGAAGAGCTGTAGTGAGGCTTTCAGCTGACCTCAAGAGAAGGACTCTCTATCTCATTAGGGAGAATCAGCCCATCTGTGACAAGAGTCACGGGTAGACGACTCGTACTTTCACATCCTCACTCTTTTTTGGCAGATAGGAGAGAACTTCTCCCTGCTGCATTCCCCTATCTGTGCACGTGCACACTTATGCATTTAAGTTTGCAGTTCTCTATAAATAACTAATAGGTCAAGGTTATCTGCAGTCTGTGGCACGAAGAGAAAAAAGGAAGACGGTGAAGCAAATGAGGGGAGGGAGAGAGAAACAGAAGGGTTGATAGATGCGGTTAATGCTGTTTCTTTGCTGGCTAGTCGAGGTTACTATTTTAATGTCTGTCACTTCCTCCTACCATGACAAGCCACTTTAGGTTAAGCTGGTTCTCAGCTTAGCAGGCTCTCTCCTACTTCTCTACTGCAGCTACAGCACCTCCTTCTCCCTCAACCCCCACCCCCCTCTGAGAGCACAACGTGCTAATCTGACTGCCTTCGTGTGAGAGGGGGAGGCTTGCCAAACGAAACCAGAAGTGTGTCAGTGTCTCCTCGCACAGCTCCGCTGCAGCTTTTAGTTTAGCGAGAGATCGCAACAAGAGAGAGAGAGAAAGAGAGAGAGAGGGGTGAGAGGAAGACGAGAGAGGAAAAAAGCTCCTGACCTTTTAGCTGCCTGGCCTGCGAACACGCCGGTTTACAAGGAAGCTCTGCCTGGCCTCCCCAGGATGGACCCGCCACAGCCGGAGGGATCTGGCCCGGTTCCTGTTCAGAACAGAGATAAACACTTTAGAAAATGGTCAACACTTAAACACAGCCACTAATCTGGAGGAGGGGGACATGAACAGAAAATGCAGTGGCCCTTTTCTTCTTTTCTTTGAAACAATATCTAATAAATTATGCTAATGTTTGAATCCCTTTGAAGCCTGCTGCAGTAGAGATCAAAACCTGGTCAAATATAAACCTCCCCCAGGGCTTCCACTCCTCATGCACAGACCGCTGCAGTATTAGAAAATGCATTAAAAGGCATGCACTAGCTTCATGAAGAGTGTTTGGTTAGAAGAACCTATGTAGATATTTATTATCAGTTGTTGGAGAAATTTTGGTTCCTAGAAGTCTGGTCACTATTGTGAGTTCTGGGAATGTCCACAAATAAATCTTTTACAGTACAGTGAACAAACTCAACTGGAAAGCATATATAATCTAAATATTTACTGTTATAGGAAAGAATATTTTCTAGGGCTTCTATATTTATTTGGCATATGACGTGTAACCGCTGCTAGAAAATGCATGTATTAAAAGAAAAAAGACAAAAATAGCTCAAAGTACAACCTCTGTTTTTAGGTGAATGGTTATATGCGACTGGTGAAATCTTTATTTTTGAAAGAATCGGTTCTCCCTGAAACTTCAAGAATCAAAATTCAATTAAATCTGGGACAAATAAAAGTTGGATATCAGCCTGGAACGCCCACTTTCCACGTTTAAATTTTGCAAGTCTGTGCTTTAAATTTCCCATTTTTCATTCAGCATTTGGCACCTAATGTTCTGCATTTTCTGTTCTGGAAAAACTGCAGAAGAATCATGATGTAAAATAAGCTGCTCTGTTTACCAATTAAAAATAAAGAAAACCGCCACAAGGCTTTGCTGACTGAGAGTGTTTTCTCCAGCGTGAGGCGAATTGAAAACAGCAGAAGAGGAAGAAAGCGTGCTGACCTCCCTCTGTCCACTGCAGTGATGATGAGGATGATGGAGTGATGTACTAGAGGGGTAAAACCGCACAGCTACAGGGGAGAGGAGGAGGCTGGGACAACACACCCATTGCAGCTAGCCTGCAGTGATGTTTACCGTTGGCTCAGCTTTCAGTCCTCGGCGATGAGGAGGTCTGCAGTGCTCCACCTCAGCTCCTTCTACCCACCACTCAGAGCTCATCTGCTCCAACACCACCTCCCCGGAGCCGTATTCCATGGGCTCCTCGTTGTCAGTACCGTACTCCACATCAATCTCCACCCCATGACCAACAGGCGACTTCACAGTCCGTACTGTTTTGCTGATTGGGTAGGATCTTGGCGGAGTGAGGCCATGCTGAGGGGTTGCCATGGCAGTGACAGCCATTTGACTCCTGAGCATGGCCTCCCTCCTAAGGCGGTCCCCTAGCCCTCTGAGCAGCCCTCTTTCTTTGCTGTTAGGGGTCAGTCTGGGAGGACAGCGGCCTGAGACCCGTCTGCTGGTGGGACCTTCATATAAACTTGCATTTTCATCTTCAGCATAACTGACGGTGTCCACAGTGTCGGCGTAGTGCACTCTGTGCTGCGTCTTGGGTTTGACCTGCAAGGGTTCATGTCTGAGTGAAGACTCCTTAGTCAGGGATCTGTTGAAGTGGTGATGGTGGGGGACAGTGTGTGGGTTAGTATGATGCAGGTGGTGCTGGGGGGAGTGATGGAGCTGCTCAGAGTCTCTGGGGTAAGAGTGGCTGGGCCCTGGCAGAGGTTTGCTGCGGTGGGCCAAAGCCTCTTCTTGACTGCTGTCCTCCTCCTCCGTCACCTCGGCGATGCTGAACAGCTGTTTGCTGTGCTGCACCTGGGGGGGCAACTTAAGGATCCTTTCAAGAACCTCCTCATCACTGTCTGGTGTTTCCAACTTGCGTGACTACAAGCGACCACAGTGCAAAGCAACCAAGAGTGGATCGATGAAGGTGAGATGAGATATTTCATTGTTCATTGAAAACAAAAAACGTGCAGAGAAAAAGACGGCAATCCAGTCATGCAAAGAGAAAAGAAAGAGGAAGAAACAAACACAACAAAGAATTACAAACACAATCACAGCAGGAGAAACAAAGCTTCACAAACATGCCTACCTCCTTTGACAAGAAGAAGCTGCACACGCAAATACAAACACATAAATCCGAATGCTTTTTTTGTTTTTCTTTTACCCTGTTGGCTGCCACTGCGTATCCCCTGGTCTGCGTTTCCCCAAGGTGGTCAGAGTAAAGGTCCTCCTCCTCTTCCTCCAGGATGTCAGACAGGTCAGAGCGGCTGTTGTCTGCATGGTAGTCACTGGGAGGCTCCACGAGGCCTCTGCCATAACTCTGAAACACAGACAGCAGCACAACAGCACGTCTGAGGGGAACCCTTTCATTTTAGATTTGATTTTGTCATTTCAATCGACAGCAAAAATGATTATGTTCCACAAACGTAAGTCAGCAATACAGTGGCAATAAAAGATTACACTGATGCTTCATCATTTGCAGTTGTATGAGTAGTAGAGCATAACGTTGCAATTTATCTGTGGAAAAGACAGCAACTGTGATTTCAAGCAGGAGTCGATAAAATCGATAAAAGAAAAAAAAAATCCTGCACTGGTGGCAGATTTTACACATGACTTAGCTTTATGAAAATGCAGTGTGTTTCTTATCCATAACTTTGAGGAATATTATGTGTACACCTGCAGCGTCGGATTTAAGAAGACGGAACTGTGACTCTGCACTTGTGAGAGAGGAAAAACAAATCTACATGATGGGATTGTAGAAATAAAAGCACAACTGTGCACAGAAAGCACAGACTATTTACCTTTTCAAACTCCTGCAGTCTTCTTCTTTGTGATTTCATATTTACTGACGCATGAGTGATGATTTCTTTTTTAAACTAAACTTCTGTACTCTCACATGATTACACATAAAACACGGATGAATAAATAAACTGGTGGTGTAGAGCTGGGAAGAAAACCCCAACAGACTCACTGAGGGACTGTAACTATACTGGGCCAGTATTGCTAGTTTAGCTGAGGTTTAGAGATCAACCTGCTGTTCAGTACCTCTGTGAGGTCACATGTTTGTTTCAACCCAGTTACTGTCATTGCTGCCTGCACTTGAACCTGAAGCTGCAGATCAGCTTCACCTGAAATGTCGTGTCTTTAAAAAAGGTATCACAACTAGAGATTTCTTTTCCTGGATTTTTGCTTAAACCTGATATGGGTACATTTTAAAATTAGTTTAAGGGATTTCTTTAACAAAATGACACATATATATATATATATGACCGTAGAGGATGCAGGTGCAGGCGGCTCTCGATTAAAGACCAGCCGAAGAATACATATTTATAACACATTGTTTATCCACCAGGATCCTGACTGTGTGCCAACACGCATGTGCACATACAAACACGAACCCTCTCAGCCTTTGGTGATGTTAATTTTAGTCTTGCAATTATAGTCATGTTGTCTGTGCTTATAAATCTTTGATAAATTGAAATAAGGTGACAGATTTCAGTAGCTCACTGAGGAACATCCTTTTATGTTTGATTTGTTGGAGTAACTTAAACTGAGCTGAGATGTTGTTGTTTAGGGCGGTAAAATGTTCAAGCGCAGCTAAGCTCACCGACATGCTCACCGACAGTGTGATTATTTTCAAATAGTGAATAATATTCTGAAATGGTAACAGTGTAACCGTATAAGAGCTCCTTTCAGAGACGGTTTCCTTACTTCCTTTCCTTTCCTCATTCCCTCCCTTTAAATAAAAAAATTTAATTGAACCAAGATGAAAAAGCTGAGGATAAATCATCGAAGCATCAGCAACATTAAGAGTAAAGCACGTCTTTTACACATACAACCAGTATTTCTGGAGCATCAGCTGCAACTGGACCTTCAGTTTTCTGTGGCGAAGAGTCAGATCAACCTCCGTGACTGACCTGCTGCTTCCTAGAGTAAGCCGGTTCTTGGTCCGGTCTCAAGAACTCCTCGATGGACACCAGGCGAGTATTCTCCAGCTCCTCCTCCACCTCTGACTCCAGCGGTGAAGTGCTGGGAGGTCTGAGGACGTTAGTGCTCTGAGGGTTCAGGAGGTCTGTGACTGGGGCTTTAGGAGGGGTCGGGATGCGCTCGGGGATCCCGAGCTTGGCACTGGGGTCCTCGATGAACTCTGTGATGGACGGGAAAGGACGTATTGTTCCGGGGCTGTCAGTGTCTCTGCGCTGGTCTACCAGTGGCACTTGTGCAGCTGCTGCAGCTGTGGAGGGCTGAGGTGCTGCGTTGATGGGCGAGGTCACATTAACCTAAAGATGACAAAGACAATCACTGCAATGAGGTTTACTTCTATTAGATGTTTTAGAGAACAGGATCTCAGCATCCAGCCAACATGACCCAATCGTGTTGACATTTAGTCAGCTATTTAGCCCATATTTTTCTGCATTTTGCTTAACTGCCACAGTTTACATTAACTCTTTTTTTTGTACCCACTTAACCCTATGTGGGGTGTCAGGGGTCTAATTACAGGCAGTTACAGGAGGAAGGCAGGGGTACACCCAGACAGGCCACCAGTCCATCACACTTATCAGAAGTTCCTGTGAGTTCCTTTACTCAAGAATGTAAAAACAACTAGACAACTGAGACTTCTGACTGACTAACTCAAGTTAGTCAAAGGATTTCTGAGCTGTTAAGTTATGAGTGCATCTTTTTTTCCTTTTTCATGCTATCTTGGTGAATTTATGGTCACAATGGAAACTGAAAGAAAGGGAGTCACAGGGAAAGTCAAAATCATTGTGTCCTGTCTGTGTACTCAGATCTGCCTGAGTTGTAACTCTAAGAATGAGTGTTGCTGATGCATGGTTTCATGTTTGCTTCCATGCAACATGTCCAACTTTTGTTCAGAGTCCCATCATCAGACACCTGGAACTTTCATCTCATGCACGCTCCTCCTGAAGAGGCTCGCCTCACACTTTGTCTGATTCTACAAGAAGAAACACGAGGATGGAAGAGTGAGGATTACCGCTGTGTTAACGGTGGAGGCTGCTGGTGGTGAGGAGGCCTCACATGCAGCCAAGGCAGCAGCAGCAGAGGGGTTGGCCCAGGCCAGCACATATGAGGCAGATGACAGATGATCTGAGTGGACAACATGAGGAGGGTTGGCAGCAGCTTCCACTGGGAGGCTGGGGATACGTGTGTCTGATGGCAAAGTGCTGGGCAGCACAGAGACTTTGGCAGCAGAGTTTCCATAGGATGGTGGTGGGGACAAATTACTTGAAGGTACTGATGGGCAGGACAGGGGTGGCACGACAGGGGAGGGGACAACTGGGCCTGCCATGATGGCAGCCAGCTTGGAGGGCACCTTTACTGGCAGAGAGTCACAGGACTCCCCGTGGGCGGACATGGTGCGTACGGTGAGCTCCTGAGCTGCCTGGAGGGAGTGGATCTGAGAGGGGCCCAGCAGGGCACTGCCTGCTGTGGGGGAAGAGACCTCAAGCACCTGGAATGGCAAGAAACACTGTCAAATCACACAGACACAGTACAAAGGAGCATCTTCAAATGAAGACAACTTATTCATTATTTACATGATTTCAGAACATTTCCCAAATACTTCTTTTAAAAAAAAAAACCATCCATGCCTTTCTCTTGTCAACGTATATAGTGTATCCAGTAACACGGACTCCGTTGGAGGTTCCGGCAGCATCTATGGTGACTGGCAACCAGGTGATGAGAGCGATCCCTGGTGAGGGGCCCTGCTCCAGCTGCACATCCAGAGGAGCATCAGGGGGTCCTGCAGCAATGAAAGGTTTCATATCACCGTCAGAGACACAAGTCTACAATAACATAGACCTGGGTTATTTACTCACATTGATAATACAGTGCTTAGCAAGAGAAATAATGGTCACACTAGAATCAGGGGTCTACAAATAATACTAGCTAGTAGCTACTACTCTAAAGAATCATAAAAACATTTAGAAAACATATACCTGTATTCCCAGACTGCGGGCATGGAACTTAAGAAAATTTAAATGATTGAAAGTTATTTGCAGAAATGTAACTTCAATCACATTTTACAATCTCGTACGTTGTATCAGGACAAACTATTTTAAACTTTCATTTGATGTTACAAACTGAGGTCAGGATTCAGCTCCTCTTCAACTGTACTCTACTGCAAAGCTTTTTGGCATAAAATAGTGTTAACTTTAAGGTCAGATAAGTCTAAAGGAAGTTCTCAGTAGCAGCACTTGATCAGCAGGCGTGTCTCAAAATATACATTCATTCTGATTGATTCCTTCAGCTCTATGCTTCTGTAGCTTTCTTATAAAAAAAACAAGAGAAGCTCTTGAAAGTGTGTCTCCTGATGAATACCAGGATGAGGAGAGCATCAGCGCTGCTGAACACCAGATACTGGGTTTGGATTACAAAGCCGAGCTGCCACACGGTTCAGATATATCGCGTGAGGAGCTGGACATCTTTCAAGAAAATTGTGCATGATAATTCCCACTCAAAGCTTACGAACCTTCTGCACAGGTTCTCTGATCAGTTTGATCAATGCTGCAGGCTCAGATCAATTCTTTTGACTTGATTAAATCCAACATCTACCTGTGTGTTCTTAAGGATGTACAATTATGCAACTTCAGACTGGAATCATTATTTTGTATGTCTAAATACGTGATGTGGACGACGTTAACTTATTTTTAACTGACAGGATTTAAGGGTGAATTGGAAAAAAGATGAGTGAAATTGCTTTACAACTCACAGAAGTAGGAGTTGTTAAAGCGGCTCATCTGTGATGGGTAAAATGGTAAATCCTGACCTGCCATCAGCGTGCTGAAGGTGATGGTAGCGCTCCTGTGTTCACGTCTCTCGGCGGGCAGCTCCCATGGCGTGCGGTGCGGCCGTGCTTCCACTTTGGCTGTGTACTGCAGGCTGGGCAGGAGGTTATTGAGGCACAGCGAGTAGCAGCCAGCCTTCACCAGCTCACACTCCTCATCGTTCAAGGACACAATGTGCACATAGTTACTGTTGCTGGGCAGCCAGGTCAAGTTGGCAGAGGTGGCGGTAACCCTCTCCACACGCAGCTGCGTGGGCGCCACGCAAACATCCCGGCCGACCAGCATGCTGCAGCGGAGCTGGTCTGACAGGCCCTTCTCCGTCAGGCTTTGCACCGACACCCTGTAGGCTTTGAGGTTTACATCGAGCCGCTCCAGCACAGCTTTGGTCTGGGCGCCGAAGGGCACGTTGAGCCGCAGCTCCTGGTCCACATACACGTTATAGCTCCACACGTTGCCCCACCCTGCCGGCACCAACGGAGGGTCCCAGCCAATGATGATGCTCTTGGCAAGCTGCTTGATGAGGGTGAGTTTACGTGGGTAAGGCACAATGTCCACTCCCACCTCCTCCAAATCCAAGTCCAGGCCGTTGGTGAGGGGGGGTGGGACAGACAAGGCCGATGCTGCATCTGAGAGGGCTGAGGCGGGGTCAGAGGCAGCAGAGGCCTCTGTCCTTTCGGAGGCGCTGAGGCCCGTGTGGAGGTGATGCTGGTGGCTGGCACTGTGCAGGCTGCTGTCTAGCAGGGAGTTATGGGACATGTCCCCTGTCTCTGGAGGATGAGTGCTCATGACGTCGTCGTCTGAGACACGTTCCACAAAGTTAGAGGGGACCAGCCCTCTCCGTCCATCCATCAGCTCACCTAAGAGGAGCCGCAACAGAACAATTCAAATCCCGTAATGGCGTAAAGCTTCAGACACAATAAATAAAAATCAGACTCCATAATTGCCTTCATAGAAACCATCTTCATCCATGTCTCCATATACATAGATGTATTCTCCAGCAGTGAGAGGCAGCTCCACTTCAGGGTTGTCATTGGGCCCATCGTAAGGATTATAGCTGTTGGAATGAAGACGTTTATAAATCAGTTTGTTCCCGTCTTTACAACCCGCTGATCTCATATGTGGACTATGACAATAGTTCACCACTTACCTGTATCTCGCAATAAAAACCTGAAGCTTTGCTGCTCCCCTGCTGGTTGTGTAAGGTGCCGGAGCCACATCGATGTCCAACTCCTCCACCTCACTGGCTGTGTCCACCTGGGGACGGCAGGAGCAGTGCATCAGGTAAAGTTAAAGTTAGAAACAAAAGAAACAGAAAAAAATACTCTTCCAAACAGGTAAATCTGAAAACAGTGATTGGAAATACCAAGATATATTCAACTACTTAAAGGAAACAGCACTAGGAGAAGTTCAGGCTCACCTGCTGACTGCAAGTCCAAAACAGTCCTGACCCAAACTCTTATGAGAGTTGCAACTGTGCTAAAACTGATCCAGAGAGGCTCTTCGAATAGTTTTTTTTTGTTTGTTTACTCGTATAACCATTTAGTAGACTAAAAAAAGTTTAGAAATGACTGTAAAGGAATTAATTGTTGAACTGAGAGTGACTATCTGTAATTCCTTTACTGGAAGAACAATCTGAGTGCTCCAAAGATGGTAAAAGTATTCTAAATTTACCATCAGAAATGACTGTTTTTGAATACAGCTCTGTCTAAGACAGTCATGTACAAAAGTTAGAGCCCGCTCTTCTACATCAGTGCCTTTTTTTGTGGTGTTTCTTAGTATAAGGCAAATACAACATCAAATGAATATATATAAGCAATACGAAGTACCCCATTAAGAATAGCTTGCAGAGCTACCTTAAGCAGCAATATCTTTAAGTAGCTGTTTCCTGTATGATTTTATCAGTCTCTCACATTGTTGTGGAGGAAGTCCGGCCTGTTTTTTTTTTTTTTAACAACATTGCTTTTGTTTATTCTTGTTTGTTTGTTTGTTTGTTTATGCACAGCTCTCTTGAGGTCCTGCCACAGCTTTTCAGCTGGGCTGAAGTCTGGACTTTGAGCAGGCCACTGTAAAACGTTGGGCATTTCTTTTGTTCAGCTTTTCTTATGCAGATGTGGTGGCATGTTTGGGATCACTGTCTTGTTGCGTGATCCAACTTCAACTAGACTTTAACTGTCAGACAGATGGCCTCACATTTGCCTCTAGAATATTCAGCTACACAGAGGAGTTCATGGTCCGCTCAATAACTGCAGGGTCCAGGTCCTGTGGTGGCAAAATAAAGCTATGGTTCCAAAGATTCTCATAAATGATGGGTTTGTACAAATCCCCCAGTTCCTACGAAATCTGGAGGTCTTAGACGTTTCTGGGTTGGGGCATAGTTTCCTACAACCTTTTTAGGAAGTTGGTACAGCTGCCGTTCAATTTGTAAGAGCAACTTGAGGCATTCTTGAGAAAATGAGGGGATTTTTCTGCTGCACGCTGGCTGTAGAGTTCTTAGGTGCTTTGTAAGGGCGCCTTGAAACTTACCTAGGGTATACTTATGGTCGTCTTATGAAAATTATTGTGGTAAGGTAGCCGGAAGGCATCTCTATGTGCACCTCACAGCAATCTCAACTTGTTGGTCAGAATATCCTACAGCTTCAGGCACATTTTGTCAGCGTAGAAAAGTTGGGGACATTTAATATCTTTAAAAATATGTCTTCATCGTCACACCTGCTAGAACATTTGTGGAAAAGTTTGTAATTTTAAGATGGCAATAATGCCAAGAAGACTACAGCTGCACCTTCTACAGCTGCAGCTTCAGGACGAAGAAGAAGAAGATCTCATGGTTGTAGCCGCTGCTTTTGCTTGGCAGTAGCAGGAGGAGCTGGAGAGAAGACGGTGACGCTGGTGGGTTCACTGCTGGTACGGTGGTTATAGTAACGCTGTAAGGGCCCCCAAGAACCACTTCATGTGTTCTTGCAGCATACCTATGGCCACCGTAGGAGTATGAGATTCTGGGATAGTCTCCTGACCCTAAATAATCCACAAACATCGTGCGTTGTTCTCTTATTGTTATTTTGCTCTAATTAAGCAACTTATTCTCTTAAATCCTGAAGCAACAAGGGGGAACTTGGTATTGCCCACATGCTTTTTTTGTTTTTGCTTGATTGTAATAAATATTGGCACAAAAATAACAGAAAAAAAGTTATATTTAGTTGGGGTGGGGGGTTAGGTTAAATTTTTAGGTTGAAGTACAATCAGATTATGTTTTTATTATGCTTTGACACAATCTTCCCATAAAATGGAAACTTCTGCCCGAGTTCAATTGAAACGCTGCAGACTACGCAACACAGTAAGAGGTTATGTATTTATTGTTCCCTGGGAAAACGTTTTTAAAGATAATCACCTGCAACTACTACAGTATAACCTTCATAATCCACCGTCCTGAGTGGATTATCTCACTAAATATGAGCTGTGATGAACTGAGGGGAGAGCAGTGACGGGATGAAAAGAAGTCCAACCTTGCTGTGATGCAAGTCAAGACTCTTTAAAGAAATCCAGAAATCCAAACAATAGATGTTAAATCTTTCTATGAAGTATATGTTTGATTAATTCACTGCATTCTGCATGAGATGATAGGCTGGTTAAGAGAGTTTTTCATCTGTTTAAACCATACAGACAAATGTGACTGTTCATGGCTGTATTGAAGACTTTGATAAGTGATGTGGTTGTCGGTGTGAAAACAGTGAAGGAAGAAGTAGTGTGGTGAAGCCTCCTGTGCAATGATGGTTGAACAGTAAAACACCAGCAGAGCTTTTTTTTTTTTTTTTTCCCCTTAATTCGACTAACTGTGGCTTCAGTTAAAGACTCATTAAATGTTACTACAGCCGAAGAAGGGCTTCATGATCAAATTACTGATTGTAGCTTTTGCCTTGATTGAGGTGCCCGACAGTTGAAAATAAAGAAGGCTGACAATGTCAAAGGTAAAGTGTTAGCATACTGCAATACCCCACCCTGGCAAATGACCTTTCATAAGATTGTGCCACATAATCAGGCTGCATGTCACTGAGTATTAACAGTTCAATCACTTAATTTCAACGAAAAGAAGATACTTGTATTAAAAGAAACAATATTTATGCACTGTACTTAACCTCACAGTTTGAATTTAGTCTGAGGAATACCAAAGTGAGGATCTTTGTTCCGAAGGAGGAAAATAAAGGAGAAAAGTACCTCGTGTGTTGGGCTGGACTTGTGCGGACTGAGGTGGGTGTCAGACTTGGGGGTGAGGTGTGCGGTCTCTGACTTGATGGAGGAAGAGGCTGACTTGCTGACGCTGATGGTGGGCAGCTCCCGATGCTTGGTGACAGGCGAGCGCTCCGCCCTGGACAGTCCAGCAGCGTGGGGGGTGGCGCCCATACGGAGTGCACTGGCCACATCTATCGGGAGACACGGGAAGGAAACAATCTATCTGTCATCGGTGACCGATGGAGCTGTTTCACCTGGCTGTTCGTGACCTGTTCGCTGGTTGACATGCAGGAGGTGCAAGGTTAAACATGGATGATTAAAACAGTGAAGGAAGGAAGAAAAAAAAAATCCCGTCTCCATCTGTCTCATGTCAGAGGTCGCACCAACTTGTGTCAACGTTAGTCACACCCGTACTGTTAAGGGGCTTATCTGGTTCCACGCTCGACAGACATTTAACACTTCATCCCATGAGCACTGCCCCTCGCGCGATGATGGGAATCACAGTCATGCTCTGCGCCTGTATGGGACTGTCACGATGGCGGTGCGGGTGGGATGACGGGGTCAGAACATGCCGTGCTTTAGTGACGGTGTCCAGCGTAAATGATGAGTAACAGAGCGCGTACCGAATGAATCGTTACCCTCAGGGCAGGGGAGGGTGTCACCTCCCTCCAGACTCCAGAATGCTATTTCACCCAGAGACACCATGTCCCATGTGCCACCAGTGCAGTCTAAAACACAGGAAGAGTGTCGGAGAAGGAGGTTGGGGACAGCTGTAGGACAGACAGAGCTGAAAGATCTGCACTGTTGTTTCAGTCAACACAGTTGCAGCTATGATTAAAATGCAGAAACAGAACTGTTGTAAACACACAGAAACACACAAAGAGACTATGTGGAGTTCACAAAAGATATGCTTTAAAAGATAACTAGAGAGTCAACAAAAAAAATTACGAACTAAAACTTAAAAGAATGTATGTGAATTAAACAATAGATTTTTAACAGGATTTAATCCTGAAGTGGTTTTTTTTACTTTGTGCCAAGGAATCAACTCCTCCCTTTGTGGGAGGAAATTTACCAAGAAACCAAGAACACTCGGCTGGTCTTTTTTCAAACCGTGCACTGCAGCTCTGCAGCTGCAAATATAATGCAGTATCCAGTATGTACTGCATACAGCAGTCATTCTTGGTGTGTAGTATAAGTGATAATGCTGCTGCAGAAACAGAAGCTGGCCTGCATGATGCCTGTAACCATCTTCTGCGGTATTAAAGACAGACTAGTCAGTTAAATGCTGGATTGTTTCTTTGGAAGTAGCACCATCTGGGTATTTATTGTATACCGCCTCCTGTATAATACAGATTAGCGAAATCAAAATAATAATATTATCTGGGTATCAAAACACCCAAAGTTTACAGAATATGAAAGTTAAATTATAGGTCTGTCATGATTAACAGCACAGATGATCTTTAATAAGGAACCTTTAAGAGAAAAAACTCTGCCAGGTGAACCGTCCAGTGATAGTTGGCACCATTTGTGTTGAAAAATGAACACCTGTTTTATCTAATATGGTATAAACATGCAGGAAACTGTGAAACATGAACAAAGTAAACTGCTCCTTTCACCTGGTTGTTAAAAACCTTTCAAAGCTCAAACAGCATACAGTTCAAATCCCAGACTTTACTGCAGTAAAAGAGCTCAGCAGCTCACCTCGCTCTGTGGTCAGGCCCACGCCGTTGGTCAGAACGGAGAGGCTGGGGTTGTTGAGGAGGCTGGAGCTGGCCAGGTCCACCTTTGAGGCCTGCAGGCGAAACTTCTCCAACTCTTGGGAAAGCAAGCCGAACTGTTCACTCTGGCTGCGGCATTTCTCCTCCAGCTCGCGTACCTTTGACTGCACGCGGGGTGCAGCGAACATGGAGAACATTCAGAAAACATGCAGAAAAACCTCAACGAAGACTAAACGATGGGGGGGGGAAAATCCAGCTTTTGACAGCGTTAGATCGGATCTCATCAATTCGTGCTAAAGAGGAAATGTCAGTGGTGGTTTTATGATATGGTGCTTTAATTTAGATTTCTTCTGTACACACTTTAAGTATCAAATCTAAACTTTTACTTGAGTTAAATCACATGTGAATGCAGTGGTATGTGTTTTAAATCAGATTGAAAGGAGTCACGTGAAGGATCTGACAGGGTAAAAGTCTAAATCAGCTGTCCCATATATGTCAAAAATATTTGATGTTGGTACATGTTTTCTTGCTTTTGACATATTCAAGTTCACTTATTCTCTTAAAAGGCAAAAAAAAAAAAACTATTTTGATGGACGGGAAAAAGAAAAAGATAACACAGCAAAGCACACATTAATGCTCAGTGAAATCAAGCGTTACAGGGTAAGGTCAGGTATTTGTTTTCAGCTGCAAACACAAGTGACAAATACAGGTGGGGGGAAAGGAGAGGAGAGGTGAATAAGAGGAGGAAGGGATAGTTTTCTGCTTTGATGGGAAGCAGGAGGAAAAGATCTGCCAGATAACTCTCCCAGCTCCTTTTTGTCTTCAACAAAGCCCCTAAACGGCAGGGTTATTTGCCAGAACTTTGCAGAGGTTTGTTCGCAGATCTGCTCAGTTTCTGTGTGTGACTGATTTCACTTCCGGCTGTGGTGGGAGTTTCCTGGCAGGCTGGTCTGACAAAAGCCTCTGCTTGAAACTGTCTGAGCAACATTTCCTGTCAAGCTGCCACCTATGTGAAGCCGAGTGTGCACCCGGTCGTTATCGAAAACATTAACTGAATTCAATTAGAAACCTCAAATGTAAACAATTAAAGGCAGCGATCTGACTCCGTGATGACAAACATGAGACAAGATGAGAAAAGATGCTACACGTGGTGAGGAGTGGTGAATGTGCCACGGACGTGCTATTTGCCTCAGGTGAATGGCCTGATTCACACAAACTGGGGTAACCTAAAAATGATTTATTATTAATACTGTAGAACCTGCACTCATGCCCGACAGGAATCTGTGTATGAATGAGAAAGAGCTGGGGTTTGGGGGGTCTTTCTACATGGGCCAGGGTGGGTCTGGTGGCTGGAGGATAAGTCACTTGGCCTAAGAGGTCAACAAGTACCTGCATGCAGTCCAGTGTACTCTGGTTAGCACAAAAAAAAAAAAAGAGTCACAAAATAAACACATGCTTATGAAATAAAGGCAAACTATAGTCATAAAGTAGAAAAGTAACAGTCTGAAGCCAGAATCACTTGAACGTCTCTTGGCCCTCAGAGGCCAACAGCAGCCTTTCAAATGTGTACCAAAATGTTTTAAACGGGCTGAAAAGGCTGTGTGTTGACCTGGCAGCAAAGCCTGGGCTCTCGGGAGGGACAGAGACCTTCTCCTGTGACACTTGGGGTTTAAAAGGACAGATGGAAAGTGAGAGAAGAAAAGCTAGGAGGCGTTTTAAAACAGGAGCAGCTATACTCTACCAGCTCCCTCCGCAACACAAGCTGAACCAACTCCTAAAATAAAATACACACTCCTTTAAGCAACAAACTCTCATAACAAAAGACAACATGTGAAATAAGAGAAAGCAGTCATGAAGTCTGGATGATGACAGTTTTGTACTTTTATACAGACACTAAACTGGCAGTATTATAGTTTTTTTTTTTTTTTTTTAACTTTTATATAATCATTGGAAATCAGGAGCCAGTCAGGCAGATGGTGACTCCACCTGCCATGCCTGCCTGGATTCATTTTGAATTCAAAGGGTGCTATACTCGCGCTGAGACCGAGCACGAGTGTCACAGAGCAGCAGACGAGCCATCTGTTCACACGCTTTCCCAGACATAATAGTGCTTCAAAAACACTTTTATTTTCTACAACAGCTCCTCTGCCAGGTGTTGAGCTAAGAACAGAAAGCCTCTTGGGCCAATGAAGAAATCAAATCTGTCCAACTAAATGTCTTTTCTATAATAAAACTTATCATCTCTATCCTTTCTGCTACGTGTTACGGAGATATATCATATATCCATCATCCCACAGCATTAAAGCAGTGGCTAAATTCTCGTGAGCGCCTCATAATAAAAGTGCTTCATGCAATAAAAAACATTTATTTGTTTATTTGCTTTGTGGAGGAGTCACAGTGGTGTTTTCAAACTCACCTCAAGCATCTGAACCACTCCTTCATGTTCCCTCTTGGCAAATAACTGAGCCTAATGATTAAAAAGACATTAAAAAAATCACTTTATTGTTGACTGTCTGTTGACACAAGTTCATTGGCGCCCAAAGGTTGCCTCCTGCTGGACAAAGCACCGCACTTGCTCGTATGCCACTGAAAGCAACTGAATGAGGCCGTCAATTCTGAAAGAAAAATGCTTCTGACGCTGAAGGCAGCTGGGTGGTTCTTACCCGCTGTAACCGCTTGATTTCATCCTGTTTGAACTTAAGGATAGCCAGTGCCTGCTCATGCTCCAATTCCAGCTGCTGCCTTCGCTCGGCGACCTCTCGCATATGCTGAGGAGAAAGAAAACAGCGTCAGAGCAAAATAGCGTGGCTTGAAGTGGTTTGAGCAGAAAATAAAAAGAGAAAGCCTCTTCTCCCACCGCACCTTTAGGACCTGCTCTAGGTTCTCCAGTTTGGCACGGAGTCTCTGGTTCTCCTCGAGAACTGAATTGCGTTGAGCGGTCACTTCAGAGAGATCTTCCCTCAGCTCCTCATTGTCAGCCCGAGTCTGAGGAACAACAGCGCGTTAGCTGGTTCGTCTCTACTGGATCTCTGTGAAACTGAGCCGAGCATGCAGCAGGGGGACACTGACCTGGTCGAGCAGCTGTGCCTTCCTCCTGAGGAGATCTGCCTCCTCCTTTAGTTGCTCATTTTTGCCTCGCTCATCCTCAAGCTGGCTCTCCTGTTAAATAAACAGAACCCAGTCTTCAGAGTCAGCACGCTGCCCTCGATTCAAGCAGGCTGTCAAAGAGCAGGAGATAAGGAAATAGCGGAAGAAGGCTTACTAAATCCAGACATCTCTTCTGTCGCTTCTTTACTTCATGCTCGAGATTTTCACATTCTTTTCTCTTCTTGCTCAGCTCACGTTCCTGGATGGACGGGGACGACAAAGGCAGCAGCATCAAATCATTATCTCGAAAGCCAAGTCTAGTTTTTCATACAGAACAAACTCTCAAATCACGAATACGTTGCAAAAAAGAACACGCTGACTTTAGTCCCCATATTTGACCTCAGTCACAACAGCGCTGAGGTATTACAAAGCTTACCATCCTCTAATTATTCTAAATGCAGCTTACATGCAGGAGCAGCATAGGAGAAATCAGCTTATTTCAGCATGACCACAGGACCTGAATAAAGCATTACCGCACTGACTGCGTGGAGGAGAGCTGCAGATTGGCTAATTGCAGACCACCAGCAGCTGACTGGAAGAGATCCTGCACTCTCACCAGTGATGACACAGCAAGACAATAAAGATGATTAAACTGCAATCTGTGGTCTGATTTGGTTGATTGTGTATCAGTCGCCGCTTTGAAGGCCACAATAATGAGTATCTGACGAGGACGTCCTCTTGTACAGTCACATGACGACTGTGAGGTTAAACTACCAAACATTCCCAATAAAACATTTTAGAAACCGTTTCCACCAAAACTGCTCAGTCACAGAGATTCCCCATTTTTCTTCCCATTGGGAAGAAATGGGATGAAGTAGACTACTATTAGTCTGTTAATGATACAAGAGTTTCTTTAAAAAAAAAAAAAAAGTCTTTCAGACTTAAATCTGTGTGTAGTGTGTATAAGTGTGTCAGGGGACAGATCTGACGAGGGCCAACAGGATCTGTGTGGTCAAGGCACAACAGTCTGACAAGATGAAGATTCAATGATGTGGCCTTTTAAAATGTATAAACAAGACCCCGAGCACCCCCTCTAACAGCTCACTAATACAGTTGAACACGGAGATAAACAGATCATTCTGTCTTCAAAGATCCTGCCACACCAAACTGATGGCATCATTGAAAAACACCCTGCTGTGTGGGGCCCAAGAGGACGCAACTCTCCAACAGAGAAGGAAGTGACAAATGTGTACATGATTATATCTGATAAGGGAAAGCGGAAGACCGGAAGAGTGCAGTTAAAACTAAAAAACAAAGTAATGTTTCCATGAAACCATTTTATTATTAGCTCAGCTTTTGATATCTAACATCTATCTGTTGTCTTATGGCTACTCTAAAACCTGCCTTCTATTTAAAACTTAATGCCTTATTTCAGCAGCTTTGTGCAACGGGCCTATGTTAGTGCACAAAGAAAGATGAGCATGGACAAAAAAGAGGGAGACTAAAAAAATGCAGGGAAAGAGTCCCAGTCCAGAACTTAAATCTGCTTTAGTCTCTGCACACGGGCCACCCTTCATCCGATTGAGCCACTCGGTTCTGCATTTCTTTTTTTTCAGTGTAAGATGTCTATTAAAGCTCATTTATTATGCTAAAGAAATGACCCTACTGACTGACAAAATCAGTGTTGAAACGGTCCAACAGCACCAACGGTGCAAAACATTTACAAAGACATTTGACAGGCAACCTTTGGCTAGATGTATCATGACAGACTAAGAGATCAGTCAGGATAAAGAATTAAAAAAAAAATACACACACTATACATACATACATATTTTATATATATATATATATATATATATATATATATATATAT
>JAOWBL010000006.1:11320362-11358559 GCA_028564865.1 Zenarchopterus dispar | reverse complement strand
TCATGTTTGTCCTGTTCAACTGTGCGTGCATTGTAGTGTGCATGTATGTGTGTGTGTATGTGTGTGTGTGTGTGTGTACACACACAGATACAAAAAAAAACATGCTCTTCTGAGCACAGTTTCTGCAGGAGTTTATGGTTTACTCAACTACTGTGCTTCAGTCGGTTTTAGAGATCTCACCCTCCTCAGACAGGCTTTGTGATATTTATTAAAAATCTTTCCAACACATCAAATCAACATCATGTGGTTTTAATTAAACATGGATTTTAAAAGGCACACGTGGTTTCTCAAATAGAGTTTCTTCTTGATGTAACCCACTGGTTTCCTCAGTCAGACTACTTGTTATAAATTTTAATTATAATAATTCAATTATATTGAATTGGAATATCTTTAAACAGACCGGCACTGAACATTACTCACTCCGTAAAGTATCTTCATGTTACATTCTGTTGTCTATTATTGCCAAATAAATAAAGTAAATTGAATTTAATTACGTTTCTGTTGTGTCCTTCATATGTGGAAATGTTCTTAATGGACATGAAACATAAAGAAAAAAGAAAGCTGAACGCAGCTTACCGTGCCTTTAATTTCTCATCACAACTCTATACTTGGATTTTTTTTTTTTTGATTAGTTTATGTGAAGTATTTTTGCAATTTTCATCCCGATACAGAAATTCAGCGAGGATCTTTGAGAGAATATGGTCGATTAAAGGCAGGAAAGTTAGGTGCAGCATCAGCGAGGCTGATGTGCTATTTTTCTGAATCCAAAGAAGAAGATCATCCCAGCATTACGTAACAAATCTGATGGTGGTTTACCCCGCTCTGGTAGTCGGTTCACTTACTGGACTGATGCTCAAGCTTTAGCTTCACATGAAATGCAAAGTGGATTGCAAAGCTAGATCCCAGCTATTTGGCATAATATGCACAGTATTTTATTCCTGTTGAGTGTATATAAATGCCTAGTCACATTTAGTTTATCACCCTCTGACAAGAACAAGAGACTGCTGAGACATGGAGCCTGGCGACATATTTCAGAGTGGACCATCACTTTTTTAAAAAAGTGTATCTTGACCAAAGGCACAGAGAGGGAAGATATTTGTCTGACACAGGGTCTTATTGCATTTTCACTGCAACCTGAGATGTTTTCATTTGTTCTTTAAAATAAAAGAAGCAAAATATTAATGAGGACATTTGCTTGAGCTGCATTCAGCTCAATTCTGTCAATATTAGACATTGCTTCAGGTTTGGAGTGTTTGTGTAAGCTGTTTTCTTGAGATCCACTTTTTTCACGTGAACGGCTCACTCTCCTCATTCATCCTGGAGCTCGCTTTGCACACGAGTCCTTTCAGAGGGCTGAAGCTTCTGTCTGGGTCTAAGTCTGTTTACAAACAGAAGCAACTTGAAGTTAACAGTTTTGGATATTAAAAACTACACTTTTTTTTCTTTGCACTGACTTTTACAGTTTTTAATTTAGCTTGTCTCAGTTTTAATTGAGCATTTTGTTGAGTTTTTAACAGTAAAATAACTAGTTTTTTATTAATCTATTTAGTTCTTCTATAGTCTTTCCTTGTTTTGTTGTTCCCATATTCATTTATTTATGTTTGATCTATTTTTCTTTTCAATCCCCAGTATTTTCTCATTGAATAAGGATGAGCTTTCCTTTGTTTCTTTTAGGTTCCTGTTGAACGTTTAGGGGTATGGATCCAGGTGTGTGTGGTGCCTGTGTGGACAGATGGTGGTAGTGGGTGGTAGTGGGTTTTTGTTGCATCTCTGTCTTTTGTTGATTTAATCATGGAAGATCCCTTGTGATGCTCAACTTGTATGAAAGTCCTATACAAATAAAGTTTGGCAGTGACTGACCGATCAGAACATCTACTTCTCTTCATCCCGTGTACCAGGGCTGCTTTTAGGAGGCCATTTCTTCCCATGGAGCTTTGCTGAGCTACTGGTTACTGCATCCTTAAAGATCTTTTTTCAAAAAGGTTCCTGCAGTCGTAATGTAGCAGAGAACTGCCAACGTCCTGGTCTTCTCACTAAACCTCTTGAATGAGTTGTTTTGTCCTCATGAAAGCTGCATATGATAATATAATTTCATCTCCCAAAAAAACATGTATATAAGCCAGAAATGTGTCTGTAAATGACAGGACCCTTGACAAGTGAGGGGTAAGGCTGGGTGCTCTCACCAGAAACTGAATGCGCTGCTCCTGTGTGTGTTCCTCCGGGTGGGAGGAGGTCGGGCTAAGGCCCGGTGGGGGCGTCACTCGCAGCCACGACTCCTCCTCCTCTGAAGGAGTCTTCTCACACCTGGATGGAGCTTCATCTAATGCCACACACGGGGTCTCTCCTGCAACCTGACAGGGGCAGGAAGAAACATTCAGTCAGTTTAAATTTACGCAGGTACTCTTGGAAAGAACCAGTTAAAAAAGCATGAACAAAACCTGCGAGATCCCAGAAGAGAGGAGACGTATAAATGTCAGACTTTACAGTATTCCTGAACACTGAACCCCACTCTCTGAGAGAGGGATTAACAGCCAGCCTCCTTCCAAGTAGCCCAACTACAATCAAAGAATAATCCAGGGGGAATCCCTTGAGCCTCCAACATGACTGGAGGCGACTGGCAGTCTGGTAGCTCTCTCTCTTAGTAGGCCGGGCGTCATCCCCTGGATGCGTCGCAGCAGGTCATTTATATCAGGCAATCACTGGTACACATAAATCTTCATGAACTTAAGGATTCTGCAACCTGAGATGACACGGGGGACAGGCTGAAATGACTTAAGGGTTAAGAATCGGGAATCACTATCTAATTTTAGAGCAAACCTACTAATACTCCAAGTAAAACTGTGCTAGTGCAGCCAAGGCCATGACCCAATAACAGGATCAAAGGTGCTTTGCCACGTGCAGGATGGGGGATCTGGCCTTTACACTCTCTTTTGTTGTACACAGGCACGTCTTTTCCGAGCATCCGGCACAGTTTCCTCTGCTTAATGAAATGACTTCTCTGGGGGATTGCCACAAAACAGCCTCCAGAGTAGCTAAATACCCATTTCACAGTGTCAACACTGCAAAATGCAAAATAAAAAGCCAATCAATTTATGAGAACCTTGTCACCCTTTCACATGCTTAACAGCCCGAGGAAGATTTGTCGGGCTGAAAACACGCCCTGAGTGTCAGGAACTGATGCAGTGACTTCTCTGAAGTTAAGCAAGGCTATCCCCGGTTTATCTTTTGGAGACAAGAGCAGATGGTATTAGAGGTGGTGACTAAAGGCGAGCAGGCGGCACTACAGTAATTCCATTGGCTCCTGGTCAAGAACATTGCGCTGGAGTGAGAGCTTTTCATGGGCGTGCTGCAGATTTTTCTGCTGCAGAGTCCTTTTAGAGATCATTACAGATCCTGACACAACACAGGTGCAGGCATGCCAGGTGATCCCTGCAACCTGGCAAAGGTCCCATCTTTGTATTTGCTCATAGTTAAACCAGTCAATCCTAAAGTGATTCTTAATTAGCTTGTAGCACTTCATACCGTACACATGGAGTGGGCTGGCGTCCTGCGGGTGTGTGGATCTAGCTGCTGCTGCCTGGCAGCTGTGCACTGAGGTGGGAGGCCCATTAGCAACACTTCCCATGTTCTTGTCTCCTTTCTAATAAACACACCTTAGCTGTTCGATAAATAGCCTACTTAGCAAAATAAATAATTCTGCTCGATTTTCTCTCACAAGGTGGAAATATTTCCATGCAACACACTTGATAAATGTTTCATCACCAGTACTTCATACGCTGCTTTCATGCAGCTCAAATGCCTTCAAAAAAGCAACTGCTTACTAAAGAGAATATAAAAGCTCAAAAGGATGAGTTCAAAGCAGTTATAATCAGGATTCAGGCAACATGTGATATAATTCTGACATGGTTTTGATGAACAAACTCAGAGGCAGGAATATTACATAATGCCTCATTTATACAATGTTGTGAGGAGAAAAGACTGGGAGTGAGCAGTGGGCCGACGCTTAACCTATAACTAATCATTTTAAAGGTTTATGTGCCAACATGCTAGCCTCAAAAAACTGACCTAAAAGGTAGTACTTATAGATTTGGTTTAGACGTGGTTATAATTTAATTTTCTTTGGATATCCAGTTTTCATTTTCAAATTCACACTTTGTCTTATGAAAAAAAAATTCTTCAAATGAATTTAGAAACAAAATCAAGTCCTGAAATTTCTTTGCACTTTGTGTTATTGGTCCACCATTAGGAATATTTGGAATTAAATGATCTAAAACAGTCAATGCCTGGATCAGGTTCTGTCTGGGTCCACATGGCTGTCTTGAACTCAAGTCTTACTTAGAATGGAAGGATTTTTTTTTTCTATTTTACTTACATTTAGGAGCAAAAGCCTGGGGAAAGATCCAAAGGTTTTCTGTCACACATTTTTGAAGGAGGACATCAGCTTCTAGAGTCTCCTCTAAACAGAAACAACAACGTTCGTCTCTGATGACATGAAATAACCTGATCGGATGAAGGAGGGTGAAGTTTATATCAAATATATTTGCATTTACATAGCCCCTGTTTCACAAAGAAAATCTTGAACAAAAACAAACATTCTGTAGTCGGGGGGTTGATGATTAGATGCAGAAATAAGATATTTCTCAAAGAGTGCTTTGTTGATTGAAGGTTTTGCTTTCTAAGATATATCTATAACTGGTTTAACTAAACATCCGATAATCTGTACTGATATAGAGAATTTCTCCTTTTAGTTTTTGTTACATTTGAATTATGAGCCAGCAGCGTTTAATATCAGGGCTTGTAACTTCTGAGCAAGTAAAAAGACTCATCTAGAGATGGTTAGAATCAGCTTTATGTAATTCAAACTTATCAAAAACCTATCTGGCATTTCAAGTGATTCAAAGTGGGCTATTTCTATCCTGTTTTACATACATGTAACATACATGACAAATGAATAAAAACGCCCCTGAAGAGTGAGCAGCATCAAAACAGCACATTTTGCTCTGCTGTAGTCAACTTCAAGGATCAAAAAGGCAGAAAAAAACAGAAAAGGATGTAAATGTGACGTTTACAGGAAACACCGTCAAACAGGAAGTCATACACCCAGCGTCATATCAAACACCAACAGCAAAACTCCAAAATGAGATGATGATGTTTGATTACTCATAGTGTAAACGAAGCATCGTCAGCTCATCGCGTCACCACAACTCTTCGTGTAAATGAAGGAACTAGGGACAAAATGCAAGAGGCTCCCGTTAATTCAGCAAGTGAGAACACAATCAGTCAGTTCATGTTAATATTCTGCAGTTCAGTACGTGTTCATTTCTAATATACGCTGCACTTTAATGTTTACCTGCAGGTTGTCTGACTTTGTCCAGATTACAGGATTCAAATATTTTGGCACTTTAGTAATCTGATCCTTAATGTTTGAAAGAATTTTGTTTAAATGGTTCAACTCAGCGCCTCGCTAAAACGCTAAACATCCCCCAACTCTTATTGAAAAAGCCTTAAAGAACCCCTGAATCTTATGTAGTACGGCATGTTTACAGACACAGTGGGAACTTTCTGGGACTCCGGGATGGGCTCAGAAAATAACAGAGAAAAGCCAAGTTACTGTCCAGTCAGTAAACAGCGTCAGAGAGAAAGCAGCCATGCTGAGGGTCTGTCTTCATGTGGAGACTGGAGCAGGTGGGGCCACCTGTGTTTGAGGTCGGGCCGAACTTCTCCACACCCGCCGAGCTCCCATTTTCCCACTGACGTGGTCCATGTCTGCTCAAGGATCTAGTACACCGCGGCCCTTGCGTACTAAAGCAGGGTCAGATCCCATTCAGCAGGCCCTGAATGCCATAAGCACATTGGTGTAATCCCTGCAGACTACTGAAACGGGTAACTGGATCACTTCTTTTAAAAGCACCTTAATGGATTGGCCTGGCCGTTGATTTTCTTTTTAATGCGGTGCATATCGATGTCCACCAATCAAATGCTCTATTGTCACTAATTCAGTCCATCTAAATTCTGCATCTGGATGCTCTGAAATATGACAGTTACAAAACCGGGTTTTTGACTGGCTGCCCTTGACTAGGCCTCATGCCGTCCTGTCTTTCTGATTTATAAGAAAGTAGCAGTCCGTCATACACAAGAGTGGGATTTACACAGGATTTACAGAAATGAATATTAAAAAACAGCAGCTATTACACTGAGGGGATCAACCCCTTTACCTGCATGTTGCAATACAAAGATGCTTTTGCATGTAACCCACAAACAGTCTTAAAAAATAAGATGGTGATTTTAACATCAAACACAAATGCAACCGCCGCTGCCTTGAGCCTGTCCTCTGACACTCCTGATTCGTCGTGACACTGACTCCTTCTCCAGTTTGGAGTCCTGCACCGTGTCAGTTTCCCACCAGACAGACACATAGGAGGTTAACCATGGAGAACATGACCAACAGCTGAGCCCCACACACAAGAACAACAAAACTCACAGGATGACCTACCCCGTCTGTGTGGTCTGTGGCAACGTCAAGGCTTTCCTTGGCCTGCTAGTTATCCAGAGCAGGGCGAGATAGAAAAGTCTTTAGTGCTGCTGTAGTCTTACCTACCATCCAAAACCCTCTCACCGCTGCTACAGCAACAGAGAGCGGATTACTGGACTGTACCATTCTGTTGTTAGAGGGGATTAGAGTTCACACAACATGGCCCCTTTCTGGGTGAGCGTGTGCCACCCGGGTGCGCGCGTGTGAGTCCCACAGAAGAGAGATTACCACGACCGGCATTCTCATTTGAGCTTCTCGGGGAGCAAATTTCCTCCACTTCACGGTCAGAGGAGAATTTCATAAACACAGCCCCCATCAATAAGACCTATGTCTTCAACGTTATGTAAACTGACATTATTCCACAGAAGCTGTACCTTTAAAATCCACCTCTCAAAAGGAAACCAGGAAATTACATTTTCCCTGATTGCAGAGGTCCACTGCTTTGAATCCATCATATTTTACAATTACAAACAGGAGCCACAGCGCATTATGCAACCTGTTTCACAGAACCGTGAACGCATGTTTTATTTCTGCTCTGTGGCCAGTGAAAGATGCATCAGAGAGAAAACGAAGCAGCGCATAAAATCACTGACCACAGAGAAGATCAGCATTAACTGCAGAGAGGATCAGAGTGTATGACTTTGGTAGCTTTGATCAGGCCCAAGTTAAACACAGGGAATCGCTTCATTATGGCTTGTGGCAGATTAGAACTGAATCCAACGGCGGGATATTATGTAAAGCAAGCGAGCGCCTATGCCAATGTAAACATACAGTGGGTTTCACAACAGATTCACAGGGACATACTTTATGTTCCTAATGCATGTGCATGGACATGAGCTGGTTTGCTTGGTAAAGTTAAACTTGCAGGTTGTGTGATAGGCACACACAACTTCTTGGAAATGTGCATTCGTTTTTTAAAAAAGGTTAGTGCATTTTCTGAGCTGTAACTGCATAAATCCAGGAATTCTTCATCATTTTTCATGACAGAGAGGTGTGCATCTGCTTTAACGCCATGCTCAGTGATACATTGTGCACTTTGGGGATACACAGTCAGTAGTTTTCCTGAACTAAGGGAACTACTTTTTCTCTTCGCGAGTGTCTCATCCAGGTGAAGAGACCGACATTTATTGACACTTTGTTAACACCAAATGTGCGCGGTGCTCATTTTAGACAGGACTATGAGCGCTGAATTTTTTTTTCTTTTTTTTGGAAGCTCCAGATAGACTGTAGAGATCAGAGTCATGTGGCAGCTGACAACGCTTCACTCTGTGCTGCCACATTAGCTCAATCATCAGTATTAGTCTGCCAGGACACTGGCTACGAGGTCAAGAGATCAACCTGATGCAGCTCAACACAGACGAGACCTGTAATGGCTTTTCTAGTCCAACTATTTATTTCATCTGATGCTGCCGTTTTAAACCCTCAGTTCTTGTTTCGTTAGACTCACAGTTCTGTTGGAAACCATTAGCTGGCCTCAGGGACTCACCAGCGCACTGACTCCGTTCTCTACTGGTTCCCTTCATATCAATAATTAATCCGTTTGATATGTCTCCTGGAACTTGTTTTTTCCATAGCTATAGGGTTGGGGGGGGGTTTGTTTTTTTTTTGGTGAGGATTTAAACTGTAGTTAATTGGTGCTAAAACTCCAGTGTAGATCCATATTTTTACTGTTAAACTTGTTCTAGCTCAGCTGGCTTTCCTCATGTTACATCACTGCTAATCTGGATTTTAACATGAACAAGACTCTAACACTAAACCACTGGAGAGATGTTTGCATTCAAAGTGTAGACTTTTTTTTCCAAAACTCATGTCTTGCTAACAGAAGGTGCAAGTTGCATATTTACAGCTCATTTGGCCGTATTAAAGGTGATTAAGACCAACATTTCGGCTGTGTTCTTCGAGGAGGAGAATGGCTTTACCTTCTCTTGGCCTTTTTCTTTGGCATTTTCCCTGCACTCGTCTGTACCAGCGTGGTCAGGGCTTGGGTTGTGCTGCTGTCTGGACGAAGTGACTGACAGCTGCCTCTGGAGCCGCAGCACCTCCTTCTGAGACTCCCTGAGCAGGTTCTCAAACTTCACTCTGCCAGACTGGACAGGAGAGCCCTGCAACCACAAACACGCAAGAGCAACGTCATCATTGCAGCACTGCATTTTTATTTTCACTGTCTATTATTTGAACTTGAATCTACACCTCCAAAAAGGAAAACTTTAAAGTCATTTGGTTTGGTCTTTTTTTTTTTTTTTTTTATGTCCAACATCGGAGCCAGCACAGATGTTTTCACCTGTTTTTTCCTGTTAAACTACTTTATTACTAAATCCGACAGATGTTCAGATTTAAGAAAATCAGCTGTTGGGTACATTGAAAACAGGCATTGAGAACAGTGGCCCAGTCCTGCACTGTCATCTTTCTAGACATCAGCAGTGACGCAGCTGTTCTTATCCGGCTAAGTAGGAGGCTGGGATAAGCAGTACCCACGCTGTCCAGCAGAGGGCGAGCTTGCTGCGCTATCAATCAGTGGCAGAGCAGTTGGAAGGGTTTAGATGGAGAACTGCCTTAAAAACGTAGAAATGGACTTTTCCAATTCTATCTAAGCCGAGTGAACTCACTTTAACTAGTTGTTTTATTTATTTAATACCTTAGTGGTGTCAAGCCGTGCCTCCAGGTCCCTGCACTCCCGCTGCAGAGCAGCAATCTCCTTGTCCTTCGACAGCAGCACATCAGCATGCTGGGCTAGGTCACGGGCTCGCTGACGGGCAAATGCTCTTTTGTACTGCTCCAAAGACCCGGGTCTCATCAGCGATGGGGAGTTCACCTTGGAACAAACAGATTTACCATCACAGAGGTTTCAGAAGTCTTCAATACACCATCACTCTTATATGCTAAAATCAAATGCAGGCTTCAAGTTATTGCAGGTTAAAGGGGTCCTTCAAGCTATTGAATAATGGTGTGTACATTTTAAAAAAAAGTAAAACTAATGAGGACTTCACTTTGGGAAATGTGATTGATTTATATAGTCTTGACTATTTACTTTTTGGTGATGCATTTAATTATTCTGAAGGCTAATGCCATTTTTCGACAAGCATCCCATTCTGGAGGTTCATTACTAACTCATTATCAAGCATGATGAAGTGGAAACACCCTTTTGGTGCCGTTTGGTATGAGAGGATTTGAGATATTTCTCTGTGCAGTGTACCACTCTGAGATTGGCCTCCTGTAGCTTGCGAGCCCTCTCCTCCAGCCTCTTAGCGAGAACAGCCAGCTCGGTGTTCTTCCTCCTCAACCGTCTGACCTTCTCCTCAGTCTCTGGAGCGCTGCTCTTCCGCTAAACAGAACACAAATGTCAAGAGCAGACAGTGTCTGCGGCAAATATTAACACAGCGAAGCCACACAAGAACGCTAGACAGACACACAGATCACTGGAGCTTATGGGTCATCTGGAGAGGACTCGGTAGCTGGCTGGCTGATTCTAAATCATCTGCTCGGCAACCACTCGACATTAAGAAGATACACGAGGAAAGGAAAACATGTTTGTCATTTTAAAATTGAGAATAGAAAAAGAGACGGCTGCAGCATCTTTGAGTCAAGTATCTGAGCACCTGGCCTACTTTCAACAAAGCCTTCCATCACTGGTGCTCAGATATTTTTAGTCTTACCAGCAGGCCATTCTCCTCCTTCAGCGTGGCACACGTCTTCTCCAGCTCATCCAGGGCTCGCAGAAGTTCAGAGTTCTGACGCATCACAAACCCATAATCGGTACCGTTCTGCAAAGCAAAGATGGAAAAATGGTCAACTTTCCACTGGTGGCTTGTTGTTTCTTGCTTCTTCTACTTTCTTCTTCTTCTTTTTTTTTTTTTTTTTAAAGATCACAGGACACCTCCCCTCTTTGTTTTCAGTAAGAGTAATTGATTTTCATTTTTGCAGGACTGCGTGTCCATGTTCATTTACAGGATTACAGGGATCATTCACTGCTATGAACCACACAGTCTAATGGTAAGGATGGTGAAGGGGCCGTCAATAAACTTTTCATTAGACTCAGTTATTCAGTTTACATCTGGCTCTGAAAACCTAGTCAGTGTAGGAGGAAAAAAAGCTCTTCTCTCATGCTGCATGATGGGGAAATAAAGACCAGACACAAGGCACTACACAAGCTGACAGACAGAACCTCTTCACCAAGTTCTGGATTTTAAAAAAAACCCAATACAGCTGCATCCTCTGAGTAAAGTAACGATGTCATCCGAAAACAACCACTAAAAAAGTCCTAATGATATACTGATCCAGACGGATACGTCAATGAAATGATGCAAATGATGGATCCTTGTATGCTAAAGTACTGATCAAGTGTCAATACATGTAATTTTCATCAATGCATTTTATCAAGTGGCCTTTTGTCTATGTTTATAATCCGTACAGCTCATTTTTCATTTAACAGCCTAGTTACACCCAGAAATAACCAATTTAAAATGGTATATTAGTTGCTTAATAGGATTTAAAGCTATAAATGGAAGCGACTATGTCCAATAAACATATGACATTGTCTCATATCTATCACTAGCTCCTCAATCAAACTGAATTAAAGTCGTACTGTGGCAGACTATATCGGCAAATACTGAATCATCATCCAATTAAATCGATGCGGTACCTGAACCTCTAGAAGGTTGGATCCTCTGAACCGACATTCGGAATATGAAGTACATACAAATCAAACCCAAAGGTGCAGGGAAGTTAAATAGGGAAAAGGATGAATGCATATGAAGGCCAACCTCGTTCTATATTGAATGACTGCAAACAGTTTTTATCATAAATACATCTAAGTTTTAAATAGATTTATAGTATTAGGTATGACACAACTGAGCTTGTTATCTTGGAAAGTTGAAGTGAAGACAGAACTGAAAAGAGCAGCAGTCCATCGACGTGTTAATCAGGAGTGTAATAGATGTTAGGCAGCCACACAGATGAAGCCTCAGAAAGGTCTTTGATTCAGATGGAGGTAAAGACTCTCTGCTTCTGTATCAGCGCTTCTCTAATGAGCCCTGAGGCTACGAGGGGGTGGCCTGACAAAATGAAGGAAATAGCTGCAGTGACAGCAGACAGACAGGCTCGGTGAAAAAGTAGCTGGAGCTAAGGAAAACACTTTCTTCTTGAAGAAAATAAAAAAGAAACTAAATCTATTCTTGACTGTTGTTGTGCAATGAAAACAGAGTTTTCAAGTACCCACTGCAACCCACAAAACAAGGGGGGAAAAAATCTTATAAGTGCTGTTTTACTAAAGCAGCAGCACGATGTCTGAATATGTGATTAGACAAGCGAGTGAGAGAGCATGCACACACAATCATTTACACACTGTTCAGGGAGGAAATTAACATTTCAACCCCTAATGTGTTGAGGAATTTTAATAGTGAATGGCAAATTGAGCTATAAATGCAACCACATTGTAGTTTCTGTAAGGAGAAGTAAATTCCAGTCAAATTTAAATACCAAATCAGCTGCAAATTAGCAGTGATTTAATTAGCCTTTTTTCAAGATAGATGAAAAAAAAAAAAAAACACGCTTCACGGACAACATTTATAATCAATACAGGCATAAAGTCAGTACTGTCCTTAAACTGGAATGCTTTCTTTGGTTAGAATGTGGCATGTTCCTGGTTTATAACAGCAAATGTCTTTCACTGTTCTGGTGAAGCACAAGAGCACCTTCAACATCTGACGAGAGAAATATAGTACCGATATATATATATATATATATATATATATATATATAATATTGAATATGTGTCTTTGAAAACAAATTCAGAAACAGAAAATGGTTATGTTGTTCTTGCACAGCCAGTTAATGTACTTACTGGATTCAAGTCACCAATCTAAAAGGATTAAAAGGATTCACAGGAGAACTGTAGAAAGTTGCATTTTTTTCACGAGTATTTTCAGGTCACTGATTCCAGCATTTACATTAGTGTGTAAATGGTCCATCCTGTTCACGTGGTTAAAAATAGCACCGTTTGACTTTCTTTAGCTGAAAGTTTCCTGTCCTTTTATTAAAAATCTTAAAACAGAATGGCAGCCCATACAAGGCATACTTGACAAAAATGAAAAAAGACATTTGCTTATGTGTTCTTGGTGCTCCAGAATATGACCAAGAGAAAAAAAAAATCTGCTGATTTTATTGCTAACTCTTGGGATTCATCCATTCACTGAACTTTCTGGTCAGAACCACATGCACAGGAAATAAATAACTGCAGTCACGTTGGCATCAGAGAGCTAAACACACTGTAAAATGTGTTTACCCCGCAGGGTGACAGTCCCTTTTTATCCCTCAGTCAGATGAATACCGAGGCACATCGAGGAACTACACACAAAGTTGGCGGTGCTGGTAGCAACACTTCATGATACGTGCTTCCGGGCCGGCTCGAGGATTTTGGTGGCCCTAAACAAGCTTTTGTTTGTGGCCTCAAAAACAAAAAAACAAAAAAAAAAACCTCCAAGTGCAAACACCAACTCACACACAATGATCACAACTGAATCACCAGACAGATGAACACATAAATTATCAGCAACTGAAAAGTCAGAAAATCTCTGTATTAACATTTGATTCAAACCTGATTACATGACTACATTAGTGTAAATGTATAAAGTAATCAGGGCGGCCATTACCCAAAATGCTCGTGGTGGGAAATAAAGCACATAGCTCAAGAGGGCTTTTAGAAAATAACGTTGAGCCAAATATTTCACATTATGGACAGTCTTCTCAGATCTCCTGAGCTGCCTTTTTCTTTAAGGAACTTTATTAGTTGTGAATAACTCATTAAACTTGAATAAGTTATTATACTTATTGAAGAATGTGTGATTTATTTAGAACATGTATTTTTCTGTGTATGAGAGCATAAAAAAGACCAACTCAAAACCTCAACACAACCCTTTGACTTTGTTTGGACTTTAATAAATAGGTCAAATAAGAACAACATATTTGACATTATGAGCTTCTGTGATGTCATGAACCCAGATCCGTGTAGTTTTATCCAGTTTCTCCATTTTTATTCCTGTCCAGCTCACATCAGGGTGCATTTTCTCAACCTCAGAGGTGGGTAGTGTGTGCAGCATATGTAGACTGAATAAAACTCTCTGGGACATCACCCACAGGTTTTCTGAGGAGTGGATTTGAAGCCTATTTTTCAGAGCTTTGACTAATACCATTTTGGTAGGAGCTGACTATGCCTGATCTAAATTAATCCAAAATTGAGGAAAAGGGCTGAATGAACAAGAACCGCTATGAAAAAAAAAATCCACCCCCATACAGTAGCCATGAATGTGAATTCTAACTATGGAGACCAAAATGTTTTCCTGGACTAGGCTGTAAATATGGTAAGTTTATTTCTGCTCTAAAGTTGGACACTTTTACCCGTGGTTCAGTAGAGACTGACTTGCTTTTAGAGCCAGTTCCTTCTGGTCAGTTGAAGAACTGCTCATTTTAGCATGTAGGTTTGGTAAGATAGATGTTGCTCCTTATGCAACATCAGTTTCAAAAGAGGCACATCCAATGAAAGGTTAGGGCAGAGGGAGGTGGAGTATGTGGAGTGGCTCCCAAGCTGATATGGGTAGAGCATGTTTTGCAAAAGGAATTGCTCTTGTATCACTTTGACTCAGGACATTTCATTAAAACCTCAAGAACATATGTTCAAAAAAAAAAAAGAAAAAATAGAAAAAAAAAAGGAGGTATAATATCTCCCACAAACCTCTCCTTAAAAGAGCTGTTGTAAGAAGCTCTACCCATTCCATTTGAAGCCAGCAATATTTAAAAACTGATAAGGACCAAGATTCTAATCATGTAATCTCATCAATTTCATTCAGTAGATGAATTAGTAAATCACTTTGTTAAAAGAGAACTAAACTTAATTTTGAAGTTGGCTACTCCAATCCAGGTCAGTTTTGTAAACCGAGATGTGACTCTCTTCTTTGAAAACTGAATCTAAATAGTCATCTAAAAATGGTTGTTTCTACCCTGATGATGTCATAGTGTATCACAGCTGACCACAACACTGCTAACAAGAAAAGCAATAAAACCAGCTGAGGTCTCTGAAGTAACTGAAAAGCCACAATTACTGGGAGCATAAGCTACTGCAGCCCAAACTGTCAGGGGGAGATGGAATTAGGTAAAATATAAAACCCTCTATTTCAGCCTATTATGTGGAACGCTCTGCATCATAGACGGTAAACAGTCTTTCAAAGTTTGGAAATGACCCAGTTTAGCTCACAGATAAGCCTGTGTGTCCTTGAGATGCATTTCACCAGCAGCTGGAGGATTCAGCTGTTCCCCCCGCTTCCACTCAGGAAGACGATGCTAAAGTACAATCACTCACCTCAGAGCGAGGCCGGCCAGACTGAACTCAGCCTCCATTGTGATTCTAATGATCTTGGAGTCCATCCATGTCGATTAATTGTTCCCCAAGAATCATAAAAGATACACCGGGGGCTTTTCCTAAGGCATGAGGTAATGCATGCTCCCTGCAGTCCCTCCTTCATTCGCTGCCACAGAAAAGGGCTGCAGGTGGTGAGGTCCAGTGGACATATTAGTATACAGCCCAGCTCTTCTCGCAGCAGTGCTGTTTTCTCGTGGACCTGGCTCACTAAAGCAAGGCAGATGCAGCTCAGTAGCAGGAGGGCAGGGGTCTCTCCTCAAACGTCTGTCAGGAGAGCCGAGCCCTGGGCAGGATAGACAAGCCCGCAGGAGTCATCTCTGTCTGCTCTGTTTGAATCTGTCTGCTGGAACTGAGCTGAAGGGAGTCCTGAGAATAAAAACACACAGACCATACATGCTCCACCGGATCATCACACTGACAGCGCCTGTAGCCTGGGTTCTGACAAACCGTGCCCAATAAGTGAGTCTCGACACTTTGAATACTCATTTACTGTTTCTAATTGAATTGCTTTTGTGAAATGAAGACAATTTATCTGAATCACATTACGCAGTCAGCTAAAATGAACAATGACAGCACAAATCAACCATTCTATCAAAATCATTTTGTTCCGAGAGCTACCGAGCAACCCCAGCTGATTAAAGCATTACGCCTTGAACGACCGCCGCTGTTCCAGATAAAGTGCCGTACTGTAAGAAAACCCTGTGTGAAGCCTTCTATCTGTATCACAACATATGTATATATTTTTTTCTCCTGTACAAAACATGTGTGCAGCACCTCTTTCCAGCCCCTGGTCACACACTCCCCTCTTTATGTACACACACTGAATCAATACTCAGTCATGCAGGAGATGAATCCTGACAGGTTACAGTCAACTAACAGATGCAATGACTTTGGGCTTTTTTTTTTTGTTAGACCTTTTTGGTAACTTTGAACAAACCTTAACAGGCTCCTCTCTGTGAGGCTTGAAGCAGATCCCGCCCCGCACTTGTCTATTAACTGCAAAGATGGGAATATTGGAGTCTCCAAATTTAGCAGCAACTAATTGGGCCAAGTAAACGTAGAGGCTCGCTGCTCGATAGCAGTCTGCTCAATGAGCAGCAGGAAGAAGAAAAAGAAGAAAACCCACATTAGTGTTGAGCCGGGGACTTTACACACTTAAAACAGTGTTATTAAAAAAATCCAAGGACAAAGTCTGCATTACACAACCATCACAAGTCCACAGCACAGCAGGTGGACCCATGACAGCAGACGTTACTGACCCTGTGAGAGGAAACTACTTTACCATACCCACTGTCACAAAAACAAAATCTTAGGCAGTAAAAGTTGTTTATAAATAGAAAGCTTTGCTGTTTTCCTCGCCATCACCCATTTCCACCAGAGCAATTTGCAGCATAATTCCACTCATGCTGCTTGACTGACCACAAGGAGCAGTTTGGAGCTTCGTAATGAGAGTAACCTAAATTGCCTTCTGATTATATGGATCATGTGCTGCTTTACATGCCTCAAAAGTCCACAATAATAATGGCTTTGGGATTTTCTGGAATGCCTCTCTTGTCGAGGGATTTTATTTCACGTTCATCTAAAAAAACAAAGAAAAAAAAACGAGACAGTCGATCACATTTACAACTCTCAACACAGTTGTAAAGTTTATTAAAAAAATGTATAAGCAATGTATATGTATGTATGTTTCAGCAGATATATGCATACTTCAGCAGATCTACTTCAGATCCAGCGGGGGCAAAATAAAGGATATTAAATGCAAAAGGCAATCCAAGGGCGTTAGTGCATATGAAGCTGAGTTCACGTGGATTTTTCTACACATTTTCACAGTTTAATAGTCACTAGAACATTGACTTTAAACTAAAATAATTCCTACATCCTTGTGCTTTATCCTCTTCTCCCTCCATTCAATGTGATGGCCTTCGTCCTAAAAATAAAAGCTCTTAAATTGAACTTTTCAGCAAGTTATTTTGTCTGTTTGGTGAATATATTCAATACTTAAATGTTTAGGCTGTATCTTTGCAGGAAATAGAAATCCAGAAAATGTTTCCACTGAAACTAAAACCAATAAAGATGTCATCTCTGAAAATAGGAGACTCTGGAGGGGACTTGATGACTCGAGCAACAAAAACTAGAACAGAGTATTAAAATTTAAGAGATTTATGCTTACATATTCATAAGGCCACACTTCCAGATTGCTCTTTTGTCCGGGATTTGACGAGCTTTTGTAAGGCGTATGGAAATGTCTGGTTTCACAGAAGCTCTAGCATCAGCGTTTCTAGCAGACGAGAGAAATCCCCCTCCGTAACCCTCTGAGGAGGCCGACAACCAGACAAAGACACGGGCAGGAAAATAGGCACTTGTATTTCTTTGTTGGACATAACTGAAGAAGCCGTTAAAAATAAAACGCAAAAAAAAAAAAGAATAAATCTGCGACTGTTGTAAAACATCACAGGGTGTCTTGCAGACTGCAGAGTAATCATGCAGTCACGTGTACCACAATATTTACATCGCAGCTGATGCTCCTCTGCTGCAATAAATCCCTAAAAGTAAAAGTTTCTTTGGGGTATTAGGCTGTTGGGTTTTGATTATTCCTGTGCTCTTTTAATTATAACCTCTGTTCTGCCTCACTTATTGTTTCAGGGTTTATTTTTTGCACCATCCCAGGTTAAGTCTTACATTTCTCCAGTGAAGCCTTCGTTTGTTCATTTTATTACTTTAACCTATTTTCTGTTTTACTTTGAAGGTGTTTTCTTGTGAGTGATTTGCTTTTGACTTCTAGTTGTTTCTTTTCTGGTCTGGTCTGATCATCCTTGTGTGTGCACGTTTGTGTGTGTTTATATTTTTCAGTCTTTCCTCTATCTCCTGCTTGTCTGTTGTGTTTCTCTCTCTCTCTCTCTCTATTGTTCAGACTTTGGCCTGTTACTTCCTGTATTGTCTGCCAGTTTGGTTTTGCTGTGTACCATTTTGCGTTTTAAAAAAAAGGACTAGCTGTCGCTGACACCTGGGTCGTAGTCTTGTGTGTTTGGGTCACATGAAAGGGGGAACGTTCTCCGTCCGTTGATGCAACTCAAAAATGTCCTGTGGCTGGAGAAATGAGGTCTGTACAAAGTTTGGAGATATGAATGATTGCTTGGACAGAGAGTGATTCAATATCTGTCCAAGATATCCGTCTAAAATTTATTATAGCACTATGATCATATTAGCAAAATCCAACTTATTCAACTCACAACATCAGCTGCACTGCAAAACATTGCTCTAGTAAAGACAATTATTAGTGAGCTCAATAAAGCACCTCTCTTTAGGTTCTGGAAAGGGCTTTACACAGTCTCCCTCATTCACATAAACACACACAGTTTATGTGAGTGTTTGTTTATTTATTACAAATATACTATATATTATATACTCTATATGGTGTATAAAGGATTTCCTGTTTGCAGTCACATTAGCACTAATATTATCAGGGGGCAATGTGGGGGTTCAGTGTCATTCCCAAGGACGTTTCAGCACGTGGCAGGGCTGGTGATCAAACCACTGACCTTCTGGTGGGAGGAGAGGCTGGGCCTGAAGCATGGCTGTCAGTACTGGGGAGAAAAAAATAAAAAACCCACAAAGCAGTTTGTGGTGTGTTTTCAACAGCAGCTTCCTCATACTCATATATAAGTCATGAGGAAACCCTCTTAAGTGTCCACTAAAACCCTCTCCTGTATTTATCACAACTCATCTCCTGGGGCTCCTGACAGTGACAGATTAGGGGGTTTCTCATACGACGAGAACAAAGAGCCAGCTCAAGTCACCCCCTTTTTCCACCGTAGGCAAAAACGATGTTTTTTCATCTCATATGGAGAGCACAAGATACCCGTGTTTCTGCAAAAATGTTGCGTCTGACATACAGGTTCTTGTTCAGACTTTGGGATGAGACTTGTTCCTGTTCCAGCTTTGGTCTCTCTTTGGATTCTTTTTTTTCCATTACAGCACAACAAAGTAATCAAAATCCATACAGGCATGGCTGCTCACGTGGCTCACAGTCGACAATGGAAAATGTCACAATCTCCTCAGCCTTCGCGAGCTTAATAAAGTGTCAGACACGCAGAGAACATCTGGCTTTTTAGCAACGCAAAAGAGGAACAGAAGGAAGGGCCACCTAATTATTTCATTGGGTGCAGTGTCAGCACAAATCCGATCGAGGGGAGACACGATGTGGTGGGGAGGATTTGTTTCTGGTTCTCCACAGGCTTCACATAGAGAGCTTCAAAAAGAATAAACCCTTCATCTCGCCAAAGTAAACTGCAAATGCAGAACAACCCCAGGAGTCCCTGCATTCACACCAGTGGCAACTTTATCTTTGGAAATTTGAAGAAATGCTTTTAACTCTACTTTTCTCATTTAAAACCACATTTGGCGTGACTATGGGAAAAAGGCTAGAGATGCACTGATAGCAGTTTCGATATCAGCCAATTTTCTTTCTTAGAAAAATGAACTGCATTAAAAATAAATCTGAAATTGTTTTTCTAACCCTCAGATAATATCCATGCAGCTCCCACCCCACCAGAGAGCCCACAGCCCAACCCCCTTTAGCAAGGAGGAAAAAAAATCATGTCATGTGCTTGAGACTGAGACACTGTTGGAGAAAACAAAACAAACAAAAAAGAAGACAAAGCAGAAAATCAGCCAGCTCGAATCAGAGCATCGCTAGAAAAGGGGCTCAAAAAAAAAAACAAAACTGTGATCTGTAGTGGTTAAAATCTTAGTTAAATTGATATGATCAAAGAGATACATTTAATCATGCATTTCACAAAAAAAAAAAAAAAGGTATGTGTGACTGAGGTTCAGTGTCTTTGTTGGTAAGCATTTAGCAAATGGCAAAAATGGAGTATATGGTTCATCTTCAGACCGGTCTGACCCCGTGAGCAGCAGTGCACTCAGCTGGATAGAGAAGTCCATAAACGGGAATGGAAAATCAGTCCATCCAGTCCCACAGGGACTTTTTATTATTCCTGAACTTGCTTTAAAGAAAAAAAGAAAAAAAAGCATCCATCCTAGTCCATCACTGTCATCACTTCAGCTTTCCACAGCCAGTATCCATTCACCCAGCATTCACTGATAAATGAATGCTGGGTGGTAAAGAACCAAATCCGGTGGGGATTTCCAGTAGAAACAGACTTCTATTTGGAGAACACAAGAAAATCCCCAGACCTGCATCACCTGCCAGCTGCAAACAACTTCAACACTCAACTATGTCGTTGTTCTCGCTGTAAAATACAGTTTCAAAAGTCGATCACACAAAGTGCTGGCAGTACGTTCCTCTCTCCATCTCTTACACAAATAGCTATCAAAAGAAATTAAATAAAAGATGACGACATGGTAAATGTCTGCCAGGTAAGGAAACAGCAAGCCCTCGAAGGTTCTGCTACAGGATCGAAATGACATTTTACACACATAAACACAGTCTACAACACGACAGGTGAAGGTCAAGACACAACAATGGAGGAATGTCTGAATGTAAGTACCACCCTCAACACGAAAACCTCGCAGCTCAAAGGCTCAAAAATGGACACTCCAGTAATGAAGGACTTAAATGACCTTTCCTGACAACCAGTGGACCAACAAAAATGAGCCTCCCTTCCACACTCCAAGCAAAATACACTTCCAGTCGAGAGGGCGGATGTAGGTAATCATCGGCTTAATCCTGGCCGCAGTTTGAGAGCAGGACAAAAAGACGTTTACATGTCAGAGGCAGGAGAACACTCCAAAAGGCTCCCAACAGACTCTGGAGAATCTGGGGGACCTAAAAAGGGCATCACTAGGCCTTCAAACCTGGAGATAAATGGAGAAACTGACAAAAAATAAACTGACAAAGATATGCAAAAACATTATTACAGATACAACAATGTCAACAATGTGAAGAACCCCCAAATCTCCTATATGGGGTGTTCCTCTTCAGATTAGTCATAGCTGAAATCTATATCTTTTAGGTTTAAATGGCATCATAACGTATGAGAGGGCATACAGGCTGAAGAACCTGCAGACTTCACCGATACTCTTTAGAAGCCCGTGTTAGAGACTTTTGCTTATACAAGCAATGTTTACTCATGCTTACGGTTTATTTTTGGTGCTTTCTGTCACTGCACAGCTGATGCTGCATTCAATGACAAACACGAACTCGAAATGATCAACTACAGACTTGGGAGAAGAAAAACAACGGATATAAATAGGATCCCCTAGATGGTACAGATGAGCCTTTAAAAGCGTGTATCTCTCTTATGTTGAGTGAAAAGTGGAACTCCTGATACGAGTTTACCGCTAAAGGAAGGATAAGGGATTTCTGGATGACATCAGGTCTGTTGATATTTTAAATAAAACGGTAGCACAACATGGAGAACCAGGTGAGCACTGGACAGCAGACTGAATATGGTGAGGATAAATTTCCTAAACATGTCTGAGTTAGAAACCTTAGGAAATTCCTACCCCCATCTTTAATAGCAAAGAAAAAAAGAAGGAACAAAGAGCTTTGACTCCAACTCCTGAGCATGATGTGAAGTTTTGGATGAAGATAGAAAGGTTGGGTGATTCTGCTCTGAGCTGGTTCTGTAAGGTAACTGGACCTTGTTTGCACCTCACAGAACTGAGTGGGTGTTTGAAAATGAGAGCCAAATGTTTGATGGTAAGCACAGAGAAGCTTTTTTTATTTCATGATATAATAAAAGAGGCTATTTCATCAACTCAAACTAAAAGAAGCAAGCACCTCTTACACTATAAACATAAATGTGCTGTCGCAATTATGATTCGAACGTAAAGTAGGAGGGGCTGTGACCGCAAAACAGTCGCGAAAGAAAACCTGTTTGCTGCCCAAAACCAAAGAATCTAATATAAACGTGAATATTCCAGCCTGGACAACATATATTCAAATTGCAGCTGCAGCTGATTCTTTATTTCTTTTTGCTTTTTTTCCTCAGTCTTTGCTGCTGTGATCCGGTCTAGCATGAAGTTGAATAAATGCTTACAGATCAACACATATCTTGTGCATCCCCTCACAGTGTACGGCGTGGAGGGTTTACGCTGTAAGTGACAGCGACGGCAGAGCAACATACATCTGACCTCTGTTTCACAAAGACTCTGTGCCTCATTCAGCCAGACGGCAGCCAGACAGAGTGATGTCTCAGCTGCTGTACGACGGGGGACTAGCACTCTAGAGATTACCCTCGCAGTCCCCCCATCAAATATTTACAAGGCATATCATGGATGGCCAATCACAAGTCCACATGGGAGCACATTTAATCAGGCCGTGTAGCAAAACAGTAACAACACAAACAGATCGTACACAGGCATCAATGTTGTCTGAAATGACAAAAAATACATCTGCAGTCCTTCACTTTGTCAATTAAAAGCGAATCTATGGTGAATAACTAAAGATAAAATATTTGAAATATTCTACATGTCAGTTCTCTAAAGTGGACCTAAATGACATGGATATATCCTGTCACAGAAGGTTTAGGTGAAACTGAGCCAGCAGGGCTGGTTAGAGTGTTAAACATCCAGTCTTGTTTATTTACTTATAAACTGGTACCCAAATAAAAAGTGTACCCCAATGAAGGACAATTAATCAATATTTCTGCACCAGACAATTTCAGTTCTGACTGTTGAAACTTTGTATAAACTGTAATATTAATAATAATTAAAAAAAATGTAAAAAGAGTGACTTGGGTTACATGACCCCGGACAGAAAATCTGGTCCTAATAAGAAATGAAAGAATAGTTTAGAGAAAGTTGCTGAAATCATCCAACCTGGCCTTCCAGAGGAGCCCGCAGGTACAAACGCACCCGGCACTCCCCTCGTCGATTTTCTCTAGACGTGGCGTTTTCCGACTGTCGCATAAATTCAGCCAAACATGGAGAGAACGGGCTAAATCCACACACGTTTTGTGCAGGTAGCATCCATCATCCTGTGACAACCTCGAGACACGTTGACTCATGTATATTAGTCCAAGTATAAAAATGATTTAAGTACTAGGAAAGCTGACATCTTTAGAGCCTCTCACCCAGCTGCACTAGTCACACAGCTGCCTAAAAAAAGTGCGACAGAGCTCTTGAGACTTTCTGCCGAGCATCAGTGATGCCGTTTTACCCAGAGCAGGGAGAGACGACACGTTGACCCGATGGATGCTATTCTCGCTGACCCCGGAGCCACAGCGTTCAACAAACTGACACATACTCTTACATTTCAGTTAGTTTCCATGGCCTTGAGAAGCGCCCTCAATGACCAGATTAAATGGGATCAAAGTGCTCATGTGCACTGACATTTCAAATAACAGTTTCAGCGTGTCTGAAACTGTACAGTCAAATATAACAGTTGCCCATCAGAAAAGACTCCACAGAAACTCTCAATACTGATTTTAACAGCAGGTAGATTTAGTGGAGAAATTCTGGCCCGCTTTTCTTTCCATTGTTGTTGTGATTTCACTGAGATATGCAGGCATTCCTTTATGTACCGCTTTCTCAAAGTGCAACCACGGGATTTCGCTCCATCTAGACTTTAACTAGATGATGTGCTCAGATGCTGCCTTTGCTTTTCACCATATGTGGACTTGTTTCTCCTGGCAGTTTTCAAAATATCACCATTCTTCTTCAGTCCTTTTCTAAATTTACTGGTCATCCTACCTCTACCTCTACCTGAGGTCTGTAAAGTTTGAAATTTCATCAGCATCACACAGTCTGATCTTAAGGGGAACTTGCTGCATCCACAGCTAGAAAGATTGTCAACTGCTATGAATGGTTTCTTCAACATCGTAGAAGGATGGACAACTGGTTCTCCAAAGTCATGGCTAATGTTTTTATTTCCTGGCATTCTGTTAGTTCCAGACCTGCAAAATGCCAAAACTTGTGCGTTTTTTTTACTGGTGCTCATATTTACAGATGATCAGTTTATCACTTGTCCTTAATCAGCAGCGCCTGGCTGTTAATTCCTGTGGAACCTGTTTTCCACATATGCCTTCTGCAATTTAGTTTAATAAATAATGACATGTTATGTTGTCACTCATCCAAGATATTTTTTTCACTTACTTTTAAGACTGAACTAGCAAGCATCAGATAATTTGTTGTAATTTCCCAACACATAAAACCTTTGAGTTGACAGTATTTTTACATGACTGTAAGCAACAAAGAACAGAAAACCCCATTCATTATCTGCTATGCAGTGATAGGTTGTTTTCTAACATCCAAGCTATTTAATAATACTGCCTACTAACACATTAGTGCGCACACACAACTGACACATCAATTACGAGCGAAACAGGTGATAAGAACACAAAGGACAATTGTGCCAAGCTCAGTGCCAATCAGAAAGAAGAATCTTGGAGAGATGGTCTCCTGCTGACAAATACAAGGCCTGAGCCTCACTGTGAAATGGCCAGATAATTATTTTGTAATGCAACATTTAATGCATCTACTCAGCAGCTGTGGTCACAGATCTTCTCCCAGGTTGTGTGTTGACAGTTTAATAGGAAGGGGTTGCTAAACTGTGATCTTGTTGATTGGGTAATAAAATAGTGGGGGTGGGGAACACAGCAGGCAATATTGCACTCGGATTACCATCTTGCGTAAATGATCCTTTCACAGCTAAAAGACATGTTCAAAACACCAAATGACGGCAAAGGAACGGATGTTTGGTGGAAGATATAAAAAAGAAAATTGTTGCCACAAGGTCCACAAATACTGATCATCATTCTCTGAAATCCCTTTCCAAGAAACAGACTGTTCAATATGCATTGCATAACTGCGAATGATTTGGGGAATATATCTACTACTGCAGCTGTGATTTAATCTCAGATCATCAAACTCAAAGTCCACTCTGTATTAAGCTTCTAACATGCTAGAGCATCATAGTCCTGTTGGGTGTGCTAAACAGGAAAGTATGGCGTTTTAAGATCCTTTAACTGAAAGTCTCATCAGTTAAGAGTATGGCGTGACACGGGTATGGTTCAGTCCTCCTATCATAAAACTCCACATTTTACAGATCCATATGTTTTTTCATATGTTCTGTATAAAATGCTTGAAGGGTTGCTGTGGGTCTAGTTTTGGTTGTTTTATTTTGAAGGTTTGTGTTCGTTAGATTTCCTGTGCTATGATGCTGGCTCCTTTCTAATCCTTTCCCTCTCTCCTTGCAGAACGGGTGCCGAGGGGTGGGACGATCCCCGGGGGCGCTGGACTCCCGTCACACCTGCATCTCGTTCTGCCATAACTGGCCAGCCTCTTGGCCCTCAATCGTTTGCTCTCCTGGGCTGGATGATTCTCTCTCGCTACCTGGCCACAGCCACACGCTAGAGCTCCCTGGCGATCACTTGCCCCTTGCCACGCGAGTTCTCGAGTTTCATGAGTTTTGTGTCTTCAGTGTGGTTTCCGAGTTACATGAGATTTGTGCCCCGTCACATTTTCCTGTTGCTACTTTTCCTTGGAGGGATTTTGTTTGATACTTTGTCTTTTTCCTGTGAATTGAGTTTTTCTGTTGACCACTTGGAAATAAACTGTTTTGGAACGTACTCTGCGACTGGGTCTGGATTCCTTGTCAGACTGCAACAGAATCATCCACCCAGCATGGACCCAGCAGAGTCACCCCCAGCACTCCAGAGCAGCACTCCGTGGTCAAGGTTGATGCCTCGGACTGCGGAGTCAGAGCTGTCCTCTCCCAACCCATACCCTCAGACAACAAGCTCTACCTCTGCACCCAGAGGTGGTCGCTGATGCAGCTCATCTTGTTTCTGTTCACGAGGTGGCCCCGGACACACCCCAGCCTGTCTCAAGGTGGTCCCAGATGCAGCCCATCCGGTCTCTGTTCATGAGGTGGTCCTGGGCGCACCCCAGCCTGTCTCAAGGTGGTCCCACGCGCACCCCATCCTGTCACGAGGTGATCCCGGACACACCCCATCCAGTCTCAAGGTGGTCCCAGATGCAGCCCATCCGGTCTCTGTTCATGAGGTGGTCCTGGGCGCACCCCAGCCTGTCTCCATTTCGGAGGTGGTCCTGGATTCCTTGTCAGACCGCAATGAGGGTAACTTCACCCGTTTCCTATGTTTAGTCATGGTTCTGCTAAAAAGAACATTTTTAACCAACAAGTGGAACACTAAGTTGATTATCTTCTCGTGCATCCATGACACTTTCCCATGGTGATACCATCACAAGTGACTCAGAAATGTTGGTTTGTTCCACTGACTCAGCAGAGACATCATCACTGCTTTCACATAACTGTTTACATTCGCTGCGGAGTGGTACGTGGCGCTTCTTTTAATGCTGGTAATGATCATGGTTCTTGCTCTTGCTTTTTTCACGGCACTGTTCTCTGCTGGACACCTCCCTCATCAAACCCAAACTACTTCTGTACAACACAAGCTCCTTTTTTCTTTGGGACCAATGTTTAATCTGTGCTTTTCCCGTTGCACTCACTTCTCTGAAGATTATAATTAAACTTTCACATGTCCAGACTTGGAACGTTTTTGATTGGGTGGTGAAACTAGCACATAATGAAAACAGCACTTCTCATTGGAGAACGTGGCTAATAAAAGAAAAACTCCAACTCTGTGAAAGCAGTGAGCAGCTACAATTTAAGCCTTCGTCAGACATGCTGCATCATGTATAGCTGCAGCCTTTATAATTTACTAATGGCAATATTTCAACTGCAATTTCAATTTCAGTTCAACTACCTGTTCAGCTGTAACTGTAAGATAACTAAAATGAAAGCTATGATTAATTCAGCTCTCTTCGTGTGCTGGTGATCAGTCCAGGATGTAAAAATGTTATTTAGTACTATTTCTTATGAGCACCCACCAGTTACATTAAAGTCTCATGGGTTCAATTCTAATTTTTAATTTCTAATTTTTACTCTGCAGGAACATAGTTACAGAAACATTTCTATCATAATGTTTTGTTTTAAATAGTTGTAAGTTTTTTTTTAATAATACTGCTGTCCTTATTTCTACCTATAAATGAAAGCTCAGTGGGCCGAAACATTGTCATGCAGGCAAGCAATCAGGACCAATACTTACGAGACACAACGGAGGTTAAACTCCTACCTTTCGTATCCCTTCCACTTCAAAAGAACTGAGGTTGGCGTAAAGTGAGTGGTGCCTCTTTCCTAATAATGACGTAGTGGTGAAATTAGCAGTGGTCGGGACCTCCTTGTCCAAGAGCCCTTGTTGATTTTTGTCATCCTGCCCCGAACCTCTCAGCTCCAGTTGTTGTTGCTCAGGAGCTTCCACCTCCTTGTGGCTCTCCATCTCTGTGTGTGCTGGTGCAGATTCGGGCTGCTCAGACCGAGTGCACAGGTCATACATCACTCTCTGTCGCAAGTCACACAGAGGAGAGAGGACATATGTGACCAAATGAGGCGCTTAGCCTAGACCGTCCATAACGTGCTCGCCTTTGCTGGACAGGAATGACACAGATCAGCTGCTGCAGGATAACAACAATCCAGTCAGGATGTCTCTGTCCTCCGTTTCTCCAGCAGTTCATCAGCAGCAGTGCTTTCTTCACACCTAAGGGGAAGTATCTAAAACACAGCCACGTACTGTTATGGCCATGGCGGTCAGCTACCTTGCAATGTGTCTTGCAGATTTGTTGACGCGATGAAATAAAAACAGCAACAACAAGGAGTTACAGATGAAGAGGGAACTGTAAGGAACCTCCACTCTCTCTGCGCAGTGACGTTTCTCAAAAATGAGGACAATCAGTTCCAAGGGGATGGTGCATATTTTCAGCCTTGACTCATGGAGGCAACTGAATGAAAGTCATCACAGTGGAGCGTTCTTGTGCATAATGGTATTAGTATTCATCAAAGTGTGGCAATCGGAGTCCTTCTCCAACCAAAACAAGCGTCTTCTTTCCTTGTCACTCGGTCATCAGGGTTCCTTTGTCATAAACAGAAGACGGAAGACACAAAGGTCCATATCCCAACCTACGTGGCGCCGAAGCAGGCCCAAATGAAAATGCAAACAAGAAGAGATGTGTGATGGAGAAAAATAGCAGGACGGTCTAACTAACAGGTCTCCTCGCCAGTCTCCATTCTCCTAGCGAGGCTGAGATGTGGGTGGCATGATGACTGCTCATCTGCAAGTCTCTCATCACTGATGAGGTCTAGTAAAAAAGCATTTCATCCAGATGCAACAAGACTTGACAAGGCTGCTTAATCCCATCTTGCTTGCAGCCCCATAAAGGTGAAGAACGAGGACGATGAGAAAAATGCGTGTGTAAGACGGTGAGTGTCTCTGAGAGGAGGGGGCAGGGAGTACTGCTTTCCTCGTCCTATCACAAAAAGGCAGGCTTTGAGACGGGACCCAATCATTATAGTGGCTAGAGCTCGTTTCCATGGAGATGACGCTGGAATGATGTTGGCTGCCTACTGATTGTTCAAGAGGCAGTAGACACTGCAACACAGGGAGGCTGCAGGAGGCAGGCAAAAGAACCAGTGCACCTCATCCTAACCATTTCTATTATTTTACATCATCTACTCACCACGAACAAACTCATATTTGAGTAATCCAGCCTCAAGCATAAGACATTACAACAATATATTCAAAGTAATAGGTTTAATACCACAAAAAATAAAATTGTTGGTATGAATATACAAATTAAGTTGATATTTGTCCCTCTTGGTCGCTCTTAGAGGTCCTTCCAGGTCTTTCCTGGTATTTCACCTAAATAAAAACCACAAGACTATTGCAACTGAATATCTACTTAAGAGCAGCTGTGTCCATACAGACCAAGAGAAGTTTATTCAGATACATGTAATGACATAATCACTCAAAAACATGACAATCTCTGGAGCTGCTCGAAAAAATAAGGGACCATAATTAAATCTGTGTAAAGCATAATGAAACTTACTGTGGATCATTTCACAACAGACACAGCAAAACATAATAAAAACTAAAAGCAGATAAGGAAAACCTTTGACTTCTACCAGAGGATGTGCGTTACGTTCTTATTTATTATGTGTGCCTGCGATATTCTAGTGAGAAAGAAGCAGAGCTTTCATTAGGAGCTAAGCGATATTAAATAAGCTTTTCTTTTTTTTCCCATTGCCAACAAATGTTATTAGACCCACAAAAATTCTTATCCTTCAATCCTAGAGGATAGAGAGAATAACTTTTGTTATATTCTGGATCTATCTACTTATTTAGTCTCACCTAGAGGCAAATAAATTAAGCAGGTTGTGATTTAAGGAAGACGACATGTCAGCAGAAAGCTCATCTGATTTAAAAATGGACACATATCAGCAGTTTTTTTTTGATTTGGCCAGTTTTTTTGTTTTGTTTTCTTGTCACTATTGATAAAAGAGGCTGTGACAAAGATAAGAAAACCCTGGTCAGAACCCTGGACTACTCCGAGTTTGTTTTAGAAAAAAGAAACAGCAGGCTTAAGGTCACGTATACTCCTTCCCAACACACAAGCTTTTTTCATCTTGCCCAACACCACTTTTCCCAGACTCATTCATTATTTATCACAGTTTGCTCACATGAACATGGATTTAGTAGCTTGAAGCCTAAAAACAACTCGTGCTCTTTTTCTAGTTTGAATCTTCTGATACCTGATTGGAACAAGTGCTGCTGCTGCTGGTAAAAACAAGCAACCCACAAAGTGCAAAATATGTGAAATAACTGCTGCAAGCATGTCCACTTATATGCCATGTTTCAGACTACTCAGATATAACAAAAAAAAAAAAAACATTCTCTGAGCTCAAACAAAGGAAATGTTCAAGTCAGCATTTCCCAGCGCACGTCAAACAACAAAAGCTCTGCACAGAAACGAGCTGCAGTCAGGTCCATCACGGCTCAGTTTTATCGACATCCCTTCACACAAACGGGTTTGACAGACACTCCCCACATGACATGACATTTCCACAGGGAGAAAAGACGCTTCCCTCTGACGAACAAAAAGTTAGGCCACAAATATCCACGAGCTGTCAGCTGACATACAGTTTACAAATACAGACACGGGTCTACATAGTTGCAGGCTTAGAATAAATATATTAACTTTATTCATTTTGTAATGAGCTAAGCAGAGGTATTTTGTTCCTCTTATAACAAAACACCATAAAAATGAAACATTTACAAAGTGTAGAAATGTAAGAGGATATCACAGGTTTGAGATGTTTATCTGCAGAAATAACGCCATTCAGAGTAAGAGGGCTTTTAATACACCATCCAAACAAAATTTGATACTGCAGTTTAAAAGTAGATCAAATGAGCCACTTCATTGTGGTTTTAAGTCATATAAACATTAGAAGACCTTTGAGGTCCCCCGAAAGTTACAAACCAGGAACGATGCCGTGATATCACTGTGAAAAACACACAAAAACAGCGTACTTATACACAGTTCAAGCTTTGATTAATTATTCAATTTCCTCTATCCAAATTTGATCCAAAATTTAAGAGACGGAAGCACACTGACCCACTTCTGCCACTCCAACCAGAAGAATAAACACAGCCACCCACTTCCTGCGCACAACCTGGAATATTCTCATGACAGCAGATGTGTGTGTACTTTACAGCTTCACAACACTGCAGCTGTGTCAAACTATTGAGACAAGCCTCGTCAGTTCACAGAGCCAAGAAATAATATGCATGCCCTTTCAAATCACCTGCTTTTCTAAATTAAGGTTTCGTAAAATCTGATTTCATCTCCTTCAAATTCATCGAATAGATAAAATACACTGTGGACAAAGTTCAGGGGGAATTTTGGACTGTTTCAGCAGAGATGTTTTAGGATGTCTGGTGGGAATGTCTCTCTTTAGGTCACAGCATCTATTTAAGATTAATGCAGTCCTTCCCAAATTTTTTTCTGCCACGGCCCTCTTTGGAGGAAGGGGAAAAAAACACGCTACCTCTAAAGCAAATCTTGAATCTCATTCCATTCACTGAACTTCAGGTATTCAAAGTACTTGCTGGTGTAATTGATCTATGGATTTGTTTGTTTTTTCCATTAGCTCTGTGAACATTTGAATTCCACTTCAATAGCAATGTAACACAAATGGAAAGAAAGAGTATTTGGATCTTTTTCAATCCATTCAAATGTGATGAAACATGTGAGGCAGCTGTCTAGCATTTAGTATAATGTTGTTATTTTAGGCTGGAAAATCTCAGCAGGAAAACTGCAACATGCTCATCGTGGAAGACAGCAGTTCAGAGGTGGCACTGACGCTGCTAAAAATAATAAAAGCAAAAACCACGAGTTTATCAATTCAAAAGAAGAAAGGAACGTACCACAGCATCAAACCCTGGAGTTTTGTTTTTTTTTCAGAAATGACAGAAATCACTAAGCAGAGAAGTGATGGAGAAAACTGAAGAATTCAGCGTCTAGTTGAGCAGCTGCTGTCAGTCGATGAAAGTGTTGGATTTCACTGAACAAATGAACATCTCCACAGGTTGGAAAAAACATCTTAGAAATTTCTCTTTCCAAACTGTACGAATCTGATCCATGTCAGCTAAAACAAGTGCAGCCAGTCAGCTTTACGACAGACATTTGGACGTTCAAATAGAAAGGCCTTTTTAGATTATTGTCACAGCTGAAATGTAAGTCTAATTCCTGGATTTCTTTATTTAATAGATATTCTTTATTTGATGTTAGATTGAAAAATTAAAAAAGACAATACTAATAAATTTGAAAAAAATAAAAAACACGCACAGGTATCGGATTAGTACTTAGTACTGGCCACCACAAAAGTCAAGGCATTACAACTGGTATCAGAAGGAAAAAAAATAGTATCATAACTTAACTTGTTTTTTGTTTTACGTTTCTAATTTCTTAAATATAAAAAAGGTTCATGGGAACAAATTTAGGTTTTCCAGAAAACCTTCAGGTTTTAGAACCTTTTTTAAAATGAGCCCATAAACGGTTACAATTACAAAAAAGCTTTGCATGCTGTAGCATCTTTAAAAGAAAAAAAAAACATGTTCGGAAATACTCATTTTGATGTCATTTGAACTCTTCTGACTTCCCAGCAGTCAGTCACAAATAAAGGAGTCTTTCAAATGAAAGATGAAACATTTTCAAAACAAAATTAATAAAAAGGTCCAGTTTCGTTTGTTTAACCATTTACTAATTAGCAGGTTCCTTTCAGTTACTATGGTGATGAACAATGTGGTTGTAAAAGGCTTGATTAACCACTTTTTGTGGATTTTTTTTTTCAAGCCTATAAATGAACTGCAGTTAATGTTTCTCAACGGGCAATTGATCGGTAAGCCCAGCTCCCCCACCCCCTAACCTATTTCCCCCCAGAAATAGGTTACTGGTTTGGAATGACGGGGCAAAGCTGACTAACGTGTATCCATGCCTTTTCACGTTCACCGTTACCCGATCAACCCTCACAGGATGCATACTTACTGGTTCTGCTCGGAGCTTTTAAAACAAATATAACCACAAGTAACACAGCTCATTAAGTTCATATTAGAGGGTGAAACTTTATGGGGTGACATATCATCTGAGTTTGGTGATTTTCCCCTCAGTGAAGTTAAAAATGAATAAAATAAGAAATGAGAAGCTGCTCACCTCCATGTGTCTCTCCATGCATCTGGAGGCGGATGACTCGTCTGACCCTGAGGACTCAGCCCAGCAGCACGGATGGTTCTCCGGACCTGCATGTGGACTGTTGGGAGGGTGACAGGTCCACACAGAGCTGCTTTGACGGGCGTCTCCAACTGCTCCGGCGGTGCATGGTGCAGCGGCTGGCAGGTCCCAGTCTAAAGGTGGCTCCCACTGATCTTGCTTGGGCTTCCTTTTTGGTGACAGGAAGTCTCTGTGAGATCTCTGGAGCGGCGGTCTGGAGCAGGTTAGGGAAGACGCTGTCTGACAGAGGTCACTGCTGGGTCTCTGAGCTTGGGTCGTCGACAGCCTTTTGGTCACATAGCCGGTAGATTTTGATCTCCCAGTTCCCAGCAACACCCCTCCATAGGCCTCCAGGAGATGGCAGAGGAAGACGGCTTTTTCGAGCTCAAAATCCTGTTTGTGGTGGAATTCATGAGCTGCCTTCTCACCAATGATCTTCTCATACAGTGCCAGTAGCTGTTTTTGCTCACTGCAAAAACGAAACGCTTTTCCCCCTGTGGCCTGAACCTGCTGGCGTTGCTCTGCGTCTTTAATCTTCACCCCTTTATCAAGAAGGAATCTGCGTTTGTTTATGTCCTTTCGGGTTCCTCGCCTGGCTGCCAGCTCCGTCACAGCCCTCTGATGCTCCCTCTCTGCTTCTTCTCGCAGGCGCCTTAGCTCCACGCAAAGCTGCTCATAGGCCCGCAGAGTTCGGTTCCTCCCCGCTTCCAAATCAGCATGTAGCCTGTGCAGCTCGCGCCCGTAGTCTGTTTGGTCCCGGCATGACCTCTTGGATAACAGGGCCATAGGGTTATCCCTGTTTTCTGTCATGGTGCCTCATTTACAGCACAACATGCAAGAGGGGGGGCCAAGTAGCATTCATTTTTAAAGAAAGGCCATGCATCAAAGTGGAGAGAAAGCACAGCTGGGTAATGACTGGGGGGGGGGGTGTTAGCAGACACGCAGCATGCAGATACTACGATGGAGAACTGGGGATGGACAGCGGAGGATGTGAGAGAAATGGAGAAATGTAACAGATTAATTGAGTATGAAGAAATGAAATGTTTCTAGCTCGTAAAAGCACAAGTAATCGTGTAGCAGCTGCCCTTCTTCGTCTGAGAGATGGTTCAGAAAAAAAGTTTAAGAACAGCAGGCAAAGTCAATACACACATTAAAGAAGGGTTGATTTCATTTTCTTCAAGTAGAGAAAAAGACTTTGTTGTTAATCGCAAACAAACACTCTAAAATGTTCAGATGTGATGCTTTTCCATTTGTTTCATTAAAACATTGGTTTAATAAGTATGGAGCTGAAAAATGACTAAATAAATAAATGCAGTACAATTCACCAGTTCAGATTTTTAATGTACCTCTTATCCATCAATGTGGAGTTTTATTTATTGTTTTTGTTTTCTTGTTACACTTATTTTCAAGGTTATATCACATAAACGGGAGTAACAACATCACATAGGTCAACTAGCTTAACCTCCCACCTGTAAACAAATGTAACCTCCACATCACTAGTGAACTAGTGGGACCTCCCACCTGTAAATGAGTGTAACCTCCACATCACTAGTGAACTAGTGTCACCTCCCACCTGTAAATGAGTGGAACCTCCACATCACTAGTGATCTCGTGGGACCTCCCACCTGTAAATGAGTGGAACCTCCACATCACTAGTGATCTCGTGGGACCTCCCACCTGTAAATGAGTGGAACCTCCACATCACTAGTGATCTCGTGGGACCTCCCACCTGTAAATGAGACTAACCTCCACATCACTAGTGATCTAGTGTCACCTCCCACCTGTAAATGAGTGAAACCTCCACATCACTAGTGAACTAGTGTCACCTCCCACCTGTAAACGGGACTAACCTCCACATCACCAGTGAACTAGCGGGACCTCCCAGACTCAACCGGACGGTTCACGTCACGGAGGATGGCTAACACAAGCTAATTAACAAGCTTAACTTCGCTTTAACACACACAGTCATGCGCTCAAAGCGACGATGCAAACATGTTACGCTCTGAAATGATATCGAGTGGGAAGTATGATGGAGGTTGTTTCAGTCACAACTAGTAGCTCAGGTGTCTTCTTAGCCGCTAACAGCTTACCGTTAAGTTTTCGAGCGACGACTTGTGTGAAACTCACCTCTCTCAGCGGCTCTAGAGTTATGTTTAACTTTTTCTTTTCTGTTTTTTCAATCTGAGGATATCTTCTTTAAATCACGGCGCTTTGGTCCAGACCAAACGAAATAGTTGAGCACCACTCAGACTGTTTGAGGTCTATAGATTGATGCCAGGAGGGGTTTGTTTATGTGTCACAGCCTCCGTCCAGCGTTATCCTGCTGCGGTCAGGAGCGGTGCTGCCTTCACCGGAGCCTGGGATATCCCTAATCCGTAATGTCTCATAACTTTACTGTGCTTTAAATAATCCTAATCAAAATATGAAATAGAAAAATTGCTTTTAAGTAATTAAAGTTGTATGTTAATGGCAGTATCATTCAAGGGAAGAATCACAAACGAGTAGCCACCATGAGATGGTGATGGTGACAGCTGATTTTGGGTTAATTTATCATAGATGATTTGAAATATCGATAAAATCATTTATCATTTTCAGTATAATTCACTTCTAACAAATAAAACGTTTTACTTTAAGGCAGCTCTTCTCTAGTAAGTATCTAGTAGTTTGAGTAGTTCACGTTCAACATAAATACAACGCTACCGAGAGTTCACTGAACGCAACATTGTGGCTTCCAACCAAGCAAGCCGTGCTCCAGTCAACTGATGGGACACGCATGACCACTAGTGGCTACAGGGTGCCAGTGGAGTCCTGACCTGCGCTGACACTGGTTGAGTGTACTCACTGAACACATTAAACCATTTTTTATTTACCTAGAAATTATTTTTGGTTTTTTTTTGCAACAAATTCCCCCAATGTTCTAAATGATCAGATGCTCCCAATAATCATATAATAATAATAATGATGAGTTAGCCAATAACAGTTTTTTTTTTGTTTGGTTTTATTTTTACGAATTAATCTATTGCTATTTCTAAGAAAACCAGTGGTCTGATATACGTTTGGTGAGATTTATTTGACTTGTACATTCATCAATGCATCAATGGGGCTTCAATATCACTTCAACGGCTAAAGGGGACGTTGTAATTTGTTAGGGCAGGTGTAAAAAATGAAATCATTCATTACTGAATTCCATTCAGCAGCTTCAGTTTCAGCGTCCAGGTATTGGATGACAGGGCCATTTGTCTAGTCTGCTGGTTACACCTGTGCTTTTTATATTGTGACAAGTCACAATAACTTATATGAAAACAACCCATTCAATGTAATTTAATCTTCTTGTGAAATGCATTATTAACTGGGACCTTTCTCTGCACTTGTTTTCATATCAGAGTTCTTGTCAATGTCTTTATCATCTCACTCTTTCACACATTAATCAATGGAGAGTATTTGTACAACATCTTTCTTTCAGTCAAACGAGTCTGTATAAACACAAGGAAACCAGGCGGATAGACAGGAGCCAGTGACATCCCTCCATCTTCATCTTATTTATACTGGTCACGCTTGATAATTCAAGCTGTCAAAAACTGAGAAGAAACATGGACAGACCACCACACACCCTCCCCTGTACGGCCAGTTTAAAATCACCAGTCAACCCAACGTGCATCATGTCTTTGGAGTGTGTGAGGACATCTGAGCTCTGGGAGTAAACAGACACCAAGCACAGGAAGAGCGCTCTCACTCCACATGGAAAGCCCCCAGCTGAGCTTTGAAGCAGGAAACTTTCTGTTGGAAACAGTCAACATGGAAAACAGAGCAGGTGGAGGGAGAAAAATTAAAGATGTTTGTGAAAGCAGATACAGCTGAGCATGTTAAATGTTTTCAAATCAGAGCTGAAAATATCTACTCAAATGCGACCAACAACTAGGAAGACTGAATCGGCAGGAATGTGCTGTTTAATATCATTCCTGGGTCCTTGATAACGCTCTTCCTGAGAGTTTGTTATTTGGCAAAGGGCAGGATATTGAAATATATATAAATCCTCAAAGGTATGTACATACCTTTCAAGATCATGTTGCCAAAATCCATCAAAGACAGTCTAAAGACTTTTTTTTTTTAATTATTTGAATTAGATGCTCTCCATCTTTTTCAATAATCAGTTATGGAAGTGGTGCACTTGAGAGCATCTCTAATGATTTGCTTTTTATTGTGATGATTAAAAGATAGAGATACAGACAAAGAGAGTCTCAGCATTCCAGCCAGTGTTATCTTGGTGTCCTTGGGCCGCTCCCTCTCTCCTTCCCATCTCTTTCTACTCACGTGTGGCGGACTGTTGGGAACAAGTAGAAAGTCCCACCACGTGGACTGTGTAGGTCCACTGCAGGAAAATCACATTCCTGCAGCTGCATCTGCTGAACTTGTCTTCTTACAGTTGGACATTGCATCTATCATGTCTGAAGAAGTCTCTGCCAACGTATACACTTCCATCCACAATTCTTGTATCAGCCTTGCTTTTGTTGCTCTAATCTCTGAGGACAAGAACATACACTGTTGATGTGTGTCAATATTTTACTGTCCAGTATAGTTTGTCAAACTGTGCATCTGTACAAAATCATTTCATTACCAACCATGGATTTTTCAAAATATTCTTTTCTTTTTTTTAAAGATTTCTTTGTGGCTCTAGTGGCCTTTATTGAAAGTGGACCGACAGGAAACCTGGGTTAGAGAGAGGGGGAGACATGCAGCAAAGGATCACAGGTATGAGAGACGAACCTAAACTGCTTGTACGAGGATGACAACCTCTGTATATTTGTTTGGTTTTAATTTTCTTTCCCCCAAAAAATTTCAAAAGTTTTTTTTTTTTTCCAAAAGTTGACACATTTTCCCAAGGTCTTCATGAGATGTTTGTGATACGTACTGGTCAAAATGCCAAAGGGATAGATTCAAAAGCATATAGTCAGTCCTATAATCTTTTTTAACTGGTCTCTGGCCTCTGGATCTTTTGCAGACGGCTTTAAGCATGCAGTTGTGCAGCCACTGCTAAAGAAACCCAACTAATGAGTTACAGAAGTATATTTAACCCTGGAGAACCCATGGGGTCAAATTTGACCACCATTTTTTGCTGATACCCAATGTAAAAAAAAAAACAAAAAAAAAGTTTGTTGGGTTCTCCAGAGTTAAACCCCCCTTTCTATCCAAGGCTCTGGTAAAAGTGATCTCTGTGTAGTTGACTTCATTTATGAAGGAAAACAGCATTTTCAACAGCTTTCAGTCTGGTTTGAGTCCGTGGTGGTAAATGACATACTGCTAAGTGCAGAAAGAAGTGAATGTTTTATTTCATTAGATTAAGTGCTGCCTTTGATACTGTTGACCATGACATCCACCTCCATTGTTTGGAGTCCTGGGTTGAAATTAAAAATTCTTCTCTCAGTTAATTACTTTTATATCACTATAACAGAACGTTTTCAGTCACTTTGAAGAATTTGACCTCTGTGGTTGCTCAGCTTAGTTGTGGCGTACCACAAGGCTCAGTACTTGGCCCTCTCCTGTTCTTCACTCAAGTACTACCCCTGAGCCAACTTAATCAAGACGATGTTGTAAATTATTATTATTATTATTATTATTATTATTATTATTATTATTATTATTATTATTATTATTATTATTATTATTAT
>JAOWBL010000006.1:11274455-11294088 GCA_028564865.1 Zenarchopterus dispar | reverse complement strand
TTATTGCTGTAAAGTCACTATCGTTAACACCTGATGAAAATATTTGGGATTTACACATTGAAAAATAATGAAAGTGAAATGAAAGGGGAAGAATTATAAGTCACGGAAACTGACAAAGTGCTGCATGTGAATCAGCTGCATCTCTCTGTGGACACGGATTGGCTGACAGTGCTGGCTGGGTGATGGCTACAGCTGCGAACCGGGCTGTGAGTAGATAATTCAATCAAGTTTAAGTCGACAGATCGCTGTAAGTATGTTTACGGGATGACCCAGTCCGCCTCTTTGATCTTTTCTGCTGCTTTCGCTGGAGCTTAAGAAAGAGGAAGGGGAAACAGAGAGGAAAAAAAAAAAATGTGTGTGTGTATGTGGGGCTTTCAAGGGAGGATCCATAAGATACAGCGAGAGTGCTAAATGGGAGTGCAGAGGCGGGGGGAGGTTTGGCAGGGTGGGAAATCACAGCCTTGGGGTGCTCTACAGATTATTCCTGCTTCTCTTTCATCTGAGCCGTGAGGGGCATCTCCCTGCGATAAACCGCTCCATCACTTATTAAGCACATAAGAACAAAAGTGGTGGAGGAGCGTGAGGATGGGGGAGAAAGAGCAACGGAAGGCTTTCATTAACATGTGGATTGAGCCTGTTGTATGTGGTTGGGTGTGGTTGGGATGAACACGGGCAGAAAGTGCACGCTCTCTCAGAGCAGGCTGTAAAACAGGCAGCAAGCCAAAATCAACTTTCAGGTAAATCTATCCACAGATCAGTTTAGTTTTCCTCCACTAATGGATGTTTTAGAGGGCGATGATGGAGGAAAAAAAACAACAGTGTGAGAAAGAAGGACAAACTGAGATAGAGGAGATGAAAGACAGAGAAGCAGAGTGATGCAACAGCAAACAGTCAAGCAGCAAAGCTGAGGGTTCTGCATGACGAACCATCCAAAGAAGGAGGTCACACACTGCAAACGCAGTAATCTTCAGAGGCTGTTTTAAATCAGTGCAATTTCCTCAAAGTTCATTACTTTTGCCTTTCTTTCTTATTAATTCCAGTGTCTATTCAACATTCTTCTTTGTGATTTTATTGTGCTTTCTACCCACAGTGGAGGATACCACAGCTGATGTCTGATATTCATTGAACTCAGCAGAGCGTCAGAATACAAGCCACAAAATCTGCAATCAGGTCTTTTTTTTTTGGTCATAATGACAGCTGGAACATCTCTCATTAGACTCAGAATCAGCACCGATGCATATTTGTGCAGTTCCCAGGCTGAGCACGTGGGCTTAGAAACACCAGCAATGGTTTGAATCAAAAAGGCGTGAGCCAAACCTGCCTGGTGGAGATGAGTGCAGTTAAACAACCCACACAGAAAGTGTGTACAATTACTTGGCATGACTGAATTAAAACGAAAACAATACAAACTGCTTTTCTTTTTGGTATGTCAGGGAGGATGCTGTTAAATCATGTCACTGCAGATTTAGCTACAACTGATCTGCTCAGTGTATTTTAGTGTATAAAAGATGCAGCTTGGACTTTCTGGTAAAAGCTCTACTCGGTCTAATATGTTGGAAATAACAGTCTTGTCTGTTTCAGCAAGTATTTCTGATGCAGACTGAACCCCAGTGAGATTTTTTTTTTTTTAAATCGTAAACTATCCACCTCTTTGCTGTAATGCAGATGTAAACTGCACCACGCTGAATTTGAGTTTCCAGCTCGACTGGGATGAGGTGGTGTTACATCCGAGTACCATGACCCAGTTCCAGTGATGAAGAGAGCGCAGCCTCAGAGGACCGAGCTGCTGCTGACCTGCTTAAATAATTCATCCTAAGTGTGTAGCCACTGCTGACTGGACGCAGCCACCTGGAAGACTTTTACGAAGCCTCGGTGGGCCTCGGAGGGGAGGAAGTGACAGGGTGATCTTGATTGACCCGAGATGCAAAAGCATTACTATGCCGGTATAAAAGCGTGAGACAGGAAAGTTTCGTTGTCTAAATGATTCAGCGGGAGGATGAGAAGCTGCTTCAAATGAAAAGTCATGATTTAAACTCTCCTGTATCGTTTTCAAAAATGTGCAATCAATAATAAAGAGGAGGCCTGGTTTGATGCTAAAACGATAACTCTTCACTCTCTCACGGAAAAACATCACACCCACAAGCTTAACTGAGCAGCACTTTTATGTGCTCGTGAATGTGCGTACCACCTGTCTGCTGATGAAGACTTAGTACCACAGTCATTTTTCTTCTCCCTGTGTCACCGTTTCCCAGTTTGCTAAGCACCGCTTCATTACTATAACATCTGCTACATGTGGCAGAGTTCAAAGCTCAAATTCTCTCTTTTACTTATTTATTTTTTGACAAATTTGCGCCTTGATTTCTGATGAAAGTGAGAGGAAAGAAGGCTCGCTCTCTGTCAGCTTTTCTGGCTGAAATGACAAATGAAACTTGCATATTTTATCAGCTGTCGCCAACTACATTATGAAACTTTTTTTTTTAAATCTACTGGAACTAGTTGAATCAAGTTTTCTGCTCTACTTGGACTTCTTACTGAGTTCTTTGAAATTTATAAAAAGACATTAAAAGCTACAGATGCTTAGTTGCACACTTGTCTAAATTTCTGTAAATTACTAATTAAGTGCAAGAGTTTAGATCAAGTTTTGACCTGGAATCTATCATAAACATTAATGTCTTAAAGTTGACAGAGGTGGTGCAAATCCCATCACCAAAGTCTCAGCTTTGGAAGCTCTGATGTTATTGGTTCCAGCAAAACCAGGTCAGGTACTCTGTCATGGAAAAATCCATCCTTCCTCTTTTTTTTTGTAACTAGTGAAAACGAAGCTTTTGAAGAAATCACTTGTGTCAAAACCCCATTTGCAGGCAAAAAATCCATTAACTTGCGAGAAGAAAAATCAATCATTTAATCAATAAGGAGTCCACCAGCTTCAGCACCCAGCAGTGACTGGGCTGTTATGATGACCAGGTGAAGAAAACCACCCCAGCCTTACAAAGCGAAGATGCAGCTTTCACCCTTTAATTCCTTTTCTTCTCTTTCCAGATAATACACAAACTGCAGACATTTCAAACTAAATAAGAGCGATTTCCACTAATTATTGATACCAATCAGCTCCTGGCGTCCCGTGAAGATTGATCAGGGTGGATCCTGACTGCATGAAGGAGCTGACCTGCCTCCTTCATGGAAATTTAATTAAAAAACATAATCAGGTTGCACCAGGGGAAGAGATGTAATAAACCCAAGTAACTTTTCCGCAGCTCCTGGATCACGTACACGACAGTACACATCCATCTCCCAGCTATTATACAACACACATTATATAACTCAAACAATTTGGGACTGTGAAATAAGACTTTTGTGGTGCCCTCTCAAACACCCACTCATCTTTTTGAAAGCAGGGATAGAGGAGGGAACAGGTGAAACGCTCGAGCCTGCGCCCCCGCCAGATCAGCGCATTTTATGATTCTGCCAGGGACATTTTTCTTCAAAAAAATCCTTGTTTGGATTAATTCACGACACCCTGGTTATGCAACGCGCCGCTTCAAGCGAGGCAGCGAGAAGACTTGCCATCTGAGAACCGCTGAGAGCTGTAGATAGCGATGCGGATGTCCAAGGTTATTTTGAGTGGTTCATTTCACCGCAGAGTAAAGAGGACATCACTCAGTGTTTGTGCAGAGTGTAAAGAAAATTTCAACTAAATCTCCGAAAACAAGAAATATTTCGAGCAACACACTGTCTTTTATAGAACAATGCTGCTCAAGTGTTTAATGTGGTTAAAAATTTAAAAAAAAGTGGAAGATGAAGAGAAGAATATTTGTTATGTGAGGTGACAGCTGGATTTGTAGCACCAGATTTCATTGACATAAAGTTTTATGAGCTCATCTTTAACACAGTTCATAAATTGAAAACATGGTCACCGCGAGTCTGGAGAGGTCTGAGAAACTCGTCCCCCAGATGATAACTGTTGCAACATCATTCATCCAACTTATCACGGTAAAGGGGTTTACAGAAAAAAAAAAGGGAAAAAACAACTGGGGTCTTATGTCAAGAAGGCCGTAAAGACAGAATGTATACCAATGTGATTTATAACGGAAAAGTCAACGCCCCTTGTGTACAGTATGATTACATACATCGACCCGCTGAACTTATTACAGTTTGGATATCTGTCAGCTGAGAAGTTAAACACTGGACAGGTGACAGCTGGCCTCGCCAGCAGTTGTCTGGGCTTTTTTATAACACAAACAAACAAACAAAATATCCTCTATGAGGACTTCTTCCAGCACAAACATTCCTAGAGCGTGCACAGTTCGACCAGGAAACAGGCGGCCTCCCTCCCTCGCCTTGGGACAGGAAGTCATAAAGCAGGATCAAACGTCTGGCACAGGTCCATCGTGCCATATGAGCGGTTCAGTGTCCTCAGAGATTGTGTACTCAACAACAATTCAAAGCAACTACAATAACCAGACTCATGAAAACTTGACGCCTCTGGTTGCTGTGGGTTTGACGCTTCATGAAGCTAAATGATCAATCTTCACTTGAATCTCACAAGCAAAGTGGTCTAAACCGACAAGGTTTTACATATCAGGACATAGTAAAAAGTATTTGGTCTTTACCACATCTGAAATTTAGGTAAATACAACCATTGAATATGTTTTTATTTTCCCCTCAAATTCTCAACATTAATTGAATTATACAGCAGGACAATAATGCCAAACACACCAACAAATCTACAGCAGAATGACTAAAAAAAGAATAAGGTGATAAAGTGTTTAATCAAAGTCCAGAGCTCAATCTAACTAAAATACTGTGATGGGACTTAAAGTTATGCATGAACAACTGACTATAAACTGCAATGAACAGAAGTGGACAAGAGAGGCTCAAAAGTCCTCCACGGTGATGTGAGACGGTGATATCAGCAAACAGAGTAGGCTTACTTCACTTATTGTTGATAAAATGGATCTACAAGCAGATTTCACATTCAAGCTTTCCCTCACTTTTATCTTGAAGATAGATCCTGTACGTGGGCTTGAGATCGGAGCTTATGAAGACAGCTGGATCACTACAAGAGCATCTGTAACACTCCCACATGTGAAAACTCCACCCTGAGCTCAAAATAACAGCTGCAGCACCTCCAGCTACTGACGTAGTCATCTAGTGTTTCATCTTCATATGGTGTAACACAAGCTAATATTCAGGTATCAACCAGAGAGCGCTAAAGCTAAATAAGTTAGTAAAGTCACATTTTCATCAAACTGTCTTTTTTATATATTATGAATCCACTACAAGTGCCTATCCACCAGAGTTGTACACCCTCACAGCCACGTTTTTGTTTTTCCTCTGAAAGTGCCAGTGTGAGAACTAGCTCTGGGGTGCCAGGCAACGCGTTTGAAGACGGATCCGAAAGCTGTCTGAGTATATAGATATATAAGTACTTCAGCAAAGAATGTAGGGCACAGAGACGAGCAGTACCTTAGGAATGAGTACACAGGCGCATATACACTCGCTGCTCTTAGCACGCAGCAGGGGGGAGGCTTATCTCTCAAGAATTACTGGAATTTTCTGCAGGAATTTCAATGAACAATAAAATGGAAACGTGAGTGGAAAGCAGAAAGAGGTAACATCAAATTCACGTGCAGTCATTTGCAAGTGACATCATTAGATCTGACCTGCTTCAGCTTTTGGTGAGGTTTGAAAAACACAGAGTATGCAACCTGACGGAGTCTTCAGGATGCTTCTGGAGAAACAGTTACTGAAATACTGCACAGCAGTGAGGAGCAAATACACTCAACTGGCCCTTTTTAAAGTAAACTTAATCAAGAAATGGCTCAAGGTTTATTTACACTGCTTGGTAGACGGCAATGACATCCTTGTAGAAAGGCTGTGCAAGAGGAGCTTTTCTGAGTAGATTTCCTAAATCTAACAGAAACAAACTAATCTTAGTCTTCAGGCTCAAACCTTCTGCTATAGTTTCAAGTTTTGATTTAGCCTGCTTCTCTGGCGTCCCCTCCATCATATCTCCAGTTCCTCGAAGGAGCCAGACCTCATACAAACCTCAGGAAGGATCAACCTTTCTGCATAATGACATGTGGAACCACAATGGGGGAATAGTTGCTCAACCTCAGAGGCCAGCCGAGGCCATAAGGAAAGTTTGTGCACAATCATCAGCTCTAAGCAAATAACTGAGGGGAAAATCAATGCTGCAGCTTCTCAACGGCCCAACCCCACTGCCAGCTTCCACGTGGTAATGTGGGATTCATCAAGAAGTCTAGAGCAACAGATAGACATTCATGACTACTTCCAATACCGGAACAACTCTGGCTTCCAAACCGACCACTATAAAATCAGAAAGAAACTCGCAGGGAAGCGGCGTGTGTCTCTGAGGCTCATTTACTTCAAGATGGACCAGGAGGCTGCCAACAACAACAACAACAAGACGAAAAGGAAGAAAGTATTCCCATCTCACTGGGATTTGAGGGATAAAGAAAAAAGCAGAGCTGCATCTGCTGGTTGGAGACTTGGTTTTGTCAGCGATGTGAAATCTGATTAGGAAAGAAAAGTGAGACGCTGAGGGGTGTCTTTGTAAATCTGTTCCTTGTTGGAAACCCCTTTTTAGTCTCAGCAGCTCTTTTTACCAATGTCCTCTGATTTCTTCCTTCACACTTAATGCACAAGAGATCAGAGAGTCATAAACTTTGGTTACTAAAATGTCCTCAGTTATATGTACAGACAAGCCCTGTAATCCAATGCTACTTTAAATGATGCTTTTTAACAGTTTCACATCACTGTAATGATTTAAACACCCAAAACGGGAGGTAAGCCTGGTAACATCTCCCAGCAGACATGAACACAGAGCACACTCGTCCATTGACCACACATGGACTCAACAGACTCAAAGCCGAGGTGAACCTTTGATAATCCTTGAGGCGGACTCTCGCAGTGTGCTGGCAGGCAGACAGAACCAAGCATGAAATGAGCTTCATCCCTCGGAGATGCAGGCTGGGATTGCGATGACGGGAATGGGGTGATTTTTCTTCCCCCGGTGTCATCTGCTGTCAATACGACACAGTTTGAGAACAGCCAGAGGGATGTGTGCACTTGAGGTTTATATGTGAGAAAAAGGAGATGGAGATTAGCCTGAATCAGAACCATCTTTTTTTAGAGTGTCACAGGGTACAAAGAAACGTGGGCTCTGTATCATGTGATAATAGCAGAAAGATCTGGTTGATCAATCTAGCAGTGGAAAGCTGCACACACAGGTGGGAATTTAATGAAATTTTTTGGGGGGCAGAAAGTATTTTGTAACTGCTCACTGATTAAATACCTGAGCATTAGCCGCTGTTTGTTTAATCAGGACAAGAGCCGAGGATTTTAACCCGTCACAACCCAAGGCCTTGTTAAAACCTTAAACCTTTTAAAACCGGAGAATTTTCTGGAAAACTTCAAACTGAGCACAAGACATGAAAACAAAACTTAATAAACTTCCCTCTCATGACACGTTAATAATGAGTGCATTGTTTGAGGGCTGGAAGGGAAAAGTTCTGACTGAGTCACACAGAACAAGAGCAGTTTGTGCTGATTCAGTTTTAAAGAGTCTGGCTCTAATGTTACATTGCTGTTTTTTAACACATCTCAGTGCTTCTCTGTCTTTCAGCAGCTAAGTTAACTCATCCGGATGGGTAATGAAATGAGAAGCTGAAATTCCTCCTGGTGTCCTAAAACGCCCTCAAACCCACTTTCAGTTGCATCTGGATGCAGAATTAACGGGCTCAGTGTTTGAGGATCTAAAATGCTGCTTCAGACCGTTACCGGTCGACTCCTCCATGAGCTGAAACCGCCGTGGTAAACGCAGAGACATTTACAGTTTCTCTCTGGAGAGCTTTTCATTTCCCAGGCTGCGATGAGCTCCTTTGTTCTCACTTTAACTTCCAGCCTCACATAATTGGTCACCATCTGGGGCTCTCATTCCTATTCTCCTCCTTCATCTTCCTCTCTTTTGTTCACCACCAACTGCATATGTGCTGCATCTGCATGTTGGTGGTAGGAAATCACAGCTCTGTTGTCAACCCCTTAAACTTTGCTGAAAGATTATGTAATGTTATTATGAGGAACAATTATGAGGTGGGACTGCCCTGAATGTCTCAGGGTTTCATAGCAGTTTGAGTGTTTTTGTGCTTTTTATGGAGGAAAAAAGGCAGATGGGGAGAAAGAGGAGCATGTGATGGAGGTCTCACAGAGGTCATCCGGGCTCATAAACGGTCTTTTGACTAGAAATAAAGCAATTGTATTTTTCTTTGCCGATTCTCGTTTTGAACTTTTCTGATTTTGGTCCATTATGATTTTCTTTTTGCTACATACACTTGAGAGCATAGAAACTTTTTTTTGTTTGTTTCAACTGAAGCTTTAATCATTTATTCACATGAAAGAAATAAAATAAATCACAGGTCAGGACTATTTTATGGCTCAGATTAAAGGTCCTTTAGGTATTCCCTTATTTGCACGTCTAACAATATAAAAATGCACTAAATGTTAAGAGAAACATATTCGCTACACAACCTCAAATTACAGTCCTGTTGTTTTGGGTTTTTTTTTAAAAAAAACAACAACAACAATCTGATCCACTCACAGAACTAAATCATCTTATTTTCCCCAAGTTTATACATATGCACATTTTAAACATTTTCCTAGATAGATATTAAAGCAGCAACCATTTAATATTTTAGATTTCAGCATATAAACTGATGCATATCAGTCAGTCAATCAATAAATCTTTATTTGTATAGCACTTTTAAATCAGCCAGGGTTGACCAAAGTTTTCACAGTTAAAATCAAATAAAAACATGGACTACAAAAATAATAAGAAAACACATAAAAACTCAGAAAATAAAAATATTTCAATAAAAATAGAGTAAAAAGTGGTAGGTGGGTCTTAGGTTGGATTTAAACAGAGGCAGTTCACTGACAGGGTCAGTGAGGGTCCATAACTCAGAGTGGTGAGGCCAGCTACTGCAAAAGAACCCTCAACCCACTACAATGTGCGCCATCAACCCACTAGAGAGCAGGGAAAATCACTGGTGTCTCACTTCCCTCCCTCCTTGACACATTTACAACACCCACCTCCCGCAAAGCAGTCGGCATCGTGAGGGACTCCAGCCACCCCTAGCACATCCTGTTCAGCCTCCTACCGTCTGGGAGAAGGTACCGGAGCCTCCGGGCCCGCTCTACAAGACCTATGAACAGTTTCAGCCACCAGGCTGTCTGAAAGCTGAACTCTGCCAACCCCCAGGCCCCACCACCCGACCTCATCAGCACCCAGAAATACTGGACTCTGAACCCTCCCCCCAACACTTACTGGACATAATATTTTACACTATACAATCTTTTTCTTGCACTACACTTCACTGTTTACATAAATGATTTTATACTTTATACCCCTCTCTTTTTCTAAAGAAAAATGTACTTTTCTTTTGTGTACTTTTTGTATGTTGTTTTTAAACTATTCTCTGTACTTTTGCACCGTGGGATGGAGAGAAATGTCCTTTTCAGTTCCCGCGTATCTTCTCACAAACTGTTGAAATTGTCAACAAAAAGCTTGAATTTTGAATTTATCACCCTCCTCCATGGAACCTCTAACAAGTATTGGCCCGCAAAGTTCTGCTGGGTTGACGGAAATTTAAAACATCACAGATATGAGGGAGCAAGGCCGTTTATAGCACTAAAAACAAACAAGAGCTTAAAATGGATTCTAGATTCAACTAGTAGACAGTGTGAAGAGTACAGGGCAGGAGTCATGTGGTCGCGTTTCCGAGTACTTGTTAGCAGGCGAGCAGGAGCTTTCTGAACAAGCTGTAAAAGACATAGCAAAGTTTGGTTGATATCACAATAAAGAGTATTACAATAATTAAGATGTGAACTAATGAAAGCACAAACGGTTTTCTCAAGGTCACCATGGATCAGGCTGAAGCTGCCAGAAGCTCGCCCTGACAACAGAAGTGACCTGTTTATCAAAATTTAAACTGTTATCTAAAGCCACAAACAGATTTCTGACTACCAGGTTAAAGTGAGGGGAAAGTGCACCAAGACTTGGAACAAGTGAAGATACCAAACTATTGGAGGGCTTAGAAGGAGGAAATACAATCCATTCAGTCTTACTCTCATCTAAACAGAAGTTTTGAGACAGTCGGAGTTTAATGTCATCTAGGCATCTGTGGATGGACTCCAGGACACTTGATGAACTAGACTTGACTGGCTGATAGATTAGCAGATCGTCTGCATACAGATGAAAGGACACATTATGAATGGGGAAATGATTGACCCTAATAGCAGGATGTGTAATGAATCTAGGACTGGGCCTAAAATGGATCCCTGTGGCACACCAGATGTCAACGGGGCTGAGGATAAGGGGAGGTCATTAATATATGAATATGTATTCATCTGCACATGTGTATTTGAGGTAATGCAGTACTTTGAATGAGCTTTAATTTTTCCGGCACAGTCATCACACCGCTGCCACTAGTGTTTTTTAAGAAATCCCTCTCAAGACCTTTGTCGATGTTCAATAACTGAATATTAGAGCTGAGTGATATGGGGGGACCCCGTCCATATCAAATAAAAACAGTCAAGTCTCATCATCGAGATCGACCACAATTTTATCATGATGCAACATAACATTCAATATTTATCACAGCCCTACTGAATATACACAACATTTTGGCAATTTTTTTCAAGCTGCAGTTAATTGCAGAATTAAACCAAACTGCTAAGTTTGGGGGTTTCTAAATCCTTAAAACCTCCTAAACTGTAGCTGGTGCAGCTGTCCCATGCTCTGAGTAAATTTCCTTGAGTGGGGTTAGGGGTGAGTCAGATTTCTGAGGGCCTGGTGTGCTGGTCACCAGTTACTCCAGTGATAATAAAAAGCCTTAACTTGTGGTCACCAGCGTCCCCTACTTTCTACATTTTTGCTTTTTCTTACACAGTTCTTACTGTTTATCCTGTGAATCAAACACTGCTGACTGTACAGAGGTCAAGAGCTATTTAGATATCGCTTTGCTGGCAACAAATTCAAGTCTAACTTTATTTGGATTTTCTTTTTCTTTTTTTTTTTAAAGCCTTTTTGAAGCTCTACATCCATAAAGTCAGCAATATGGTAATCAGAGAGTTCACTCGCTTGGTCTGAAATTTCTCAACAAATAATTGATGGACTGCCATGAAATGTTGTAAAGACAGCTGTGGTTCTCATCCGATGTGTTTCATATTCTCTTTCTTCCTGTAAACTCCCAGAGTTTAATATTGTTGAATTAAAAAAAAAAGAAACATTATTGGATAGATTGCCATGAAATATGGTCCACCAAGATGGATTCTAATGACTTCATTATATTTAATTATACCCCCGCCTTTGGGTTTGAAAGCCATTTGAACAGTCTTTGCAATGTTTTAAATTGTAAAATTAAAAAATTTGTCCAGTATTTTAGTAATGACAAAGCAGATAGCACAGACTATGACAACCCTCCAAATATATATATATATGATAAAATAAAATAATCAGGTATGTACATGTTTATATGATCTCAGGATGCGTGTAATTATTTAGGGTATGTGTATCCCAAGTGGCAGGGAGGGAATGTTTTAAGAAGGAATAAAGCGTGTCAGGAAGAGGGCTGTGACTGAGGAGCCTCTTTGTGGGAAGATGACAAGGAAAGAAGAAAAATCCATCAAAATACTGCTCTCAGCTCCACTGATCTCGGCTCTGATGAGGAAGTCAGCTTAATTGGGACTCCTCATCAATAAAAAAGTGCCATATGCTCAAAAACGGGGAACATGAGGAATGAGGCTCATTAAAAAACATAGTGGAGAAGCTGCATAATGCACAAGACTAAATAAGTGGGGTTAGGGGCAAAAGAGCGATGAGGACGATTTTTGTGTTTTCCTTTTTAATGAACCCCCAACACAAAACACACACACACAAACGCACACCTAGGCAAAGCAAAGAGGCATGAGCTAACAAAGGCCAGGTAACATGGATAGTTGAGGTTATTAATATCATTTACAATGTGCTACCCCATCACCCTGTTGTGCGAGCATGCGAGTCTGTGGTTTGTCCCCGGGGCAGCTGAACCCACTCAGCACAGACCCATCTGTTAGCCTTGTTGACAGCTGTTTGTGTGGTTGCGTGAGTTCGACTGCAGGGGGTGTAAAAGATGGAGAGATGACAAATCACGTCCCTTAATCACAGTGGGCAGAAACAAAATAAATGACACCGTGTATTACATGCTAATTTATATCAATACTTGCATGCCGAAGCATGGGCCAACACACAAACACCCTGCTCATTATAACCTCGGCCTTCCACGTTCAAAACACACACAACATGAAATAGCAACCACCCCCCCGAATGCCCCGGAGGCAAGACATTTTTAACAGAAATGACATCAAGACAGAAAGGCTGTCTCAGGCATATTTTTTAATAAAAATACAAATTAAATCCACTCCTACGAGTGTTTGCAATATGAAACCATGCAACAGAATGTAGAGGTGGTTTTCTTCACATGAAAATAAAAAATAACCATCAAGATCTGCAAACAGATTTCTATTTTGCACTGTTTTGTGCAGCATGTGTTTTTAACTGTTTATACAAAACATGCATATCGCAAAGTAAGCTCATTCCTGAAACTTCCCAGTGCCTGTTCCTCTAGCAGCCATCACTGCCAATTCTCCAGAGGTCCAGCCTGCCACTGCTCCTAACAACTCCTTTGCATCTCAAGTAAATGTCAAAGTTTGCACCTGATGCTCCATTGTAGAGGAAAGAGCCTCGGCTCTTCAGAGGGACAGAGAGTGCAAGCAGATGCTTGGCTCAAATTTTACAATCCCTCTGCATCTACCGGTATACATTGGAGTAATAAAGAGAAATAACGGCTGCAGAAGAGAAGGAAAGAGCTGCACAAAACAATGCTGCGACGAAGGGTTGACACGAGCTCAACCTGGAGTACACACCAACAAAAACAACCCCCAGCGCTGTGAAGCAGGGTGCGTTAGAGCCGTAGTAACGGTGGGGGAGACAGGAGGCGAGGTGGTGCCGCTCTGCTGGGGGCGTCATTCTGCTGGAATTATTACATGACTCTAGAGACACAACAAGATTATCAGACGCAAGCTGCAGCATGAAGAGAACATGCAGCTTCTCTGTAGCGAGACGAGGACATCCAGTACAAACACCATGATGTGTTGGCCGGGATCTCCCCAGTGATAGGTTCTCCACAACATGGGTGACAAGTGGATAGTCCTAAATCTGTCTCTGCGTTTGCTTTATTGGGCCAGCTGGGTCTACAGATGGGCCTAACTTCAATAACTAACTTCCTGATGGTTTAAGAACCCCAGTCCCTTTCAGTTCACACTTGACACCTCTTTTAAAAGAAATTTGAACCAATAGATACATGTTACCTACACGATGATCCCATTTTGTTCTTTTAAAAAGTCTTCTAAAGTACGACAGCCGACACTGCGACCGCTGTGAGTGTATGAAAGACAGGAAATGAGAGCTTGGGATGAACCCAGGAGAGGTTTGGTTGAGGCACACAAGCTCTGGGTTGCCAGATGAAAGCATTACTGAGAAGCATTTCTGATGCTGTTAACTTAAACAGTTACATAACCGTCCCTCTGAAGACAAGCACTACAAGCTACAGCCAACACATAAAGGTCACTTGGGAGGACTCGCACAGCGCACGAGGCAGAGGAGGGATTAAAAAACACCAGTAGTGTGTTTGCAGTTTTCCCAATGACCAGTTCAGCACTTTGTTGTCCAGCGTTTCTGAGACTGAGCACAACCTTGGCAAGCAAAGTGAATGACTTTTGCTCGAATCTGGTGTCAGCGCTTTACAGTGAAACTATTCAAAGTTTTAGAGTGTAACCGAGTTCTCGTAGGCCAAGGACTGGAGCAAAAACATCAGTGAAGGCATGCCAAAAATATCATACGGTGGAAGAAAGCTTTTCCAAGCTGGCTGCTCCAAGATATTTAAGAATTCACTTCTGTTCCAGTCTGAGAGACGGGGGAGTGCAGCCTCGACCATGTTGCCATTTAATTGAAGATTAGCAACATAACCTCAGAGATCAGAGGCTATCTGATCGGAAATGTCAGTCAAACAGCATTTGGCTACTGCTGTCCAACTTTTTTTCCTTCACCGTGTTCACAGGTGCGTGCATGTGCTCACCGGTCAACATCACACACAATACATGTCTGACATAAAGGTCTATATGATGGATCCCATAAAATAAATATTAAAAATGTCCTTGGTCACCAACGAAATAAAGTCTGCACCTTAGATTATATCACCTTCGGATCGCAGTAGTGATAGACTTTCTCATGAGTAAGCAAAGTAGCAGCAGGGTTTAAAAAGAAAAAGAAAAAAGAGAAAACTTTCAGTCCAGTATGCCCATTTACGGTCCGCCGGTATTCCGCAAGCTTGTTAAATAAATCAGAAGGTCCCTAGAGAGGAAGGCAAAACACTGAAGGCTCCTCCGAAACTCAGTTTCACCAGAAAAGCAAACAGCTCAGGTCCATGTTTAACTTTCTTTAGGTTTGTACTTTAATGCAATAGTCAGATTCCTTTGCAGGTATCTCCACACAGTATAAAATATCCGCTTCATGTGACGAAACACAAGTCCCTCCATGTCTGAACAATTCATTAAAACTGTAGAGTCAAACAAAACAAACTCAACTCAGGATATTCTCTCTCCTCAGAGATTAAAAAAATAACAACAACAAAAAGACAACGACTCTCAACCAGGCAGAATTTAGAGGACTGTTTTAGATCTATATGACGCATAACAGGCAAACTGTATCATGGTGACAAAATCTACAAGCAAATCCACAAGAGAACAAGAAAGCTCAGGACTTTCCTTCTGCTTTGACCACCTGAACCCTGGGCTGATCTCCATTCCCACCCTCTGACAGCCTCAGATAGTACATGCCATTCTCCATTTCCCTCCCAACCACAGCCAGCCAGCAAACATGTGGCCTATTTACTTTTATTTTTTTTCTTTGGCTGGAAGAAAATGTTCCCAGCGGTAGCAGCGTTTGACTCACAGACCGGCAGCCATTTATGCTGTCACACTGGATGTGGTGCTAAAACAACGATGACCTCCTCTAACTTATTGTATTGATGGTACATGGGGGAAAAAAAAAAAGGTAATTCAGTTATTGATATGTACCACTTCATTCCTACACTAGTAATAAAAATCAATAATAACTGCTTAAAACTAAGAGCCAAATAAGCAGAAATCAGTTTCTCCAGACGTGGAAAGAAATCTAATGGCGAAGCAAAAATAAAATGCTGCTGATAAACCATATAGACTAAGTTTTAAACTTGGAACTATTTTGAGCTAGGCAAAAAAGTAAAACTGTCACCCTTAAGACAGTAAAAGACACCATAGTGAAACAGACGTGGATGATGAAGCAGAAATGTGTGTCGCAGCCCCGCTGTCATTCCCTCGGCTGTTTAGAGGGAATCAAAGGCAAGACTCAAGGACACAAATCATCAAACTGCATCAGAAAAACATGGCAAGTGTTTCCAACAAAGGGGAAACTATCAAACATGTGGGAGTTTTTTTTTATCCTTGACAAAGCTAGTTTGAAAGACATACGCCAAAAACTTGGGTTTGTAGAGAAACAACAACCGCATTTTTGGGTCAAATCTTTTCCTGTGATGCGGTGATTCATGTCTGCCCCACTTTTTTGATTTCTGAGGGACAACTTGTCACCGGTGCTGCTTTTTACCTTCGACAACAAATGCGATGCTATGTGTGGCGGAGTCTTGTTTTGAAATGCTTTATGTCATGTCAATCTTTTTCAAGTCTGTAGAGAACCAAAGGGAAGAATATAAATCACCAGCTACAAATTTCTGCCACAGACATGTGCCACTGGAGAGAAACTTTGGGACAATACTTGATGATAAGAGCGTTTCAAACCCTCAGAGCTGACCCTAATTCATCCAGCGAAGCTCTGTAAATTACAGGGCAGCACAAAGCTGACCCTGCACGGCAACACTTTGACTAAGTAGCAGGAAAATTACAGGAGTCAAGCTTCACTTGACCAATTTCCAAACGATTTCCAAAAAAGGTTGGAACGTTGGGTTTGCTTCAAACAATGTTGCAAAGTGGAAAATAGATGTACCAAGAAAGCAGGCATTTTACTGTGTAGGCAGTATGTAGTTAATAAGACTCTAAAAGGAATCTTAAAGGGGACATTTCTCATAGCTGCACATGGGAAACCCCCTTTTTTTAAAAAAAAATCCCTCACTTTTAACACAACCAGAGTAATTACATGCCACCCCGACAAAACCACTCCTCTGTGCAGTAAGGCAAGAGAGCTAATCAAAATGAGTCACACACGTAAAGCTTTCCCAAGCCGGGTCTATTTTAGTAAAGCCATGTCAGCAGCCGTCTTCTTACCTGGACCTGCCCTTTGCCCATGATCTTGTCCACAATCTCGTTGTCGTCCTTGTTTAGCATGCTTTTGTCGTAACACTTCTCATAGCAAAGGATCCGCAGGTACTGGGAACCCTCCAACTCGATCTCAAACTCCTGAGCAAAGACACAGATGGAGCGAAGGAGAATGAAACGGTTGCCCCCGCACAGAGACTAAAAAAGAGCCGTGGAAGAGAAGACGCTGTTGGTGACTGACTTCGTTCCACTGAGGCTCCGTGGTGTCTCTGAAGACTCGGGTCTTGGCCTTGCTGACAAAGTAACCGAATGAATCCACTTCGAGTGTGCAGTATAAATCTGAAAAAACACACAAAGAAGGTAGACAGGTCAGTCGGACGAAGATGTGACTGAAAAGCTCGGACATTTTCTTGTACTTGGATATAAGCGTGCATCAAAAACATAAAGCGTGTAAAGTTGTTAGTGGACACTTTTGCACCACTAAAGCCACATGGTTCTCATTGTTCCAGCACTTCCCGGCTTTTCAAAAACTACACACAGTAGAAGTAAATACTATCAGGGCTTCTAAGACCGCATGATGACGTGTCAAAACCTCAGCTATAAATGCCGTCATAGCTGACAATAAAAAACAGAAGAAAAGTTGCTTTTGAGAAGCTGTAATTTTGTAGTGCTGAATGCAGCATTTGCTTGTAAACTTTCACCAAGTAAATATCTCAGAAGGTTGGCATCAAATCAGGAAAAATGCGAACCTGAACAGCACAACTGAAACCGTTTTAAAGCAAAAGTATTTGTCAGTGTCTATTGAAAACTAATTTCACAGTGGGAGAAAGTGTGAGTCATCTGGGAGTAAATTAATAACAAATGTGCATTTCAAAGAGGGGTTGAAAAAGGTCACGTTCCATCAAAGTGAAATAACTCTTCAATCTGTCAGCTGAGAGATGTCAATCTCCTGTCTGTGTACTCGAGCATCCCCACCAGGCCTCCTCCGCTCCCCTCGCTCCGCTGGGATTAGCTCACGCTCGGCTCTCACACGGAGCAATTAGGTCTGTTAATGTGTTTCTTTAAACGCTGCTGAAGCCGCTCCTGCAGACCGAGCTACCGGCTGTCTGCGAAGCCTCCGCGGCTCGTCCTATGGCCCGGGCCCGGTTCCCCGGGGACACCTTCCTCTGACAGAATGACAGATGGGTGTGTGGTTTGACCTCTCACCGGGGCGGTTGGGATGACTGGTGCGAGAGAAGATGGGGTGGGGGTTGAGGAGCCTGCTTGAATTTCACACTGATATACTGACACAAAGACTGACATAATACTGCCTCAAACGTGAAGTTAATATCGTCAGAAACAGCTCTGTTTATGGAGAAATACCAGGCCCAACTGTGGGTGAGCTTCGACTGACTGGAGCAAACATTCAGGCTGCATCTGAAAAACCAACAGGACTATCCGGTGTGAGGGAATGCCACTGCATCTGGTTCCATTTCTTCTTTGTTTATTTTCTCAGCATCCTGAAAGGTTCTGGCATAATTACTCCCAATGAGGAAGAGATTAGTGGTGGTGGTATGAGGGAAGTTCAGCGAGGGGGAATTCAGTGTGGCCATCTGGGGGATATTTATTAAATGAAGGAATTACTGTTTGCTTCCGCTACATACGGAAGCATAACAGCTTATGGCGGTTTCACCTCTGTTTTGACATCCCGCGTCAAACAGATGCACAGCTCTTTCTGTGACAGGAAGAAATGCCATTTTGGAGTGTCAACAGTGATGCAGTAAATATATCTTTTAGAGTAACGTGTCATTTTAGGTTGGCAGTAATTGTGACGACAAAAGAGGCTGTTGGTTATCTTCAATTTAGGAACTCAAAGGAGGGCAGATATTTGAAATACTCGTGTTATTCAATATGCGGCTGAGAGAAGTGCATTCAGAGCTCCCAGTTGTTCTCTGAGAGTTGATTTCCTCTCCATCTGAAACAAGTTTATGTGCATCAGATCCCAAACTCAAACAAGACCACAGAGCATACTTTAAGAGGCTTTTTTTGTGTCCTTTCACTGGATCTAGGAGGACTTTGAAAAGTGGGACATAAATCCATGAGTTTTTCTTCTCCTGGCAGGTCACCATCAGTCTATGAGGGGGATAAATAAGGCAGCATGGGGGCTCTGACCCTAAATGCAGGGGTTAATAGAAACCATCCTGCTCCATCTCAATTAGGTGAGAAGTACAGCCATTGCGGGATGTGCGTGTTCTCATACACGAGGATAATCTCAGCCCAGGGCGGTGCTGAAAGCTGGGTCAAACCGTGGCTTCGCAGAGTTTGGAGCAGAGTGATAATCAGTTAAACTAATCAGTGTCTCTATAGTGACCGCTTACAAGCACCAGAGGGGCTGTTTGTAACCCCCTCTTTTGTTTGACAGCCGCCTGTGAAAACACAATGGAGAAAACAAGCAGAGAAGCAGAATCCAACTGCTTTCAGTGAATTCAGACGTGGGGAAACCAACACAAGCGTGGTAAAGATAAATGGAGATCAAGGCAGTAATGGAGGAGGGAGAGTCTCTCCTGCTGAGGGGGAGTCGTGACTAATAGACCTTCTCCACCGTCACGCACCTACCCGTAAAATCTCGAGACAGGGGACTGAATCCAATCAATCAGACTGGACTGAAGTGGACCTGAAACTGTTCTCTATGGACTGCCTTGAGATGACGTTTGCTGTGAGGTGGTATAAAACCCGTCACCATAGAAAGCTATAACCTAGCTTTACTGCCTCTTGTAGCAGGAGGTTCCTTGGAAGATGTTGGAGAAGCTCGCGCAGCTCTCTCTCTGTGTGGACTACATCTTCCTATCTGGATATGCTCTTTCATCACTTGCAGCAACTGTCACAATCAGAGGCTTTACGAGAAACAAATCACACTTGCTGCCACTTAAACACACAAGCAAACAAACCAAGAATAAAGTGACATATGTTTTCCATCTTTTTACTGGGTCATGATATCCACAGAGTTTCTCTCTCTCTCTTTTTTCAAACTAACTAACATAGTTTTTGGGAGATGCTCAAACCCCAGTTTCTCCCACTGTGACCCAGTTAGACTAAGTTTGCCCTGGGCTGAATTTAAAGCTCTTTTCCCAAAGCGGAGAGATTGTTGTCACATAAATAACATCCTGTCTTACACACTTATGTGATCATGTCAAAAAGAAAAATATAACAATCATAAAGAGAGACATTA
>JAOWBL010000006.1:11246805-11272248 GCA_028564865.1 Zenarchopterus dispar | reverse complement strand
ATGTTTCAAATGTTCAGTAGATGAAGGTCCATCCTGTTAATGCTTTTTTTAATATCCTATTTTGTTAAACATTTAATAATAAACCATCTCAACAACTAAGGTTGTCTTAAAAAGGTTTTTTTTTTTTTGTTGAAAGTAATACAAGTTTTCTCATCTCACAAATGATGAGCAGGTGGCACCTACAGTACCAAGATTTAGTAAATAGGTTTATTTAAGCTCATGGAGACTTAAGGTTCAAAGAAATAGGAAATCTAAAGTGAGAATAGGAAAATATTACTTTATGATGTCTATCACATTTTATTGAAAAAATGTGAACTCATTAACTTTAAAACCTTGAGCATTAAACATAAAAATCCAAATTCTGGACATATGTGGACTTTATTAAAGGAAATGACGTGAGGTCCAAACTCTAGATAACCTGGTTCATTAATAACATTTGCTCAGATAATTGAATTGAATTGATAATAACTAACCTCTGCTAACAAAGACTGAGAACAGACTTAATGGACATCATTACTAAATGTATGAACTACAATTGAAAGAAAATACTACCAAGAAATGCCAGAGAAAACTATATTATTAGAGTACTGTTTAGCAGTATTAAACTTTAATCTGATCGTTTTCAGATCAAGCCATTGTCAATAACCTTTAAAGTGGACGTGAGGTGGGAGCTGGTGAGCGGACAACCCTCCCCTCCTCCCCCCTCCCTCCACTCCCCAAATACATTCTTGCTTTGGCTGAGTCCTGTGAAGTCTGGCACAAAAACCTTACCAGGCTGTTTCCTGGTAAATAAACTCTGATGGAGAGCAGCAGGACTGTTGTGAGCTCTGGTGGGGGTGTCAGAGAGGAGAGCAGTCAGCCCTCTGGGTTAACTGTGTGTGTGTGTGTTTTATAAATGCAACTGGGGAGCTTCACAGAGAGACGGTTCATGGGTTCAGCTTCGAGGTGGCCTGAATTCTGCTTCTCGAGTCAAACTAAGACCTGCATGTCTTCACTAGAATAACCTCACTAGAATAATTAATTTTTAAACCTGTGATAAATAAATGTAACTCAGTCAAAAAACTTAAATGACAAATGTCTAAAGGTGTTGGACAGCTCATCCATCCTCTCAGTTATGGGAAGCATTCCTCCACCAGGTGGTGTTCATTTAAACCCCCGCTGTGCTGCTTCCATTGTATGTCAATGTGGTGTCTGCATTTATGTTTGCTTTACAGTGATGAGTGGAGTCAAACATCTAAGAAGAGACGCAGGACCTGAGCTGCGTTTTGCAGCCCAGGACTCCTCTCTGGAGAAAAAAAAAAGAACATTGACAATCTGAATTTAAATGGTGGTCATCAAGAGCAGCTAGGAGAAAGAGAGGAACATCTGAAGTATCCAGCATCAGGAACCAAACTACTTCAGAAGTGAGCTGCTGAATGTTTTATTGAAGCAATATGAATTTAAAAAATAAAGTGTTTTACTTTCAGTACCATTACTTTTTAAAATATGTTGTATAAAGTTATAAAAATCAGAGAAAGACACAGTGGATTTTAGTCTTTTTAGTACATTTATCTGTGCACTGAAACCCGTATGTGATGAAACCAACGACTCTCGCAGCTAAACTGATGAAAGAGCAACAAACTTGAAGGGCCACGCTCTCAGGACAGCCAGACTAACCATGACTCTGTTTTCTCTATCACTCTGGGAAGCTCATGTTTTTTTTTTTTTCTGGAAAATCTGAAGCTTGACCTGCTCTGGATCGCCAAGGTGGACCTCAGCAACACCAACTTGCATGTGCTGCTGGACTGCTACAGCACAGAATAAAGAATTAATGTTAATAATCTCATCTCAAAAACAAAAGTATCCACTAGTATTTAGTCCGGTACAATCTTGTTTTATTTAAAACAAACATAGCTGAGAGGGAGAGCCGACTGAGGTCGTTACATCTAAATTAACCAAGACAGGAATCATGTTACTGGTTCCCTTTTTTAATTCTACTAGCATCTCTTATTTTGTCTTGATTTCCTCTGTGATATTAGTAAGCGGTAGCATACTAGGCTTTTGTATAGTGTTCCTACTTGTATTGATTGAATCCTACAACAGAGTGGTTTTATTCTCATCACAACTCATAAATTCTCTTGGTGTGTTAGATCAGACAGCCTAAAGTTTATTTTTCTCTGTGTGCCCAGCGACCACCTTATTTAGCCTCCCGTCACTCCTCTGTTACTGGTTACCCTCTTAAAGCAATCACACACGTTACTGCCAGCCACGTGCCAATAAGACAGCTGGAGGATGAATTCAAAAATCAATTCAAGATCAAGAATTGGCTTCAAGGTCTTACTGAAGTATGTGGAAAGGTTGAAAGCATTTAGTTAAACTGCACGTGGTATTAAGGGTAAAACACATCTTTTCATCTGACATACAGTACACCTAAGCATCAAAAGTGAAAAAAGCTAAATCAGAATTAAAAAAAAAAAATTCAACCACTTTAAAGGTATTGGATGCCACAGTAAAAACTCATCCAAAGATTTTATTTATATTAGAAGCAAACACAGTTCATTTTTCAGAGGAACACTAAAAAGATTAAAACAATCTGTTTCCACGTACTGAAAACTCTCTCTCAGCTCTGAGGATATGCATGTGTTTTGTGTGTGCATGTGAGTTGAGTGTGCACGCGAGACTCTCATGGCATTTGAGGAGATCAGGGCAGGTCGGCCAGATGGCTTTAATGTCAACCCCCGAGCCTCTAAGAGCAGTTACAACAAGGAGATCTGGAGCAAAAACAAACATATAGCGGCCGAGAGCTCACTGCTGACATACTGCATGGCATTGACCGCCACGACTTAGATGAGAAACATATTGGAACCTGAATTTATCTCCTACTAGGGCCTCCATGGGCTCATGTGGCTTCTTTGTGCCAAGAATGAAGGAAAAACAAAAACGCAAGAATAAAAGAGACCCTTTGTGTCAGTGTTACCCACCGTCTTTGTTACTAGTGACAGGAATGTTGTGGACAGTTCGGAGTTTGAAACAAGAGCTGGTCAGGACCTGGAGCTCTACTGAACTTAATACACATCCATGGGGATCTGAAGAGACGAAGGGGAACAAAATAAACAACCTACTGTTAAATTTTACATTTCTATCGATATGTTTTCAGATATTTTAATTGATGCTTAAAATATGTTTTCTATAGAAATAAGAGTCTGATAAAAGTAACTATTTGAAACTACTGTTACCTTTCTTCTGTAGTTTCTGGATGCTTTCCCTCCACTCTGACCTCTCGTAGTCAGAAGAGAGGAGGAAGAGAAAGCTCTGCAAACATGGAGAAATAAATCACTATATTAAACATAAAGGACACTGTTTCTTTACTAATGTAATTTTTTGAAAGAGCTGACAAAAAAAGGAGTGTTATGTTGCCAAAAAAACCTCGCAATCATCAATCACAATCTGGACGTTTAAAGGTTTTTGTCTCCCTCTAGTGGTCAGATGCGAGCGTTGCAGTGAAATGAATGCAGTCACGTGATAGGCAGAAGCATACCTTTCCATTTTTGTTGTGGATGCGGAAGGGGATGGTGGGGGAGTGAAGGAGCAACCAGGACTCTTGTTCATTCATCTTCTTCCTCATACGTTCAACACGGCTCTGACCCTTTGGTGCTTTCTGCACAAACACGAAGAGATCCAAACTGACATGCCAAATCTCATGAAGAGTTCAAGCATTTGAAAATACCAAGAGTAACCGTTTAGTATATGAAACATAGGTTTTTAGACATAGAAGAAGAGCTGCAGGGGATGTGTGAGCTGTTTTTTCTCTGTGTCATGACTCGACTCAGGTCATTACACATAGAGACGATCCATTTATTTACAGATTCAGCATGACTTTTACACTGGATAGAGATTCTAGGGTGATACTGAGGTTTATTTAATTCTTTTTAAAACAATTTTGATTTCACCTCAGATAAGTTTACTGATTGTTTATTACTTTTTTTGCCTCCCCTATCACAACAATCAGAGTTGGACGAATGCTTTTCTGACTAATCTGTCCGATGTCAATGTTGTCAGTTCAGACAGTCATGGGTCAGTTGGTGCAGTTGCTATCAAGTGCATTTACACACTTGATGCAACTGCACACACACACACACACCAGCCACGTAATGAGATGCACCTGTTGATCTGCTGCTTGGCTCAAATACCCAGTTAGCCCATGGCTCAGCCTATTTAGGCATGCAGACAAGGTCAAGACCCTGCTAAAGTTCAAACCGAGCACCAGAATCGGAAGGAAAGTTGATTTAAGTGACTTTGAACGTAGCAGGTTGGTGTGGCCAGGTGGACTGGTCTGCGTGGTCCAGAAACTTCTGCTCTGCTAGAACTTTTATGCTCAACGATCAATAAGGTTTATAGACAACAATCTAAAGTATAGAAAATATCTAGTGAGCAGCAGCTCAAGGTCTTGTTGGTGCCAGAAGTCAGAGTTAACTCAAAGATAACAGCCAACCGTACACGTGGATTACATTGAAGACCATCTCTGAAGCTACACCACGTAAAACCTTGAAGCACACTGGAGTACTCCGACATTCAGATGGTCTTATATCAACAGTTGAGTCTGTTTGGTACCAAATGAGCATCGCTAAACACCCCTTTATGACCACAGTGTACCCATCTTCTTGATGGCTGTGGACCATGTCACAAAGTTCAAACCATCCCAAACTCATGTCATGAACATTTTACTGCACACACAATCACCAGACATCAGTTTGACAGAGCACGTTTGGGATGTGAAATAACTGTGTATAAATCTTGGATCATGGATGAACAAATATTTAACAACATATACGTGCCATTTCCGGTTGAATTCATGACCAGCACAGTGTTGGTTGATTTAAATCTTTCCCTTCTTCATGAAATGACTGTGGCTGAGCTGCTAAAAGTGAACTATGTGGTCAGTGTGTGTAAAGTTCAAGAGTCTGAGCCTCTTGACAACTTTAAAGGAAAACAAACAAACACCCATAGGCCTCTCCAGGAAGCTGTGAGTCAGAGCCTGCCAGGCTACAATCAGCTGGATCTCTCTGGCCTCCTGTGACTGTAAGTACCAGCTATCATCGCTTACTGGCCCTGGGTGGGTGAGGTTAACGCTGTGAGAGGGGAATAACAGGAACTCCCTGCTCCTGAAGCTTGTGGTGAAACTCTGCCTGAGTAGTAGAGGTGTAGTATTGGACACACTTGTAAGTGTTGAGCACCTATTACGTCTTTATTTAAGCCATCAGCAACTCAGTGTTTCAGAACTGAGAGATACAAGAAAACACACAAAAACTGAAAATGCTTCACATTTTCAAGTTTTTGTGCGTTCTGTTTTGCATCTCTTGTATTTTGTAAGGAAGACTGAGTTTTGTTGTGTACTAGTTAAGGATTTATATTCTACATCTGCACTGTCTGGGCTCCGCTTTTTTCCTCCACTTGTCTTCATTGTATGTATTTACACTAAAACAAACACATGGCACATAAAAATGACCTAAACTCTGCCAAGACAAAGCGCATGACAAGAACTCGACTAAAAGGTAGGTACCCTGGTTTCAGTCTTTTGTCACTGTCTGACATTCACTTTTTTATGTTTATGTTTAATATAACAGCAGCAATGTAGAACACTATAAATACCACTGGAAAGTCCAATGAATATCAAGATGAGTACAGTTTCATCTCGAAGAGTTAAAAGTCAGCTTTAAATACTTGTCCCTTTTTTAATTAAAGCAGTTTCAGTCTAGACTGAGAATAAAACCTGAAATAAGCGGTAAAGCCGCTTTAAGCTTCACTACTTTGGATTTGAATCCACATGCAAGGAGGAAGGAAACCAAAATAAAAAGTAAAACGTTACCTTCTCTTTCTGTATCTCACTCTTTAAGACTGAGATCTTCATTTTCATCTCCTCGATCTCGTGCTCAGGCAGGACCTGGATGCTCGGACAGGAGTCTGAGTCATCCAGAGTTTGAAAAGTTAAATCTGCCAGAGGGATGTACCACTTGCACTCATACTGCTGATGGCGACTGCAGACGGACAGAGAGAGGGAAGCAGGAGGAGATAAACCAAAATAAAAGTGAGTCACACAAAAAACTTTAAGTCTGAAACGTTCATCCAGCCTGAGAAAGAACAATGATGAGACAACTACAATCGAAAACCACATTACTTTTCTAATAAAAAACATCCATGTCCGAAGTCAAACCTGATTCAGTGTGAACAGTCGGAAGAATTGATCATTGATCCTCTTTATGACACAGATAGGTTTATGAAAATAATAAAATAACAGATACATTAATAAAAACATCATATATAGTGTTCCTTCCACCGGGCTGGGAACACCAATGTGGTTCACCTCTAATAAGATCTCAATCATCATTTCTGTGTACAGCACAGATATTCATCAATAGTATGGTGACTAAATACAAATGACCAGTTATGTTTAACCCACAGCAGTACATAAAGTAAAAAAGTGTAAAAAATACATAAATGTACTTTATAATCAGATAATGAAAGCAGATGGCTTTTGCCTGCATAATGAATACCTTTCCCTTTTATATGTGCAATACATGCCAACAATTGTTATCATTGTAAAGCAGATGAGTTAACATGATTCCTGACAAGTCTTGTCATAACGAGACGAGATGAGTAAGGTACCAAATATGAAAAATTACACCAAAGTGGACTTCACTGTTTCCAGTTAGTAGTTTGTTTGTTTTTTTTTCCTAATTAAAAAAAACTGCCATATGAGATTTTCACTAATAGGTATCAAATGCAGACTAACAAAAAGGGCGGTGCCATGTATGATATCTAAATGGGAATAAAGTAAAGCAGTCATTACGACTATGCTTCTAAAATGCTATTAGAGAATTAATAACTGGATTCAGCGGGGATGAAAGACGTCCTCGCTCCTCAACAGACGGTGATTGAGTTTCTGCATGGTCGCTCACTCTGTGTGCATGTCTGGAGCCTCAAGGTGGCATGCTGAGACAACAGCCCCGACCATAAGAGTTGATTTACAGGTCTGGCAGTTATGGAGACGCTGTTGTAACTCAGGGGAGGGCGAAAAACGGCACAAATGATGAATGCTGACCTCAAGAAAATTCAATCAGGCTAACAGGAGTAGCCGAGGTGCAATCCTGTGTAGGTGGTAGTTAATGAAGAACTTACCATCATACACAAACACACACTTCCCTTTACTTTGAAACCAGCTCAAATAGATTCCTCTGGACCAAAAAGCTTAGAAAATGTGTGTATTTCTTTTTATTTCCCTCCTTTACGCTCCAACACATAAAAAAAAAACTCTTTTCCACTACTACAGAGGATTCAAAACTCTTTATGCTTTGCAGTCAGGATCAGACACAGGATTTCCTTGTAACGTTCCAGCGTCATCCTGTCCGTTATTGTGTTTGAGGTGCTCATGTGGGCAGCAAATTTAGGTAAAAGCATTCTAAAAGAGTGGATCACAGTTTTCCGAAGCGTCAGATGACAAAGCTGAAGTGGCCCTCACCCCACAGCCGTTTTCTTCATCTTAGCACAGAGCAGCAGGTCGGTGAAGAGGAAGACATGTCGTAGTTTCCTGGAGCTTTCCGACACCTCCACCAGAAACCCATCCTTCACCAGCTGACGCGCCTGAGAGAGCAGGTCAAAGACAAAAAAAATCAAATTAAATACTAAGTTAATCAGTTTGGACATTATTTCAGAGCACAGCAGCTTGACAGTGATTTTCTTCTGCAACAGTTCACGATAACCAAGGCTAGCCTTCCAAAAAAAAAAAAAGTTTAGTTTGTTGTTTTTATAGAGTTAAAATACTTTGGGGAAATTTAAATAGAGTCCAGTGTGTTTATGTGGACCCATCTAGTTTCAGTTAGTACATAACAGGTTATTGCCTTCTTCATACTATGACAAGATACAATCCAAACCCGCTGTAGGTGCAAGTGAAAGATGAGACCCACCTCTCCCTTGGGTGTAGTGACGGCAGTCCTGCGAGGGTCGATCTCCTCGTTGATGGAGGAGAGGAAGTTTTGAGAAATTCGCAAAGCATCTTGCAGGAGTGGGAAGTCTGGGTGGTCCTTAGGAGTGTGTTTCAGCAAGTCCTGTGCAAGCAAACAGACATCTGTGTTGATGCAATTGATAGCCAACAATATTCGCTTTAAATGTCTTATAGTCCGACGAGACCAAGTGGAGATGTTTGGCTTTAATACACAGCGCAAATTTTTGGTGAAAACCAAGAACAAAGTGATGATTTGAATTTGTGCAGAAGCCACAAGACCTGGGCACCCTACAGACATTGAGCCAACTCGTAAGATATTCTGGACTCAAATGTGAGGCCACCAGTCTGACAGCTAAAGCTTCAGCTTAACCGGGTCAAGGAATAGGACGTCAAATTTACAACAAAATAACTGGAAAAGTATCAAAGTGCAGACCTCAACCTGAGTGAGATGCTATGGTGGGACCTTCAGAGATCTGTGCTTAAACAAATACCTGAAAACCTTCAACTAAAGTGATGTTGTAAAGAAGAGCTGCCCAAAGTTCCTGAATTATGATGCAAGTCTGACAATTTTAAACACACAAAAAAGCTTTAATTGAAGTTACAGCTGCTTAAAGTGATTCTGCAAGCCACTGAGCCCCAAAGTGTGTCATTATTGATTTATTGTAATTTTGCTTGTTGAACACAAAATGATATGATGTAATATGCTGTGTTTCTATTCTTCTGCATTATATTTACCTAAATTTATGAGCTGGTGCGAACCAGACTTTAGACTTGAAGGAGGATTTACTTTAAATATATATACATATATATATATATACATATATATATATATATATTTATATACACACACACACACACACACACATAGTTTTTAAAATACAAAATTCTGCATCAACATCTTTTAATTTGGTTGACTTAAATTTTGGATCCACAGACCAAGAAAACTGATCTCAGTTTCCTTGGCTTCGTTTGTGCGAGTTGCGTACTCACATGAAGGACCAGGGTGCTTCTGGTAACACGATCAATCGGCTTGTAAAGCAACGCTGTGGAAAAGAGGAAAGCTCTGAGTCAGTGTTCCTGCTACACAAGTGAAAACACACACGCTCACACACACACACACACACACACACACACACAAGGTCACGGTGCCACAGCTCCAACAAGGATAAACACTCCCACTCAGCTCACACTGCACTGCAGACTTAAACAATTGGTGTTTGGTTGACGTTCAGCTGAATAATGCCAATCAATATCATAAGATCTTATTATAGCAACGTAGCAGATCCTCACTTTTGACCCGTCTGCTAGCGGTATAAAAAAAGAGCAATTTGCATGTTGGTATGATGCAGAATTGAACCATATACTGTTCTTTTCTTAGCCTGTTCCTGAATCTGCTCTGAAACAGCACCAGACTAGTGCATCCAGGATATTGTTTAAAAAACACAAAACAGCCTGCTGGACATTGGATCTGGAGATACTCTCTCCAAAACACACAGATGCAAGCAGAAAGAACTCCAATGGATGTGTGAATCCATATAAAGTACAATAAGACTGACGTGCCCACACGCTAGCCCTCTTACATCTAAGCCTGACTTTAAGCCTGCACCACCACACTTGGCTGGTTTCCTTGGGGGGGGATTTTGACACTGTGTCAGTGTGAACAGCAGCAGCATCTGGCATGTGTGACGGCTCAAGGTGAGAGACTCTCACAAATGAAAATGGAAGATGGAGAGAAATGAAATAAAAATGACACTGAGGACACGGTGGCAGAAAAGGGGATGGCAGATATGAGAACGTCTAAAATGAGAAAAACAAGGTCCAAACGTGTGCCGATGTGGAAGGGGAAAAGAAAAAGCAAAATCTCTGCCTGTCTGAAATTAATATTCCTGCTGATGCCACATGGAAATACAGAATTGCTACTGAAAAACAAAGCCATCCACATATACGTTTGGAGAACAGCTGACACCGTTCCACTCTGTGGTCAAACTAATTGTTATTTATATTTGCAAGAAATGCAGAGTTTTAGCAACTTACCCTCAAACCAGAGGAGGGGAAAGCTAACCAAGTGAAACAAGATATTTAATTCAGTATGCAGTGAGGGTTTAGCTGCTTTCAGTATGCAGTCAAGCAGACATCACTCTGTCCAAGAAAGAGACACTTCAGCTTTAATGTAACATTCACCTGTCCAAGCATCCAACTATGCTCCCTTTACTGTACATCAGTACACACACATTATGGTTCTCTTCTTTACTGATCTACCCCTACTTTTCTTTTATTCGTCTCCAGGCTTTTTCCCCCCACAAAAAGCCACAAAAGAATATAAATAAGTACAACATGCTCACATCAGCTAATGTGGTTTATTACAGTAAACCTGGTTCACTGTAAAGACATAGTTACATAGTAAAACAAAACATAATCTTCTGGAGGGCGTTGCTACGACTCTCTGAAGTTTTTTCCAGCCTCTGATCATTGATGCGGTCTTTGACAAATGTCGTGGCTCAGTGAACCAGTACGGCTACCTCCAGATCATACACCGACTACAAGGACACAGAATATCGAATGGTCTGTATTTCAATTTGTATTCACATCAGAATTAATGTTTCAGGGACACCAAACTCATTTTTGCAGATCTTGTATGCAACGCAGTAGCAGATGTCTTATGTGTGAAGGCCTCAGCAGCATGGCAGTTGTTATTTTAGGTGTATTGATTGTGTTCTGGTTGATCCTCCAGTTGCTCTTGGGCTTTAACAAGCAGCGATATTCTGAGCTACAGTAAAGTATAATATAATTATGTTAACAGGTTTAGAAAAGAAAATCTTTGCATGCTAATATTAGCACCTACCACAAAGCACAGCTAAGGCTGGTGGGAAAAGCACTTTTATTGCTGGAAGCTGGTTGTGGACATGACAAGTTCAGCGATCAGTAGTGAGACTGATCTTCAGACAATGAAAGCCCATCAAACATTTTGTTTTGTTTTGTTTTTTTTAAGTACCCTGTCTGCTGTTTATTTAAATATATAAATTAATAAATGCTCAAAAATGTCGTTGCTGCCGAGACTTTGTAGTGATGATAAAAAGGATAGGACAGCCTCATGACAATGAGGTCCAGGTTCTGTCTAGTAACATGTGATGCCTCCTGGATCCCTCTTTCATAAGTTGAACCTGACAAACCCTGGCACTGTCGTCTTGGAAGATGCTTCTGTTAAAAAAAACTTGGGGGAATCACAGCCAACCCAACCAATAACACTCACCCTACAGGTACAGGATACTCATCACATCCAGTACAGGTTTGGTACTGGATGTGATAAGCACATCACTTCAACCAGTGTTATTCTTACCCCGATGCACCCTTTTGGAGCAGAGATCTGGACTCATCAAACCTCATGAACTTTATTCAAATCAGTCCAACCCAATTCCTATGGTCTTGAGCAAATTGAAGTATTATTTTTTTTCTTTTTCACTTACCATCACTGATAAGTGGTTAAATTAAAGCAGAACCTTAAGCTCTCTTCACATTGCATGCCTGGAAATAATCTTACTTTAACCATGAAACATTAGAGGGAGCTTTACTGTTGATTTTTCTTCTTTAAGACTTCACCAAACGTTTAAATGATTTCCAATCAAGATCATTCCAAACCTTTTTCCTCCATAAACCACATTATTCCTTCCTCAAAGATGATGGTTCACCACTCTCCTTCCTGGCTTTAATAACACATGGGGCTGCTCTTTGCCTGGTTTTAGCAGTTTCAGCAGTTGCCTTGGTTATTTTATTTATTTATTTATTTTTGGTCTGTATCTAAAATCTGGTCTCTGCAGCTTGGTAACATCATCTGCACAACCACAACCCAAGCATGAGCCTTCTGACATCTTGGCTCCTCGAGGAATACAAAGTTCTTCACTCCATCCTTGAATAACTTGTTGGCAAAAGACACGTATTAATCACCAGAGGGTAGATCTCAACTGATTTTCTAAGTTAAATCCAAACCTTTTTGGCCAGGCAGTCTATCAGTCATAAAACCGACCACTGCATTCTTATTTTTCCATGATAAAACATCTTACTGCTACTGAAAACCTTCGCAACCTTCCAGCCTAATACAAGGAAACTTTTGATGTTTTCTTTCCTGTACGTAACATAACCCTGTAACTATGCATGAATAAATATAAATTAAAAAACAGAATGAAAAATTTGGAGCTTGTTGATATATCCTGATTGCTTCCCATATACTAACGTGTCCTGCTGCCACATAACGTAGTCCTCATCTTAGGTTTGAGATTTTTTATGAAATTGTGTATTTTATAAGCACCAACAGAGAAGACGACTTCGTAGTCTAGTCAAGAGTCAGGAGGAGGGAGGATGAGAAGTTGCAGAGACAAAAGAGAGAGAAGGATTATTGGAAGTCAATGTCTTGTCAAAGCAAGGTCTCCTGATTGGTCTCGTTCTCAAGGTCGCCTTGACAACTTGGCCCGTGGACAGAGAGTTTATCTTTGCAAACAACCACCATAACTGTGTGTACACAACTTAATTTCCACAGCAGCAGTGCAAGCTTTCATGCACCAGGTTTCAGGAAAACATCGGCCTAACAATATCAGCGTTAAATCACAAAAGATGGGTGGACACTGACACATACCAGACAGAAAATCAAAACAATGTACAAATAAAAAATAGTAGGGCATGTGAGGATTCAAGAGGAGATTAAAAAAATGTAGCAGAGCAGTGAAAAAGCCCCCATTTAGATGTTAAAAAAAACCAAAACAAACAACTACAAAAAACTAACAGATCTTTATCTTCTTTAGTGGCTGTATTTAATGTGCATCCCATCATTAGGAGGTGGTAAGTGGATTAAACAGTGAGATTTGATTTCAAAAATGCCTGACACGGTGAAAGAAATAAACTAAAGCATACCTACGTTTATTTGACTTGGGATGTGTTAAATCCAGAAATAGGTGAAAATATGAAGGGAATTACAGATGGAAAAAAACAAGCAGGTTGACAAAATATAAAGCGCAAACAGAAAGGAAGGGTAAATGAGGTAAAGAGACCGCTCTGCTGCTTTGACAGGTAATTAAAGGATAGTTAAAAAAAAAAAACATCAGCTACCTTTGGTTGCTGTCAAACCCTAACTGTTGAAGGAATGTGAAAATAGTTCCCTTTTACTGAAGGTAACTAGACTATATAGCCCAAACAAAGCATGTAAAATACTTTGCGCCATCCTGAAATATCAAGTGAAAGCTCAGCTGGAAAGACGAGAAAAGGCTGCAAATTAAAACAATCCCTCTTGATCAAGCTTTCCTCATTTACAATACATAAATTATCATCAGACACTTCGCAGGTACACGCTGCTGATAATTGACGTGCATGAACACACGTTTTAGTCTTAAACAGCCACACACTGATTATTCCTTTACATTTGCTCATTACGACATCATTTTCACCGTCCAAATTTCTCTCTATAGCTTCCAGGACAACTACCAGAGCGTGACACAATCCCAGTAAAGACACAAGTTTGAAATGTGTGAACAAATCACAGACATATCAGCTTCTCGATACACTCACTAGCTCACACAAGGGTACAAGCTCTCCTTCGCTCTGATCCATTGTTGATAAGCACTCTAAATGAAAAGCAGCTTTTGTCTAGCAATCTTTACACCAATTAAACATGTATAGAACCAAACAAGCCCTGCTTTTAAACCAACAAAGGTACGTGACGCCTGAAGAACACACCAACAAACTCCCCTTAACGATGCTCCACAAGAAACTCATTTCATCCTTTCATTAACAGGCTACAACACAAAAAGCTGAGAAACAATAAAGAAGAAACCATTATGTGCACAATGTAAGAAAACTACTGTAAAATCGAAGACGCAGATATCCTCGCTAACGGAGAAGAAAAGAAAAATATAACGCCGGCGTACAGTCAGTGCAAGCAGCTCTCATCATGCAGTCGTTACCGTATGTGCAGTTACAACACAGTCTGAGGACCAGAAGCACCTCCATATCCCTCTCCTCTTCTGACTATTCTCTCCTGCTCTGGCTTTCTTTCTCAGGCATAGATACAGCAAGAGAGAGAGAGAGTAACAGAACAAGTGTGTGTGTGTGTGTGAGAGAGAGAGAGAGAGAGAGAGAGAGAGAGAGAGAGAGGGGGTTCACACATCCACCAGTTTGCCTCCTAAAGCCAGCCGCGGCATACTCAAGTAGAAGAGGCAGGACTGGATTTTTAAAACAGCAAGATGCCTGCACACACACACTCACACACAGGCACGTGTACACATTCAAACACACACACAGGCGTACACAAAACACTTGCAAAAACTCACCCTCCATTGAAATTTTTGTGGTGGAATCTTTAGAGTCCTTAGGACCTTTTACTTTGAGATCCTGAAAGAAGCGGAGAAAATGAAATTATAGTGCACACAGTTTTCTTCAAGGATTCAGGATATAATGTTTCCAAAATTCACAAAAATATAAAAAAATAAAATCAGTCCTTTCCCAGTTATGAGGCAAATACAACCTCAGATGAAAAACAACATAAGACACACTCCAAAATGTTATTCATTTCACAAAAACTACACAGGAATACTACAGATGTGTAAAAAAACTAAGTCAGCTAATGTCTGAGTACCTTGTAGAAGTAATTGTTCTTAATCTCTCTCTTTTTTGGCATGTATGTATCTCATGTTATTGTGGAGTAATTTTGTCCCACTCTTATTTACCATGTTGCTTTGGTTAACAGAGGTTAGCAGTCATTCATACATGCACAGGTCCCTCAACGTAGTTTTCATCAGGCTGAGGTCTGGACTTTGGAGCACTCCAATCCCGTTTTATTTTCTCAGTAACTGTAGATTTTCCGGCACCTTTGGAATCATTCTCTTTCTGAATTATCCAGTTGTAGCTATTGGATAGATAGCCTCACATTTGACTGATGAATACTTGACTGAGGAGTTCATGATTGATATGATGACTGCCAGTTTTCTTGGTTTTTTGTTGTCGTTTCTTTTCTGTCCAAAGTGTATCTTTCTGTAAGTCATGTGGCTTGTTTGGATGCAACTATGCAAAACCTAAACCTGTTTCCATCTTCTTTTTACAGAATAGGCTTCCTCCTTTCTTCCTGATACAATCTTGTGATAAATGTTCGGACCTTATTGCACAGTCATGAACATAAATATGCTAACTGTGGCCTGTAGAAGTTGGCATGCTCAGATATTTTTTCGCCCATTTTCTCTGAACACTGCATGATCTGACCTTGTAGTGAACTGATTACAACATGCACTACCGGGAAGATTGGCAATTGTGATAAATGTCTTCTGCATGTGAATAATCCTTCTCACTGCAGAATGATGAACTCTGATTTTTTTTTTTAAATGACCTACCAACCTTCCCAGCAGAAAGTCCTTCTCTGTGATGACTGCTGATTTCTTTCCTCCTTGGCACTGTGTTAACACACACCTGAAGGAATCACTCAGACGAGCAAACTGACTAAACTTCTGCTTTTATGGAGGTCGCTGGCTGCTAATTACCCTCGTAGTTCCTATTAAAGCAATGACGGTGTATTTAGTTTTTCACACTTTGTTCTGCATTTGGGCTTCGTTTTGTGGTTAACTAATAATGACAATGTAAAACAGCTGTAAAGCAGATGTCACATTTACCTCATTTTGACACTTTGCAATATAGTATGGTTTCTCTTTAAATAATATCCCGACTCTGAAACATGAAGCGTTGCAGTTTAGGCGATTAAACTCCAGAGATTCCCAGTACGATTCCCATCACCGCCATGCGGGAACTGCCTCAGTATTTTTGTCACAGGTACAACCTACGCGTCAAACATCCTCCTGTGTGCACCTGTGAGCAAAACTAGACCGATAACCCTGGGAGTGTTTGATGTGAGCTGTGACTCTGATTTTCAGTTAATTCACACCTCCAACACCTGTCTAGCAATGAGGAGGATTTTTAACTCACAGGAAAACACCCTCCTTGACATCATTTCTAAATGCTAAATAAATAGAACCACGTGTTGATGCATGTCAGATCTTCTGACTGCCATGAATCACCTTTCCAGCCATTAAATACAAAAGCATCTCTGTTAATAAATGTTCATCAAAAGAACACCACAGTTCTCATAAACACTTCTGCCCTTAGTTGGAAAGAGGATGTTTCATCTTGCTTTGCTTCCTTCTCTGTTGTCTCAAACTGTTTTATTCTTCGCTCTGCTCGTTTGTTTTACTGTTGCGCGAGGTTTGGTGTGTTTTTGCTAAAATACACTCAACAAATTCTTCTATTACAGAAAGAACCAAGTGCCCAGGATGCAATGAATACTCTGCATTTGCCTGTAAGCCATCTCCCTTTCCCATCTCTTTTCATAAACTTACCTCAGATATCTTCTGGAACTGCGTGTTAGCTTGGCTGCATTTCTCTGCCGTCTCTAGCGCCACTTTGTAGTTGTCCACAAAGGCCTTGTACACTCCCAGCTGGCTGGCCTGAAGCACGTAAAAAGAGAAAACAGAAGGAGAGAAACAAGAGTCACAAAAAGGTGTAGGATTAGTAGGCACAAAATAGCTGGATTTAACGTTCTCCCTCCAAGAACCTTAATGAACGTTGAAAACTTGGTGAGAAGCTGTTGTACTTAAAAACAGATCGACTATGAAGCAAATAAACATTTCACAACCGTAAACCCAAAAGTCAGCAGTTCGTATGGTTCGCGTTCACCTTTAATTACTGCTTCCACACTTTTGAACGCCACACAACTGCATTAAAATTCTTAAGCAACTGTGGCAAATGTATTCATCTCTATTCTCTTCAGAGCTTTGCTTAAAGTGGAGAGTTGAAAACAGTCGAATGTGTCCCACTCTTCTAATGCCAAACCACTGGTGGCTGTGTGCATTGTTCCTGATTGAAAGAGTCGCTCTCTTTCCCTTCCCTCTTCCCTTTTATTAACAGCCCCTCTGCAGCCTCGTGTGTGCATTGTAACAGCAGGAGTGCATGAATATGTATCCTGGTGCAGCTATGCTTGAATGCTTTGGCTGAAGAGCTGACTGCATCCTATTAAAGCAATGAGATTGGACTCAAGTAAATCGAGGGAACGAGTAAGACTTGTTACTTTCTTTTTTTTTTTTTTCTTTTACTCCCAGTCCTCCTAAACTCATTCTCTTTCCTTTATTCTCCCCCTCAGATTTTCTAGAGGAAAGATCGGCTCATTAGATGAGACACAGGGGAACAAAATATGTTTAAATTAAAATGTATTGTTTAAATTATGACAAACTGTTTTTTTGATCTTCTAACAAAAACAATGAAAATAAAGGACTCAAACAGAACCCTGAACACTATGTGGGTATAGAAAATGGAAACAGTCTAGATGTCAGACCGACAAGTCAGCATCCATATATCGTCTTCTCATCATTTGAAAACTCATTTAGTCAAACCAAAGCAATTAAAGAGAAGAAAAATGTGATAACACGAGTACAAACCGCGCAGAGTGAAATATCTCACCAGTTAATCATGTTGCTTAAAGCCACAGTTTAAAATGTCAGGTGGGAAATGAACAGCCTTGGTTTGAAACTGAAGGTGGGATGGAGCAACAGCAGGAAACAGAAAAGAGAGGTGAGCACCACCGGTTTAGCAACAAATAGCCACATTTCTTCTCAAATGGACAGCAGAACAACTGCTTTTAAATACAGCTCTGGATAGTTCAGTCTGTTTTTAATTTATTTGTGAGGGAGTCCCACTTGCTTTGAACCCTAATTAATAATATTAAGATCAGTTTGAGAATACACTGACAAAAAAAAAAAACAAAAAAACCCAAAAATTAGGAATTCGTATTAAACCAAACTGAGGTGCATCAAGTGCTGAATTTTGTGGTGCAGGCTTTTCCAAGGAGCCATGTGTTTGTGCATATTTAGGTGATGTAAAAGTCACATTCATATTTAACTTAAAACATAGTAAAAACATGTGTAATATAATGAATGATGCAAAGAGAAATCCCAGAACACAGTCAGTTAAACAATCGGATACAGCAGCATTTTCTGTTTCCACAACAGACCATGAATCTTCATTTGTTTTAAATATCTCATTCCAGATTGAATTTAAATACTCAAAACTCTGTAATTTTCACATCACTAGTATTTACAGAGTAAAAGAATGACAGTAAGAGCTCAGCACAGAAATCCTTGCAACATGGCACGACCCCCCGCATACCTGAATACCTACACCTAATGTAGACACCCGGCCCTGTGAAAAATAAGTTACACCCTTCTGTGTCCCTTTATGCATCACAGGATAGGAGCAGAGGGGAAAAAAAAGAAGAAAAAAAAAACAGCCAGTACATCCTTATTATTGTGCAAAGGTTTGAGAAAATGCAAAAAAAGGGAAAAAAAAGAAAAGAAAAGAACTCAAGAGCCACAAAGAGTGCTAAAGTTCATGACAGTAAAATTAGAGCGCAGCTCGTTCTTTTGCCTTAAAAAAGAAAAAACAAAAAACTAAAACATGTTATAGTAAATAAATATGGAGCCTCTTTCTAAGCAGGCAGTAAAAAGTGCTTTACAATGAACAAAATTTAGTAAATACAAATAATTAAAACTATTCAAGAAATAAATAAATAATTTACATTTACAAAATTCTTCAATTTATCCCAGAGATTAAAAAAAAAAGCAGCAGCTTAAGACAACATTAAATATCACCCTAAAGCCTTCTTGAATAAAAATAGTATAATTTCTTAAAAATGAACTTTTTTTTTTTTTTTAAATTCAAACAGGCTTTAAATCTTTAAGTCCTAAAGCCAGTGGCCCAAAAGTCTGATCATTTATTTTGAAATGAGGCATCATGAGCAACATCTGCTCAGAAGACCTCAGAGACCGACTACGAGGTGCCGCAACATCGAGAGCTTCGTTAAAACAAGAGTTGCATTTTTATCAGACTACAGTCGATTCAGGGATGTCTTGTTCAGAAAGGTAAGAAGAGAAATAAGGTTGTCCAGTCATTAAAAAGCAAAGCATGAATGATCAATTCTGTTTTTGCTTTAGAAATAACACGTCTTCACCTTGCATTAGTTCTGAAGTGGAAGAAACCTGGTTAATGAGATGCTGAACATGAACAGAAAACTGTCCAGAATAACCCACCCACAGACGTTTCGCAAACTACATTTTGAAAAAAAGCCAGCAGACCAAAGCCGCTGTTTTATCATTGGGGTGGGGGTGTAAGGAGCAAAATAATATAGTAGTCAACATTTCAAGTGGATCAAAAACACACTTGCTATGCAAGAAGTTTGAAAAATATCTATTCTTGTCTTAGGACAACTTTGATTAAATGTTTTGATTCACTACAACTGGAGTTTCAGTTTTTCCTGAATTTAACCGTGGCAAGTTTGCATCTGACCAGGACTTGAAAAATTATTCAGACCAGTGAGATTGTAGGGATCATCAGAACGGAAAGAGAAGAGTATGATCAACTGAAAAATGATAGGAAATATTGCTAAACTTTGAGATGTCATGTCCAAAGTAAACAAAATGGGTCCAAGAACATAACCCTGCAGAATACAACAGGACCTGATATAAAATGTTTGATGGACACAGAAAAGGGCTTGTCAGTCAGGTAGGAAGTGAACCAGTCTTGGGAAGACCCTCAAACACCCACCACATCTATCAAGAGGCTGTGACCAACATCAGCAGGACCTGACCAAGAGTTCTTTTTGGATATGAAAGCACCAATGCTATTCAGTGTAAGTGGAGAGAAGTAAAATCACTAACACAGAGTGCAGTAGAAGGTCTAAGCTCTGCAAAAAACAAAACATGATCTCAAAGTAACTAAGAAATCTGTTACAGCTACCGTCAGAAAACACTGGCTCATCAGCTGAGAAAGGCAACACCAGAGAATAAATTATATTAAACAGAACTTTTGGACTTTAGTTGCTGCAGGATTCAGCCCTGGCATCCTTTATCATATAATTGAGTCTTTCAGGTAGAGTCTGCAAACTTCAAGTTTCATAGGTTTCCACAGATGTACAGTGTTCCTACAGCCATGATGCTAACTGGATAAGCTCATTTATGCGCAGGGGAGACTTCTTGGACAAAGCTGTTCTGTTTTTTTATACAAGAGCCTCTTTTGCAAGCACAGAAGAGAGCAACAGCGTTGATAAAACGCAGGAGCAAGAGCTTCTCCATCTGATACAGAAAGTACAAACAGCAGTGAAACAATCAGGGATATCCTGGTTAATGATTCGCCAACTAAGACTGTTAAGGAAACTAATCTAAACAGAACACCCAGATTTTTAAACCAGCACAGGACACATCTGGCAATAATGCAACTACATTAAGAGAAAACCAAATACACCACACCAGTCCAAACCCAACAGATAACCTAAAAGCGCAGTAGTGGAAGTGTGATCATTTGTGCTTGTTGGCAGTCACAGGACCTGAGAAGTGTGTGGTCATGAAGCTGGGTGTGTACTCCTCTGTTTAATAATTTGTTCTTGAGTCAGATGTGAGAAAACTTGAATGAATACTCAGCCATGGTCAATGATCCCTAGCAAACCAGCAAGTCTGGAAGTTTGTACTCAGATAAGAAAAGACTGAGATGTAGCAATGGCCCAGTCATTGTCAAGTCCTCAACCCAACATGTTGGAGACAGTGCATGAACAAACGCAAACTTGAAGGGAAGAAGGGAAGCAACATTGTTGAGAAGACTTGGCAAAAATCCTCCACAACAGAGACCGATAATGTCATACATAAAAAGGATTACTTCAAGTTACTGCTGGTTCAACAAGCTATTCAATCATGGGGTGCATTTAGTTTTCACATAGTCATTTTGTAATTTGTATATTGTTTGAAGATTTGCTAAGCATCACGTTACAATTTTACTTTTTTTTTTTCCTGATATGTCAAACTTTAACTTTACCAGGAGGCCAGGAGCCCTGGTAAAACTAGCGGTTGTTTTATTTCATCCCACCCCATTATCTGATTTTAGTGGCATTTGCTTAGACAAATGCAGTCACAGGTTGTCAGGCGAGTCTCTCCCTTCAGAAAGGTGAGAAAACTTGGAAGTGTGGCTACTTTTCTTCTCACACGGAGGACTGCGTCTCTCCGTGCTGCTCCAGTGCTCTCTGAGCCGTGGACAAGGAGGAGTAGGAGTAAGAGCAGCTAATTACACTGCCATCTGTACTCTCACACTGCCACTCTGACTAAATACCACTCGACACGCTCATCTACGCACATGTACACAGCACAGATGGAAGACGATGACAACAATAAGAGATGACACTCGGTGGTGCGGCTCCTCCGATCCTCAGAGAGGAGTGTTGATGAGAGGAAGCTGTAATCTTAAAGATATTTACATCATTTGTTCAGCTGTTGAACATCAGCTCATGCAGCGGTGCCTAAAAGCTCAATTTGTTCACCCACGGCATGTATCGAATCTTCTGATTTCTCTCCAGTTTATTACTTTAAATTCTAGTGAATAAAACAACATAGCTGTGAGGAGTGTATATATTTTTAAAGTAATTGTTTACTTGTACTGCTGTAATCTGGCTCAAAATGGACAAGATGTTTGTGTGGTGAAATGGCTGGTAAAGTGTTATTGTGACTACTCGGCTCAGCTCTTGTGCTTGTGTGTTTAGCTAGTGACCTCATCAGCCACAATCTTTAAGGTCACTAAATAGTTGCAAAGTTTCTGTTCCTACTGCCGAATCAACTGAGTCAGCCAGATAACTTTGTCTTAAAAGAAAAAAGGTTGTTTAGGCTTGAAGAGTCCAGAACAGATGGATGTGAGTTTATCTTGATATTAAACATTATAATACCAGAAGAAAGATATGATCAAAATGTGGATCCTTTTCTTATCATCTTCAACAATTATTGCTAATCTTATTTGCTTTGGAACAACTCTTTCTCGTGTCACTCTAACAACTATATATTTATGTCTTGGCAAAATGTCACAAGGATCAGTCCGTCGGACTAGCTTATATTCGATCAGGATCAATATGCTACATCCAGAGACATGGCACGGCTGTCTTAACTCTGTAAGTCCTCCAGCACCAAGCATTCAAAGGAAGATGACTTTTTGGAAGTATATTTCTTTCAACAAGAGCTACAGCAGACAGCAGGAAAGACTTTAACTCAGGAAGTTTTATCATCGACTTAAAATCGAACCTAAAATTTATTTTAGTGAATGCGGCTGCAAAATGACTCACAACTAAGAGTACAAAAGTCCCAAAAGGATGGAAAAAAAAAAAAAACATGCTGTTTTCTTCTTTCACTTCCCGTTGTGAATGGTTCTCACTTTAAAAGGCACAATTCGATTGTTACTGTCTGGAAGAGAAACTTGAAGCAGTTCACTACTGATTCTCTGAATGTAGGCGATATTTGTTGAAGAGCTTCCAGTTGAGGAAATTGTAAACCACAACAGTGTCCCTCCCTGTTCTCAGCGAGAATTAATAAGCATCAGTTACATTTACTCCAGCTATACCAGCAACACTAACGTTCACCACACTGTAAAGTGTCCTAGGAAGTTCAGAAGTTGTACTTGAAACCATCTCACACTCTGAAAAAACCCTGCCTTATAGATCAAATGCTTATTTTGATTTGCCTACTTTAAGGGCATTTCCTGACATCTCATTCGAGAGCTATGACAGATCTTTCTACCGCATGCAAAAACAACAACAACAAAAAAAGAAAACACAAAAAAAAAAAAACAGATTTGCACAACACAGTATTTGCGCAGATAAATACTAAACAATGATACATTTATACAGTTGTAAAAACCACACTGACATTATTTACTGGGGGGGAAAAAAACCTTTTAGCAGCTTAACTGCAAATATCCAACAGATAAGGGGGTGTCTGGCTAGAAACACACACAAATACACACAGCCACTTACACACACACTGTCAAATTTAGACGCGTGATTCATGGACAATTAGAAGCCTGGTAGTTCTACTTTTAATAGCCATTTTACATGTTCCCTGTGAATGACGGCAAGGAAAAAAAACTAAATGAAAAACCCACACAGTGTAATTATTGTGCCAACGTCAGACTCACCAGCTTCTGGAACAAATGTCCCACAGTGACCTTCTCATCCCACTGCTGGATGCTGGGTGAGAGGGCGTCGTAGAACTCTTTGTGGATCTCAAAGATGTCCTGGATTTTGTAGAAGATGGTCTCTATCTGCTGGATGGTCAGGACCGGCTGGGATGTTGTGGCTGTGGCTTTCAGGGGTCGCATGGGCTGATGAGGTGAGAGATACAGTAGTTGGACAAGAACAAAAAAAACACACGAGGCTAATAAAAACCAATAAAATGAGTTTAGGACATGGACATTGAGAGCAAGACCCGAGTAGAAACTGGGACAGTTTATCTGATCATTTGGCCCATAACTGGACAAGTGGCTGAAAGATAAAAGTTTCAGTGTCTTAACCTATAGTTAGGACATAATCGTAGTTCTCTGCGTTGCAGTTGGCTGGATTTCTTGCTCATTGTGATGTTTCTAATAATCCACACAGAACACCAGCTCATTTAATCATAGAGATGTGTGTAATGGTCACGGTGGGTGAGCAGGAGGGCCTGAATTAAAGTGAAACTTTAGTGAAGGCTTTCATGTCAGTTTACAATGAGTCAGTTCCACGCTGACTGCAGGACCACCAGACAAGATTGCTCACTTTTAAAGACCTTAACAATAGCAAAAAAATGTACAGCTGAAACCCCTGAGCGGTCTGCTAATTACAAGGCAGCTGTCCAATAAAAAAAAAAAAAAGTTAAAAATCATCAGGTTTGACAGATGTGTTCAACGGATGCACAGATTTGCCTCATGAATCATTTGTTTACATCCAGGATTAATCTGTCAAGGTTAGTGGGTAAATCATAGTCAGTGACTATTAAAGAGAAAAACAAGTCATTAACTTGCTTATTGTAAAGTATCCTATAAATTTACAAGCCTGCTAACTGGAGTACAGCTGATACAGTTTCAGCTTATCGCAGAAACAGGTATCCTTACATTAAATGAAAGCTCAACCAAAAGTAAAAGTTAACTTGTAACACAAAATTAAAGTCATTATCTGGATTAAACTAATCAGAAGTGAGGAAAGAGCCTCCCACTGGACAGGTACTGCACAGATTTATACATTTAAAATGGTAACAAGTTATTTAATTGCAACAAAAACAACTCTTTCTTTAAATAACCATGTCACAAGACACATCCTGTGGTTGTGGAAAACAATTTAAAAGTCTCAAATTATTTACCCTGTTCACTTTTCAGTATTTCTCATTTGTAAATGGGTCTGGTACCCGTCCCATTCACAACCATTTCTACTGTTAAATAATATACAGAACCAGCTGCAACGGAGTTGGATGGGCTTTATAGAACGACTCCTACAGGACTTGTTGTATATGGGAGTCAATGCCTAAAGTATATTCAAGAACCTGCCAAATGGTGAAACAATGTGTTTAGATATTATCTTTATGACTGAGATAATGAAGGACAGGAACAAGCTTGACTGAACTTTATTTTTAAACCTGAATAACTCCATGAAGTCTCAATCTTATTTGATACTGGAGTCCAGGGACTAAACAGTTAATGAGTGTGTCTTAATGTTGCATTTGATGTAAATACGACCACATATTGTTCGGTGTAGAATGTGACATAGTGCAGGGAAACCTAGCTGGTGCTTCAGGAAGCTGCAGCAGCAGTGGCCCTGCATTCAGTAAGACCGCTGAGTAATAATAGTACTATCTGCAGGTATGGGTCACATATAGCAGCAGCATGATCTCTCTTTCTTTCTTTTCCTCTTTAAGTGTCTGTGTGCATCTCACCAGTAACAGTGCCTCCAGTTGGTTAATGTAGATCTCCTCGCTGGCCAGGAAACCAGACAGCACCAGTTTCTTCATCTCCAGCCCTTTCTCAATGTTTCCCTGCAAGAAGAAAAACAAAAAAAGTAAAAAAAAAAAAAAAAGAGCTGACTGTGATAATGTGTAATGTTTGTTTATTTACATTACGTGCAGTCAAAATACACCTTCACCTCAATGACCCTTTTCCCTGGAAATCTAGATATTTATATCCAGAGTTAACTTGATTCCTGAACCACAGAGAACTTCCATGACACAAGCTCATTTCCTGAATGACGTCACTGCAGTTACCACATCAGGTAAAACACGAGATTAATACACACACATTTAAAGTGTATTAAAACGTGTGACACTTCTGCCATCAGGAATGTTCACTAATCTAAAAACAGCTTGTGTAAAAGTTATTCCCAGTGCTTCCTGGCAGCTATTTTTTTTTAGAATTTGGACATTATCTGATGAAGTCACCATTATCTTGATGTTTGGGAAACACAGCAAGAGCAAAACAGGAAACGTAAATTCTAGTTTACATCTTGAATTTGTTCAAAATAATACTTTGTATTACATAGACTTTATATGTATGTATATATATATATATATATATATATATATATATATATATATATATATATATATATATACACACACACACAC
>JAOWBL010000006.1:11235225-11246705 GCA_028564865.1 Zenarchopterus dispar | reverse complement strand
ATCAACTTCTCTGTCAGAAAAATAAAATCACTTCAAAGGCTTGTCTAGCAAAATTCTAATATTTTTTGTGTGTGTGTGTGTGTGTGTGTGTGTGTGTGCCGGGGGGGGTGCTCACTCTTTCAAATGATATTTCTACCTGTGAGATTTTAATATGATTCAAAACTGTCTCATATGAGCTTAAGATTTGTGCTATTTTTCCTCAATTAGATGAGGCAGAGAGTCTTGGACAATTTTATTTTTGAGGTAAATATTAGCCTAATACTTTTTGCAAAACACTTCAGAAATACATGTATCAAAAACTTTATTCCAAAATCTTAAAGGAGATTTTTATGCATTTCCTTATAACCACACACTTTGACAATAAAGAAAACACCAGCGTCCCCATCACTGCCAAGGACCGTTGGAATAATTAACTGGAACCTGTGACTCTTGTTTTATAGATTTTAATGTGTCATAAACAAACCGTGCTTTTATTATTGTGATTGTGTGATTAAATGTTGCATTTAACATTATAAAAACCCACCACTGTGATGAGTGTTCCAAGTAAATTACCTTTAAGAGTACACTTTCACTGATGTTTCAAACCACTGATTGCTGAAGAGTTAAAGGAGCGGTTTTGTTTTCTAATTGAATATTTTGGCATAACCTTCCTTTTAAAGACTTTAATTCCAAAATTATATGTCCATAGTCTAGAATGTACTAACATGGATGTTGTCTTGTTAGTGGTACTAGTTATGTTATGGCTCATCTAACCCTGTTGCCCACAAGGTTTTCAAAATAATTAATAGGTCAGACCAAGCTTAAGTCAGATTTACAGATAATGAAGAGTGAATGCTTAATTTCTCATAAAACCGCAGCACATTTCAGCATGAGCGAGGCCAGTGCGTGTTTGTATGAAGTGAGAATCGGTGGGGTTGGGGTGGGGGTCATTTCTAAGATGTGAAGCACTGAAGTGTGTTATAGGTAAGAGGAACAGGAAACAGGCCTCTCAGTTAGACCATCCTGTTAGCAAAGAAACGAACCATGAACTCGATTAAGATCAGGCAGCACATCAGCTAGTTTTATAATAATAATGATAATAATGTTTACCTCAACATAAGTCAGATTCTGACTGGCTAAATATAAATAAGGTCTCACATTCCTCCCCTCACTGTACCTCAATAAAAACAAAAATATATTTCTAAGTTAAAAACTTTAAAATAGACAAGGACCACTAGAGAGTCATGAAAATGAACCAATCTGAATCAGACTTGGAATGCTAGATTTATTTTTAATGAGAAGAATATGAAGAATAAGAAAAGAATGCCTTTTAGAGCAGTCTTGCAATAGAAGTGAATAACTTCAGGTTTAGATCAACAGTGCTGTGAATCAGAGGCGAGTCAGGAATCAGACAGAGGCCAGAGCCCTGGACTGTGACTCCCATGATCTGATGGGTGACCTTTTCCCAGCATGCACACAGAACACAAAAGCATCAGCATGAGCAATGCCCACATGTGTACGTGCAACCTGGATTAATACAACTATTTACACGCAGCGACCACAAAGCCAGAGAACTGCTGTTACTTCAATTGACAGAGTTCACCTCTAAGCCGAAGCATCTGAAAACGCCGCTTGCACTTCCTACGCTTCCATACACCCTCCATTGTTTGTATTCACAATTAAAGTCTTTCCACTGATTATCCCAGCTGTCAAAGAAAAACATCAATATCCTGTGAGATAACAATAATGGAAGAGATCTAAAAGACAAACAATGAGTAGTTTTCTTATTGACCCATGTGTTTACAGGAAAACGCTGATTAGAAATCACAGCAGGTCTGTTCATTTATTTCTGTTTGTTTGTTCAGTTCTTAATTCAAGATCCAAGGCCAGATTCTGTGAGAAAAATCGTAATGATTCCCTACATTTACTTTGGTTTATTTTACTGCACAAACCAAATATAGTCGTGTTTTGACTTATTAACTTTATAGCCTTTGTAAATAGACAAACGTTTTTTGCTTTTCATACCTGCAATAAAGTTGCAGTTGAAAACTTTTAGGGCAAGTAATTCAAAATAATGATGTTATATAAACCAGGTGATGTTAACAAGCGATTGTAATGATGCTTTGGTACAAAAAGCAGTATCCAAGGTGTCTCAGTCTTTGAAAATATGGGCGACAAATATGTGAGAAAAATCACTGAAACGTTTAAAAACAATGTTCTTCATGGAAGGATGCGAAAAGATTTTAAGATATCTCCTTCAGTGGTGCATAAAAGTCACAAAATATTTCAGAAAATCTGAAGAATTTTCAGTGCACTAAAGGGCACGAGCACAAGCCTAAGTTGAGCTGCATGAACCATCACTTATATATGATACACTGACATGTGTATCAGATTCATTTGAAAACATTTTTGTCGAGAACTTCAATACAGAGCTACATGATTAAATGCTAAAACTCTTCCTGAGGATAGTGTCGATTCTCATAGCACTTGTCTTCAACACTTACTCATACTGAAGTAATACTCCTAACTTAAATTTGTAAGACGTGACAGTTCCTCATTTTGTTTTCAATAGTTCATATCTCTTAAAGCCGATCAAACCACTTCTGCCATTATTAACGTTACCGATGTCGCAACACAGATTAATTCATTAATAAGAGAACACCAAGTCAGACCAGAGGATGTGTCACAAAACACGTTTCGCTGCTAAGAAAAAAAAAAAAAAAAATCAATCTTTAGTCAATTCTCATTTTTATGTTAATCATTCACTCTTAACTCAAAAAACTTTTACACAATAACAGTTAATATTGCTAAACAGTTTTAGTAAGTAACATTTGTGCAAATCCTATAAATCTGGATTAGTCGAAACACTGTTTCCACAGCTGTGAAGTCCTAAAAAAAATAAATAAAGAAGCAGCTTTTTACCCTAAATACTGCAGAAAATAGAACAGGATATTAGTAAGGAATTATTGATTTTCAAAGCATATTATTGTGAGCGTTCCTCCTAAAGTCTTCAAGTCATTTCCAAATGTTGCTCATGTTGGTCTGTAGCTGAAGGACAGCTTAGTTGAGCCCACAGAATAGAAAAAAAAATGTTCTGAAAGCAGCAACGTCTCCCTGCAAACACAGCCAACAGCCTGTTCTAGTCAGCTGTGGGTGGGCGTGCATCCTAACTCCCATCAGCACCGCGTACCTGAAGCTGGTCTCAATATAGTATCCGCTTAGAGGCCCACGTTATAGCACAAAAACAGCTCCAGAAAGAGGAACTCTTCGCTTGCTGGAAAAAGAATGTTGTGAACCACAAAAACCAGCTTTTGTCGATGCTGCAGACTATTTCTTGAGGAGTACATATGATCTGTCTGAACCAACAAAATGAGTCAGAACAAGCCACCAAAATACTCTGAGCACAGAAAAGGGACTCTGCTCTACCAACATACGACACATTAAAATAGGTCCCGAATTAATAACATTTTTTGTCGTCGTTTTATCTCCAAACATTGTACACATTAGAAGATGAAAACTTAATTTACATGTCAATGTTAACCCTCTTCAAATAATCTGTACTTTATAAAAGTTTCTATTTAATTTTTCAATACTGTGACTGTGATTTTAACCTGTGAGTCTTAGTTTAAAAGTCCGGGAGAGGCAAAAGAGGGTGAATTATGCTTCCGATTCATGTTTTTTCCAACAGAGGCTCAAGCAATTTCACAGAAATACTGTATGCAGGCGTTTCACTGGTGCTTAACCTCCAGACAAACTCACAGGATATGACATCACTCTGTCCCAGACTGGCATCATACCAGGACGTCCAAGGAGTTTTAGTATGACTATGGTAAATGCAGTGAATAACATGGGAACAAAATAGTTTTGAACCATATCTTTAAACATTGCAAAGGAACAGAGGACAGAGTACATCTGACTGTATCCGTGTTTGTTTGCCATCCACACTGATGGTCCTTCCAGGTGTCAGATGAAGCTTCTGTCACCAAAAGGTCAAACCAGATAATAATACCTCCTTTAAAACAAAAAATTTCACCACCACAAGAAAATCATCATCTATAGTGAGTTCCCTTTGCACACACAGAGCTGCATAACTGAAAGCATAATATGCGGCTGCAACAGGGGGTTAAAAAGGAAACGATTCTCTCATAAGCAGCACTGTTGCTGACTTTTCCTGTTTTTCCTATGCCTGAAAAACACCATGCTACAGCAGAGATGTGGTAGAAGGTGTTAGTTTCTGTAAGATTGATCTAAAAAAAAATGCAACAATACTTATCATTTTTCAAACTCCATCAAGCTGAATTAGTTGCAGGGGCAGTGGAGTGCAAAAGAATTTGATTGTGTGGAAAGAAAGTGGGCACAGAGGGGACTAGATTTGCTTTTACTGCAATACATCACTATAAGGTTAGATCAAAGAACTTTTTTCTAAAGTTTTGATTTTAGACATTTTCACTGTCACAGACTGCACTGCTGGAACTGAGTGTCACGTGTAGTGAAATGCAGTGTGGATTTTCCTTTTCTTCTTCGACAACAGAACCAGTGGAAGACATTACCTGCGGAGGAGGAGTCGTCGTGGTCGGAGCTCAGGTATCCATCACTCTTCCTGTCAGGGGTGCTGCACCTGGATCCGTGGGAGGCTCTGAGGTGGATCTGGGGGAAGGAGGGCGACTGCCTGCCCTCGTCGCCCGAGTCGAAGTCCCTGCTGTGGCGGAAAGGCCGCCGGTTGTCCCGGTGCACGTTGGGGGTCCTCTGGCCGTCCCTCCCGGCGGTCCTCGGCGTCAACAAGTTATTCCTGACAAAATTGTCATTCAGTTCCGCATCCTCGTATTCTCGGTCACTGCTCTCCTCGTTGTCATTGATCTGAGGGACGATGGCAAGGGCCTTGTCGACCCTCTGAAAGCTGCTTTTAACCGGAGGGACGGGGATGGGGACCGGCTTGCCGGTCCTTCCGCTGAACCTGCTCCGTTCTCGGCCGAACGGGGAGCCGAGTCCCGCCGCGTTACCTGCAGCTGGGAGCTTCACACCCCCGGAGTCCCTGGTCCTCTCCCCGCCGCCTTCATCGTCCCTCCTCTGCGGTTTTCTAATGCCCCCCGTCTTAGAAAAGGTGAACATCTCCGCGTTAAAGTTCTCGTCTTTCCTTTCCAACCTTTCCGGTTCGTTTTTCTTCTGTCGGGCCACGGTGGTCTGCAGGTAAATCACCTTGAATTTCTCCTCCGCCAGAGCCTTCTGGAGTCTCTTCAGGTTGGCTTTACACGTCTCCAGCTCCGACTCGATGTCCTCCACAGAGTTGAGGTCCATCTGAGGGACCTCTCCGTCTGGAAATTCATTTCTCCAGTGTTTGGCAAATTCTTCTTGTTCCCACATATTGGAGGATAAGACAGTCAGGGAGAAACGTCGAAGCTAACCGTCCGTCTTCACCGTCACTCGGCGTCTCTGTCGCATATATCACACCGTCCTCTCTCCTCCCCTGTTTTCGAATCAAACGAAAAATGAAAAGATAACTGTCTATGTCAACTTGACAACTTTCAGACTACGCTCATCCTCCCACGCACGGCAGCCAGCGTGTGTGTGAGCTGACAGATACGGATAACAAGTTTGGCACTGTGCTGAAAAGTTTCGAGACTTCCTGTATCCAGACTTGGCGCCTTCAGGTACTGCTGGGAAAAGTGTCGAGCATCGCACTCGCTGTTTTTTTTTTTTTCTTCCTCTCATCCATTGTTTCATGACAACATAGTTTTGATAAATTATGCGCTCCAGTAACTTAATATACAGAAATGCATTCACTTTGACTCCCTAAAAAAATAACAGCATTGATCCATTCAGAAGTCAAGCCCAGGGCACCATAAAGCAAGATCGTAATTGTTTTTTTGTTTTTTTTTTTTCAATTTCTCATTGATGTCAAAACCACAAATATGGACTCAAATAAATACAAATCTATTTTAAACATTCATTTTTTCTTACACCTCTCGTGCCACATAAAATGTCGTGTTAAAATCTATTATCAAAAAAATTCCGATAACAGTAAATGCAACAAACTTCACTCTTGAATCACTGTGGTCTGACGATATTGACGCCTTACCTGGTGGTTAAACAATGCAGGTGACAGGAGGGAAAAAAGTTTGTTACAAAAGACGTCGGTGATAAAGTGCTGATCTACTGTTAACCTTTTCCACCTCCAGCAGCAGTGATATGCTGCTTTGCTTACACACTGAACTTTCAGTATTTTTAAAGTGATAAAGCTTCAAATGGCAATAGAGGGATTTTAACTACATTTAGCTTCTAAAATATGTAAAGTTTTTCTTTGCTTATATGTTGGACTTTTATATTTACAAGTTTATGTAGGATTTAAAATATGAGTATATTCATAGACTGCAAAGTTAATACTTTTTATCTTCATTTTCAAAGATGAAATAATGTCAAAAATTAGTGTTATATCAATTGTACAAAACTCTGTTTTGACATTTTAGCTAATACGTGGACAAACTGAGCAGTGAGTCTCCTGTAATCAGGTAAATTTCTCTGGTTTGGGTAAAACAATGAAATAAATGCAAATGAACACCATGGACAAAGACAACTGATCTTATTGTATTTAGCAACTGGAATGTTCATGAGGCTTTTCTTTTTTTCTTTATTACTTGTCCAGGTCATTTTCTGTCCCAGCAGAACACATATGAAACACACACTGTGTTATCCATAAGGCATAAAAGTCTAGGGCCTGGTCTATTGGGTTTGCAAAAAATCCATTTCTCTTTTTGTTGTGTCACTTGATATTATAATTGCATGATATGGTTTGCATTTTCAAAAAATGCAATTCGTGATTTGCCAACTTGCATCATTGCAGAGCAGGAGTGTGAAAGGAAGAGGCAGACTGTTTCTGACACAGGTCTCCTTCCCTCCAGTTGGATGTTTTGGTAATATGACACTGAGGAAGGAATGAGTTCTGCATGTTCTCGTGTTTATCAGGAGGTTGAAACACATACCACTGGCAGTAATGATACACATGTTGGATTTTGATGGGTATTTGTCGACAACATATGCATACCACAACAAAATGGAGATAACCACGTCATTTTCCTTCATGTTTTGACTTCTACAAATATAACTCTGCAAAAAAAAGAAGAAAAATCTTTGGATTGAAATGGTCAGCATGCTCGACCCTCTCATTAGTAAGCGTTAACTTTGGCTTCACTAATTTAACATGGATGAGTTCAAACTCAAAGGAATTAGCACATCTTACCGTGAAATCGTTTGATCATTGTGATTTTCATACTGATAGATCCCAAATGCAGAAGGAAGTAAACCCAAAAAATGATCAGCCTAATCTGTTCAGAAAATCAGAACCCATGGATTTGGGTCCAGATAACAACTATCTGGCAAGCTGGCAAACAGAACGCTTCCAGTAAAACCGATGTAATACTATTTCTGCAATGAGGAAGACAGTTAACACGGGGAAGAGGAGGGTGGAGGCACAGATAAACATGACATTTTTGAGTGCATATTTGGATTCCTGCCGAGAATTGAGAGATTATTCTCCTAAAAGCTCTCAGTAACCATTGATCGGCACTCGTTGCAGGCCTGAGAGCCCCGATTGAGTTGCAGTAATGAATAGACTAGAAAGCCTGTAGTCATGAAACTGACGCGTTACCTCATCACAGCCCTGATGGGACGAAATGCTTGGACTTCTCTGGATGAGCCACAAGCGTTCAATACGCTCAGTTGATGGAATGCATTACAGTGGCTGTCCATGTGAGAGCGTCACACTCCTCATACATAACTGAAATAATAGTTTTGTAACAGTAAACGAGAAGCCTAACAAGTTTGTTCAGTGTAGTTTCAGTCTTAAGATAAAGGCTCAACTGATGAATGGCACATGCAAGCACCAGCTGGTGGGTTCTGCTCTCCAGATCTCAAACAGATCCATCAAAAAAAAAAAGACACAGATTAACTAATGTATTTAATTTTTAAAAAAGTATATAGTAAAGTCATTCAACGTGCAGCCTAGAAGCACTCTTCTCCCATACATACATTTTTTGCTTCTGCTCTTGTTCTTCTTTCACAACACTTTAACAGATCAAATGAGACCTCAGGGGCGATAAGCTGCATGTTTTCAGTCAGCGATGCTGTTCAACTCTTCCTGTGTACACCTCCTCATCTCTTTAACTGCTATACCAATCAAAAGATGATAAAACACAGCAACAAACCCACGGGCTGCTGAAGCATTTCATGTTAGTCTAAACACACTGTACATGTATAAAATTAGTGGCTGTTTTGAAAAAATACATATCCTGCCTCCTCTTTGTTTAAAATGGCAATTTTAGAATTGTAATTAGCTGTGAAAGATCAAGCATTTATTCTTCTGGTTATGGTCTATGCAAGTACAGTTTAAAACTAAAACTAAAACAGACAGTTGAAAGTTTGAGCCAGTAGCCTATTAGACTGAGAGTTCTGATAAGAGACACAAATAAATGCAGGTCAGACTGAAGGAAGTGAAATTCACAGCACTAGTGACAGACTCAGGAGATGACAGCCTGCTGCTGCCGTTGTCAGCGAGATGAAGATCTGGACAGTTAATTCATCAATAAAGCGTTTTTCCCCCAAAAAAAGTTTTAGAGTTTAGTGGCGAGCTGTCATAATATCCTGAAAATTGACTTAATCATCAACAAACCTATGTTCAGTTGATGGAATAAATAGTGTTCAATATGTCAGCACATATCTGTTTATTTAGTGTAGAGTTATTGACCGGCGTCGCCCCCGGTCCTTCATCTGACCTGCAGCTCCTAATTATTCATGAGTCTAGAAAAACGCTAGTTTTCAGGCGGTCATCTTCAGATGCTTCTTTGGACCTGCGCCATCTCCTCGCTCGATGCACATTCACGATTCACCACCAAATATCACTTTCATTTAATGAACCCGTCCACGACTACTTCTCCATCTGGCTGTATCCTCATTTTCATTCAGTCAAGTTGAATGTCTTACATTTTTTGTTGCACATTTTCTATTTAAAAGCCATAGTGCTTTGAATTTTCAGTCTTGACATTTTCTCTTAGTCTGTCTGTTAGTTTCTCTTTTACAATGATCCCATTTGCTTTTTAACTTGCTCCATATTATAAACTGAGGTGACTGGGAACATTTATCTGCCAGACTTGTGAAATTAGCCTTTTGAACCGGTTTCAGAGTCATTTTCATGATCTCAGCTGACAGTTCTCCTGTTTTGCAGAATAAAACGGCTGAATGAACATCCTCCAAGAGGGATGATTCCAGTATTGTGTGTTTTTTTTCTTCCAGGGATTGTGTTCACCATGCTTCCAGAGTGCTTCCAGAGGACTTCCTGCCGTGGTCGTGGGATGCCCTCTTGTGGACGCACTACCCTACATGACAAAGTCACCAAACCATTGTAAGAGGAGTGCATCTACAAAGACACACAAAGCCTTATATAGAACAGTACTACATTTATTGAATGGTTCTTTTCTTCAATATTTCACCAGCTGCATAAATGACTAATAAAAATATTGCTGATTGAAAAGTGACTTACTGACAGACCACAGTGCTACACTTCAAGAAAAGAGACATGAAAACATTAGAAAGTACACGTTTCCCATGGTTTAACGAGTCATACGCAACACTTAAAATCAAACATACTAAAACAGGCATATCAAAATAGACACGTGTATATTGTTACAAACAATATCCATTTCATGAAGAGGAAGAGAACATAAACCATTTCTTATCAAAATAACACACTGTTTAGCACAAAGAATCTACAAATTTCACTTTGAATTTGTTGTGCAATTTTCTGTGAAACCCCTAATAAGGCAACAATAGGACAGCACCACAGATGCAACCACTGGAGTTACAGGTAGGTAGTATCAAAGGCCACACAACACACCCCAATAGATGTTACAAGTAGAATTTCAAAAGACGACAACAGTTTGGGGTCAAAAATTGCAGGTTATGCTCCTCTATGGCCTTCCTGAGTGGTAGTAGGAAACAAAGAGGGTTTAGAGTGATTTAGAACCCGTGAGTGATTAGACCTGGCCTTTAATAATATAAAAGTTTAGTTGATTTAATGTAAATAATTATTTCATATAACAGTATCATAAATACTTACCACAATAATATACCAGTAATCAAATTGAAGACTCTTTTGCAACATCTCCATAAATGATCTTTTGCATAGTTATTTGATTTTGTGATAGTAAACACATTAAAAAAAAAAAAAAAACTAACCCGGAGTCTAAAAGATGGTATCTAGTCGTTATATACAGAGAATCTGTCATTTGCTAAAAGGTCAAAGTGCAAAATCTACACAAAAATCTCTGTAGTGGCTAACATGTTATTCACAATTAGCCTTACGGAGCATCGTTCACGCTTTCCTGATGGCACTTGCAACCAAGGTTTCTCGCCTGGTGGTTAGAAATGCTTGTTGTTTTTCATAATAGGCCGCCTCATTAATAAAAGTGGGATAGACGGTGCCTGGGCCTTGGTAGTGGATTGTCTTTCCATCGAACGTTTGGAACATTGGGTCACCAGGGTTCAGCGGCTCCCAGTCGCAGTCCTGAAAAAACAACAAGCAATGGCCGCAGGGAAAGTAACTTGAGTATGCCGCTCAGGCTAAAATAATACACTCTAACGTCAACTGTAGAGGGCTCGTTTCCTATTTCACAATAACTTACAGTACTGTCAAAAAGTCTCAGGCACACCTAGTGCTGTTGTTTGATCAAAGTTAAAATTACCATTCCCGTTTGTTTATCCAGGAATCATAACAGATCGCATAAAAATACAAATAGAAAATGCAGTTTTAATATTAGTTTTATAGATAGACTGATTAATCCACCGGCCATTTTTTTTAAGATCGTCACAGGCTCATAGAAAAAGCCATATTTGTTGAGCTGTAGACAATAAATAAATAAACCCCAATGTTAATAAGAAAATGGCTTCAAGCAAAGATCAGTAATTAGTGTGGTCTCCTTCAGAACCAAGCACAGATTTTACTCTTTAAGAAGACTGTCCCATGCAGTTCCTTATACTTCAGGTTCCTAAAGTTTCTGTTTTTGCTCTGTTTATTACAAAAAAAAAAACTGGAAGATAAATGTAATTAAAACTTAGATAAAACAACAAGATGCAGGGTGCCCAAGACCTCATGCAGTACTGTATATCAGTAGGTCCGCCAGTCCAGTGGATAGAATGTAAACTCAGCCGATAATGTTCACCTGCAGGTTGGGGTGCACCATGGCGATGATGTTTCCGTTGGCATCTCTGGGATAATCGATCCTCTCAGAGACCCTGAAGACTTCCACCGTACAGGGAGGGAACTCCATTCCTGAACAGAATAAAAGTCTTGATCAAAATGGTCTAAACTGATGGTTGAGATGAGACAATGAGGCCTACAGGCTTTTAAGAAGCTCAACTTTAAAAACAAGATGTCACACACCATTTCCTGTTTAACTTGAAGGTTTTACATATAATTAAAAAACCTGAACCTTGTTAGGTCTGAAAATTCAGAT
>JAOWBL010000006.1:11202746-11225270 GCA_028564865.1 Zenarchopterus dispar | reverse complement strand
ATGGAGGACCGGATGAAGTCCCGGGACCATCTGAAGCAGGCCCTCTTTAAAGCCACTCTATGTAGCAATATCACTTTTGACCACAAGGAAGCAGCATATCACAAGTAATTTATGCGCCAGACTCTACGTTTTGCACAAGTGGGACGAGACATACCCGACTCTCTCCACTTGTTAGCACAGTATTTGGTGCCTTTCCATTAGCAGGGATTCAGGGGTAAATCCACCAGACAGGACTGCTCCTGGTAATGGAGATACGCATCGAGGATCCCACCCACAAACATCTACCCCAAACTCCTGCTAGTGGAACTACGCCTATAGTCAGGGTTTATACTCTCCCATGTGGTTAGAAGTGGTATTACTATACAGAGTGACTTTTAATGAAAACGATACATTAACATAAATTTGAAAACATCCATGTTGGTAAAGATTCTTCATATGAATGAAAACAATGCCTATACATTATATTGCATGAAGTTGACTGCACTAAACAGAGGTGTGTATGTTCTGACTGGACTAAGTTTCTCTGTAGTTACACGTTAGTAATCCTGCTGTGACAAATAAGTCACATATTCAAATATATAAGTCACTGTTTTCAAAGCAGACACTGAGCCATTTTTTAACCACGCAAGCTAAATGTTGAACAAACTTTGTGAAATGAATACATATGCAAAACGCTTTTATATAACAGCTCAGCATTCACAAATTAGCAGTAGTCCTTAACTAAAAGCCAGTGGATGTGAAATCCAGCCAGCCTTCATCTGAAGCTGAACAAAAAACAAGAAGAAAAGGATGACAGGATAAACTGGTACACTGGGTCCATTTTTTTTCATCAATTAGTCAGAAGTGTGGCCCTTTGAGGCCGAAAACAAGAAAAAAAAAATAAAAGGATATGACCCACCACTGATCTAAGATAGCTACTGCAAAAGAATTAGGGACAGTTGTGGTGGGTAAACCCGTGCATCACTTCCCTATTGAGCAGGAAGAAGAGCAATGAAGCAGAAAAGTGAAATTAAATTTGGGCTGGATAACAGAGCAGGAACGTGTGGTGTTAAAGGGGAAAAGCATGAATCAGTCAGTGAGCCATCTTCAGTCATGCACTTCATAAAAAACACTGGACGTGCCAGTTTGGGATTCTTGTGCGTAAAGAGAGACGCAGCGCGCATCGTTCAACCAAAATACATTCCGTGCGTGTTCGTGCACGCATTTGCGTAAGACATCATCTTCTGCTGCGGTGCACTTGAAAAGAAAGGAGGAAAAAGAAGGCAAATCATTTAAAAAACGGTCTTATCTCACTTGCAGCGCTATCACGTTCCGCTCACGTTTCTCCTGCAGGCTGGCGGTGGCTGAGGCCCGGGAGGAGGGGACGCAGCTCTGCGCTCATTGGGCACCGACGCAGACGCGACCCGTGGTAAACACGACACCGAACCAAAGACGCCACGGACCGTGATGGAAATCCACGTGACTGCACGGGAACACTGTATTCCATATCCCATTGAACGTGTAAGCCCCCCCCCCAGTTCCTATACGAGTGTGTTTGTAGATTTGATCTCTGTCAGGATCGTGGCCCACATCTATGTGGCAGCTACTCAGTTATATCTATAATAACAGAAATAAGATTTCGTTTCAGTTTACAACTGAAACCTTCCAGAACCTCCTCACATGGCTCAGCAGTCAGGAAGTGCTGGAGCAGATGTGAAATCATCACAACAAACTGAGATCAATATAAGTTTGGAAAGACACACACGGATAAGAGTAAACTAATAAAAGTAACGTGCAATACAAAAAAAGAAAGAAAGGAAACAGAAAGAAGAAAAAGTTTTCATTGACGATAGCGGGTAGTGACAAGGCGATGAAGTTAGCTTCAGGTTGGATGTGTGACAGCTACTCACTGGGATCAACGTCTGGCTTCCCCAGCCACGTGACCATGTGACTCTAACCTAAGGTGAGTTGTAGTAATACAAACAACAAATAAAGCCAGCCTAACACTTAATGATTTTAAACTTTATGGAGATCTCCAGTCTTATAATCTGCATATTAAATCTCTGTCTGTATAGTCTTTATATGTGATTGGGTTTCATCTCTTAGTCTTTTAAAAGACTTTCTGAAGTTTTTGAAAAGTTGTCTCATGCATGGCGAGCATAAAACACAACTCTTTTTCATTGCATTTTAAGGGTTACTCTATTTAAATCTTTACATTTTTAAAAAGGAAATAAATCTATTCATTTTCACAAATTCATTCCAGAATGATCCATATCTTTTGGCCCAGTGACCCAAGCTGAATTGAATTACTACAAGATACAAAAGATGGTACATCTTTACTGAATTTGAGGGATTTTAATCATTTCTACAAATATCTTTATGAAAGATTTGTTTTCAAGTTCCTGTATTTTAGTCAATAGCTTCCAAACCCCTCAAGACCAAATGAATCCAAAACTAAGCCAAAATGTGGCACCACAGGTGACAAATTTGAGTTTCAGAAAGAAGCAGCGATAAAAGAGGGACATGTCTTCAGATGTTTTCATTTACGTCTGTAGTTGGAATTATATCATCCCCAGAACTGGCTATCCTTCACTTGCAATCCCTGAAAATAAAGTTTTCCACTGTTTCTGCTGCTAGTCCTTGTTTGCAACACTAATTCAAAGTTGTGTGCAGTATTTAGCAAATTTACACATAAAATAGTAGCACCAAGTTCACAGGAAGAAGTGAGCGTGTATATTTAACAAAATTGAATAAACTAATATATAACTGCTATTAAAAAAAACCTCTTTAATCTGTTAACACAAGTAAAATCCATGTCGGATTCAGAAGTAAGTCATGTTTCTCTGATTTTTGTCATTTCCGACTTTAGGGGTGTTCCAGTTGATACTTCTAACCTGGAATTTTTGAGTACAATAATTGAAAACTTTTATATCTAGCTCAGGTTTTAAGTCAGCGGGTCACTTTGAAAGCTATTAAAAATAGAAAACATTAAAAATAATTTAAAAAAATTCTAAAGTGTTCTATATATGTTTTTTTTTTTTTTTTTTTTTAAGTATACAACATAGAAAAAGTCCTTTAACGAGACTGAAAAATGACTCCTGAGCCCATCATCTGGGAGTGGAGGGAAGTCAGACCACCAACCTTGAACCGACTTCACCGCGGTGACAGCTGCGACGCCTCGCCGGTGTTTACCTGAGATTTTCCGGGGTGAAGGCTCGGTTCAGATCTGTGTCCACATATCTGCTGCACTTCTCCACAGCCTTCGGATTAGTGATGAAAGGTTTGATCTCGAGCCCTCTCCTCTGAATCTCGGCGCCGTTTTTCATCCACAGATTTACAAGCGTCACTCCTGACATCTCGTTGCCGTGGGTCCCCCCGAAAATAGCGACTCTTCTCGCCTCGTTGAACCGCGTCGTGTTGTTGTTGTTGCTGAAAGAGGACATGTCTGGACCGTGGGAACCGGGAAGTGTCGTGTCTGTGGATGCTGACAGGCTGGTGTCGACCGTCAGAGGTGGAAGAAAAGTTTCCAGCTGGAGCTCCGCAGCTTCTGTTTTCAACGCCTGCCGAGGCTGTCCCTTTACGTAACGCTCCCCACGGCCTGTTGTTATAAGTCAGTCCACGCAAAAGGTGCTGCTGTGAGCACGTACATCTCAGACTGAAGGCGAAATCCCCGATAAACAGCTCGCTGCCGCTGTTTACCTGTTACTGACAGATCTACAGGCAAAATAAAGCCCTCCGTTTCCGGTGACATACTTCCAAAATAAAATGTTTACGTTCTAGTCTGTCAAGTTAGACAGTACACCACTTCCGGTAAATTCTTTCAATGTAAAAGCGTTGAAGATCGTTAGGAAGTACGAAACAATAGTTTTAATCCCAAAATCTTTACAAGATATACTATGCAATAGCGCTGCTTTACGTCATCATTTGCTGTTAATAATAGGGGATTTAACCTAACTTGTTAGTAAAGCCAAAGGATACAATTATTGATTCCTCAAGGTTCTGAGTAAAGAAAACAAAACAAAAAACAAAACAGTATTTATCCCATAAATAGAGAAGGCCAATTCAACATTGCTAAACTGACAAAATGTAAATACTCATTAAAATCGGAGGGGTGCAACTTCTTTCTGAATAAAAAAAATAGAAAAGAAAAGCCTTAAAATATTTTATGGAAAGTAGTATCAGTACAGTGTTACTCATTAACTTCATGAGCTGTTTGCATCTTTCAAGATTAATCTTATCATTACAGCACTTTGGTCAACTTTGCTTGCTTTTAAATGCGCTTTATAAATAAACCTGACTTTCAAGATCCCTCACTGAGAGTTCATTTTCTACCAAATATACTTTAATATTCAGTATGGATGTAATGAACGTTACATAATACAAGCTAACTTCAGATCTTCAGTTTTATTCTCGGTTTTACTAAAGTCAGTCTCCACATCTGTGGAGCTGGAGTTTTGCAGCAACATATATCACAGACTTTTTCCAAGTCTGTTTCAGTAAACGCCTTGATTATTTCAGCAAAGCAATCCAAGATCACATTCACACATCCTGCTGTGATCATCTAAATAAGGAAAAGGTTACAGCTGCTAAACTTGGGGTTTAAATGATCTACAAAATGATTTGCTGAAAGAAACGAAAGCCAGAATGAAGAATTTATTTCTCAGCTTTCCAGATAAACGTTAATAACTTTATTTAAATGTCAACTAGATGGCAGCAAAAGTCCTCCTTCAGAACCCGACAGTTCACCTTTCAATTTGAGCTTTTGACATCTTTTTTTGTCCAACAAAAATAACGTTCATATAAACGTGCTTTTATTTTTAAAAATATACAAATACAAAAGCAATTAAAGGACGTTACTCTGTAAATTCTCATAAATAACAAAAAGTCATAATACCTTTACAAAAAACAACAAAAAAATCACAATACTTGTAACTCCAGCATTGAGGGATAAAACTATTGATTTTACAACGCCAGTGGGATCATCTCATCATCAGCTTATTACTAGTCTGTGAGGAAATCCTCACTTGGGTTATGAAGTGTCCTCCTGGCCTTTTTTACCTGGTTTTTTTTGATACCGTGTAAAGAGGATGTTTCAAGTTGATTGACAGAAGTGTCTGGTGCTGCAGAGATGAAACTGCTATCAGCAGCTTGCTTTTTTCCTTGTTTCTTTCTGGTTTTATAGACCTCTATTTCAGCAGTCTCTGTGAGGGATTTCAGTTGGACTAAAGGTTCATCCCCATCTTCCATGTCTCCCTTCTTCTTCTTGACTCTTGTATCGTCACCTAATGTGCTTGAAGACAGTGAAGTGTGTTCAGATAGAGTTTCTGTGGTCCCTTGGTCTTTAGATAAAGGAATATTTAAAACTTCAGTGCTGGGACCATGTTTGCCCTTCATCTTGGGTGGAGGTGAACTACAGGTTTTCAGCCTGGATTGCACTGATTCAGTGTCTACGGTGGCAGCTTTGAAGTTCTGCTTTTTCTTCTTGTTTTTCCTGAAAACCACAGCGTCGTTACTTTCAAAGTGTCCCACACTGGCTGCACTTTCCGATCCCTCCGTGGGGCTCATCACTTCGCTTTCATTTCTCTGGTTTCTTTTTTTCTTCGATCCCTCCTTCGGGTTCCTCAAACTCAGTGTCTTTTTACACCCCATCCCGTCCAACTGGCCTCCTCTTTGTCTTGACTGATGCTGACTGATGCTGACATCAGGCTTTTCTGCACCCCCGCCGTGGCAAGCGTGTTTTTCTCCATGTGTCTGACCAACTTTTTCCTTTTCATCAGCAACAAGGAAGGAAGAGGTCTTCCTCTTTTTCTGTGGAGATGCCAAACAATCGCTTTGTGAAGCAGTGTCTCCTGAGTCAGCCATGTTGTACGTTTCTCTCGTTTTCTTCTTCTTCTGTTTTTTCTTAGTCACCAGCTCAGCATCTTGCTCCTCGAGGGCTTCAATCTTTTTCAGTGCCTCATCAGCACTTTCATCTTCTTGTGGAGTAGAGGAGACATGCATCCTCTCAGAGGTGCTCTTCTTTTTAACCAACAAGTCCGTACTTCCTGTCACAGTTGTAACATCACTACAACAGTCCACGTCTACACAAACATCTTCAACTTCAGCGTCGTCTCTAAAAGTTGATTGTTTCTTTTTGTGTTTTTTTCTTTTAACACAGCTAGATTCTGTTGTTTCAGTGATTTCCAAACAATCCACCACAGCATCTGAGTGTCCTGTTGTTGGCTGCGGGAGATCAGAAGTCTTCTGAAATAACTTTCTCTTTTTCATTTTCTTCAGCACGTCGCCATCATCAGTTTGGGGGTCATCAGCCATGCTGTTCTCTGTATCCACATGATCACTTATATTTTTTTCCTTCTTCTTTTTCACACTATCCTCCTCATTAAGGCTCACTGCAGCATCCGCCTCCACCTCCCTCTCATCACATTGTCCGTCTACTTCCTCTCTGATATCGTCCACTGAATATTTCTTCGTTTTTCTTTTCTTTTCCCTCCGTTTTGAATCCAGCTCACTGGCGGCCGGCGACAGACGGGGAGTCTCGTCCACCTGTGGGGCTGCTTCTTCTTGGCTTCCTACTAAACCATTTTCATAATCTTCTTTGCCCTTTTTCTTCACCCTTGTTTCACTGAGCGGAGCATCATTATTAGCATCACCTCGGGGGAGATTTTGCCTCTCAGGTTCACACTCTGCGTTTCCCATCTGGGAAATATCAGCATGTGCTTCAGCCACAGCTGCTTCTGTGCCCTTTTTAATGCATTTCTCCAGACCTGACCTACAAAGTGTAGCATCGCTGTCGCTACCCACCCCATCTGCAGTTTCTTTTTCATTACAATTCGTCTTTTTCTCTCCGGTTTTAGGACACTTCTGTGTCTGCGGTGTTTCTGTCTGAGCCTGGACCTCTCCATCATCAGAGCTCTCTGTATCTGGAGACAGTGTAATCCTCTTTACTTTCCATGTGGTGCTCCATTGTTTTTCGTTTGACGCACATCCAGCGGTACTTGTCTGCTGTCGTACTTCATTCCTTCTTGGTTTGTACCAAGGTTGTGATATCTTGGGTTTTAACGACACCACAAACTGTTTCTTTCCCTGTCAGAGGACACATTATAGACTCACAATCACGCTCACAAAGTGCTTGGGGATGCTAATTATTCTTGGAGTAAACAGCCTGCTTACCACAATTCTGAAGCTCCCGTCATCCAGAGCTGCTTCTTCTTCTCTACAAGAGCAGAAAGACATTTTTATTACCAACTATACATGAGTACTGTTGCAGTGGCCTTCATACAGGTTAATGCTCTTCAAATTACTGTTATAAGACGCAGACAGCATCAGTTTAATATTTAAATGTACCTAATCATTCAGGTGGTTTTTCTTTACTTCCTACTATTTTTTATATTGTAGAAGAAATGGGACCTAAACAGTTAAATAATATATCTAGGTTTATGTGCTAATCTACAAAAAAAATGGAAACAAATCACAACATTTCCTGTTAGATTTGACTCTAGCAATTATGAATTTCACAAATAAAAATTTTATCTTTGCTGTGTCTCAGACAGACAGGTGTTTGGAAAGAAAATATCTAATCTGGACTCATAAAACCACATCCTGAGGCTTGATTTACAAAAAAATGTGTGTTGTTTCCTAAATAAAAGTGTGTAAACATGCAAATGTGCTTACACATTATTTTTCACAGATTGTTAAAGACATGCATATGTATGGTTTTTCTTTACAAATATTGATTTAATATTAATCATAATGAAACAACACACATGTATATACAACAATCCATCCACTTATTCCAATTCAGGGTCACAAGCAGATGTTCAACCCTGATTTCTAATTCCATTTGGACGTACCACTAGAAAATTTAAATTTTGTTTGCAGGTACATCTTTCTAGATGAGGGTCTGATCTCTGACGCTATGTCAACACTCCCATAATTATTTTTTTAAAAAGGGAAAAATAACTCTTTAACTTCACAATAACAGAGCCTGTACTGTTATAGTGAACAAACAAACATACATACATACATACATAAAACTTCAAACCAAACTGAAACTGATATCTAAACATAGCCAAAAAAAAAAAAAGTGGCTTTAGATAATGTCCTAGTTAGGGTCACGACTGAATTTTTATGTGTCACTAACTAAAGAAAGAAAGAAAGAAAGAGCATATTAGAGATTAGTTTGCATCGGGGTCCTGACAGATGCAGGGTATTTTGAACAGACTAGATTTTAGATTTTATTCTATCTATCTTTGTGTAAACTTACTCTGATATTGGGGATATGTGTTCCCAATCCATATCGATTGTTGGTAAAGGCGGCAACTGATGCTGTCCTCTCTGGCGGTTCTCCAACAGCTCTTGAACACATTTAAAAAACCCTCCCACGGCATAATTCTGCAAAGACATTTGCATTTTTTTTGTTAATGTTACACAGCAACATAGAGAAATTTAAAAAACAAACAAAAAAAAAGGATTTAAGTTTAGGTCCTCTCACGTGCAGTTTGTGGTTTTGCAGGGGCGGTAATGCCATGCTACCCTGCTCCTCTGTCTTGTTGAAACCATGGAAACCAGGCAATCTGAACTTATGTCGTTCGTATGTCTTCTTCCTCTTCTTTTTGCGTGCCTTGAATTGTTCATCTTCACAAAATTCAGGGTCTTCACAAGAGCTGACGTCAAATGTGAAGTGTGGGGGCTTCTGTCTCTTTGGTTGCACAGCTTCTGGTACAGGTCTCTGAGTGATGAAGATGCTGTCCCCTGAATCACTGCACAGAAACACAAGATCACATGTAGGAAGGCATCCTGGAGCAGCTGTGGGATCATATTTGAGGGGAGACACCCATTCCTCACCTGTCTGCGTCACCTGAAGGCGCGGAGAGACCAGTTTTATCAATAGACATCTCTTGGGGCAGCAGCACCATAGATACCTCATCCTGTCCGTTTTGACCTTCGGAGGACTTGAGATACTTTGATATTTTCTCCATATAATCAGGTGGAGGTGTCTCTAGCACACGGTGTAATGAATCCCCGATGCAACATCAGCGATTACATCCTGTAAAAAAAGACGCGCTTGTCTTGCCATCGTGTTGGTAAGTGGGAGAAGCGTGTGAAAGTAAACAGTAAAAGTCGTCTGGTTCCTCAAAAAGACACACAATATTCATAAAATGTGCCCATAGTATGTGTTTTGACAGAGTAACAACACATCCTGTACATGCGGTACGGGACCAAACAGGAAGAGCACAATCAAACTTCACCACGTGACGGAGAAAAATCTGACCAATCATCATCCGCGGAGAGAGTATAAAACAAATCAAGATGGATACCGTACCAACTTCCGGTTTGTCAGTTGAAAACACTGAGAGCGAAAGCTTCACCAAAAGTTAGTAAGAAAAGTTCAGCTGGGTTTGTTTTAATTTTTGCTTATACTTTAGTGTAGCTGAATGGTATACTGCATAAGGTATATGATAAAATGTACGCACCGTACTAATGTAACGTTTTCGTCTATTAGGTACTTCATCGACTCTAACGTGAAAAGTCGAACGGAATTGTTTTTACTAGTGGAAAAAGTATATGAATTAAATGTTTGCCATTATATTTTGTTTCCTGCTCAAAAACTGAAAGCTAAGAGAAACGTTAGATAAGGAAACATCCTGGCATGGGAACCATCTTGTCAGTGTTTGCTCTTTGGCTCTCAACAGGTTAAAGTAAACTCAAATTTTTCTGCACAGCCAAAAATATTACCAACCTCAGCAAAAGTCATGACCAGTGCCAACAAAACCGAGAAAGCTCAGTTATACACCCCGGATCTAGAGGAACTGCGTGGAGGTAATTGACTTAATGACATAAAGGCAAAATGGCACAGGTATGTTTTAAACTGGAATTGCACAGAAAGCATCACTTGTTGGTTACAGTTTTGCAGACAGGACTGAAAACAAACTTTGCAGAAGTTCAGGTGAGTGTAGTCGAGTGTCCAGATCTCACCAAGGAACCTTTCCAGTTTCCTGCCAAAGGTAAGTACATCTTCATTTTACTTTATATTTCTGTGTAATTGTGTACAACTAATACATCCCACTTGCAACTCAACCTCCCTTTGCACATCAGAAATAATTAGTGCACAATTTTAAGATGTCTGTATGTTTGCAGCCTTCCATCCCTCAGATTTTTATCTTTGTGCTATAGGCCTTTGTGGAAATCCTCGCATCACTGATGTTGGGGGAGCTCCTTATCTTGTCCCTTTGGTTCAAAAGCACAAAGTAACTTTATTTTTATTTTTTGTAACGAAAACATTGCATGGTGATACTATGTACTGATGAACTAAAATGGTTCAGTGCATGATTTCCTTCTTTCAGGAATACGATATGAACACAATAGCAAGTGAGCTGGAGCTGCCAGGAGCTTTCATTCTGGGTGCAGCAGCCACGTCCTCCAGAATTACTGGAATTAATGCAGAGGTGAGTTATGCTAAATGTAACGTTTATACTAAAATTCCCTGCCCCAAGCAGGTCTCTTTCCATATATTGTGCAACATCTTGTGATGTACAGTCAGCAGGATTATAACTGAAAATCACAAATGTACAACTTCATATTCAACACTGATGCTTGGTCTTTTAGTAGATGCTTGTCTCCACAGCAACCGAGTGAGGAACAATGCTCAAGCTACAGCAGAAGAAAGTTTGGTCTGTGCTTGGAGAGCTAAATCTTATCCAAATACAGTCAAATTTGAAGAGGCGGATGCAGGCAAAGCGAGTTGGGTGTGTTGGGCAAGTTTTCAGGAGATTCTTTGGGGTGCAAAGGGAGTCCATTTTCTTACAGTGTTCAGTAGCTTGTGTACCACCATAGGTCCACAAGGGTCTGTATTGACTGCCTTCTGCTAAACACTCAGAGCATAAACTCCAGGATAATTTGCATACATGTGCTTTACAAGAGATTTATTATCACACACTAGTATTGGGATACCATGATTTAATTTTTCAAAAGCTAAGGTCTAAGATGAGAAGAGGACTGAGCTATGGTTTAGTACAGTGTTTCTCAATTCCAGCCCTCCTGGGCTGCTGTCCTGGATGCTTTACATGTTGCCCTGCTTCTTCACACCATGACACAAGTGGCTGTGTCATTGACAGACTTGTTCAGACCTGGATGACAGCCTGTCAATGAGCATTAATGAAAATCAGGTGTGCTGAAGCAGGGAACCATCTAAAACCTCCCGGACAGTGACCCACAAGGACCGGAACAGAGAAACACTGGTCTAGTAAAAGAATCTCACATTAAGGCTACTACTCCAGACCACATGGGGGCAGCATATTTTGGTATGTTATTCTTTGGTAGGCATGGATAGCAAGTGTCTTTGTTTGAGTTGTTTGCATGAGTGCCAGTGGGCAACCACTGAATGATCCTTGATTATTTTTTTTGTCCTGACTAATCTGAACTTTGTGCAAGATTTTAAGCCTGAATTGCCCATCACAAAGTTTGGGGCTGTCATTTAAATGTGACTGACATGCAAGTGAAATAGGTCCTCAGCCAGTGTATCACCTTATTTCAGTGTGCAAAGGTAGGCTGGACATTCATTTTGCTTTGAGTGTAAGGCTGGGCAATTCCAAGTCCTTGAGGGCTGCTGCCCTGCATGTTTGTCTCCTTGCATCTCACCTAATTCAGCTAATCACCAGGTTGTCATCAATATCTGCACAAGCCTGACACAGGCAGTTGTATCAGAGTTTAAACAGCCATGCTCTAGTGGGACAGTCTTGTTACAAGGTTGATCACAAGGTTGTGACTGTTTTTTGTCTCCATTTTGAATCAGCAAATTTAAGGTGAAGTAGTTAAAAGTCTTGTAACTCATGACTTGATGAAATAAAGATTCTGGCCCACAGCTGATGCCACTGGTTCTCACTGAGGCGGAGGGAAGGCCTGCAGTGAACAGCACCTACTTAACCTCCATCAATCCAACTGATGGGCAGTGTCTGCAAGAAAAATACAGCGACAAATTCTCTGACTGCAACTTTGGACTCTTGGCTAATCTATATGCTTGTGAAGGAAAACCTGGAAAGGTAATGCATCTCTGAAGTCTGGACTTTGGCCAATCCAGGTTTGGTTTATGGAACGGAACCGCATTGTATTATATAAACATAGAAATAGTTTACATGACCTCGTAAAATTGTTTGGCCTATTCCACATCACATGTGCTTGCAACATTTGAAAGAATAAAGGTTAAAGGCTCCATCGCTGAATAAAATGATTTCTTCACTTTTGTTGTGCCCATGTTTTTCCCAGGTCATAGAGGTACGGGCCAAGAAAAGAACTGGCAGCCACAGTCTGGTGACGGCCTTGAGGACCACTCTTGAAGCTCACTACCCTGATAAAAGCCTTGCTCTGGGAGGCACCTTCGTCATCCAGAAAGGGAAGGCTAAAATCCACATTATGGTACTGATGGAAAATACATTTCAAATATCTACTGATGGGTACATGCACTGATTTGTATTTTCCTATTTTGGTCATTAAAAGCCAAGAGAGTTCTCAGTTTGCCCCCTCAACACCAACGATGATGTCAACAACTGGCTCAAGCACTTTGAAGTGAGCGCTCCACTCATCTGCCAGGCAGTGCTTGTATCCAGAGACCCTGTAAGTAAGGCAAGCACATCCCATCCCGATTAGAAGTATTACCACACACCTGTTTGCTTTATTTTGCTTTCTGTGTCCAGGGTTTGGACCTGCGTTTGGACCATGTCCACTGCTTCAGCCACCACGGTGAAGGTGGTCACTTCTACATTGACACCACCCCTGACAGTGTGGAGTACCTGGGATACTTCATGCCTGCAGAGTTTGTCTATCGCATTGACAGACCCAAAGACACGCACGGAGTTGGACGAGATTGAAAAATGTAATGGTTTGCAGTGTACTGTCTATTAAAATCAAAGTGATTTGTAATAGTTTGAAGAATTTCAAATGGAGTCTTGCAACATGTTCGTTCCTGAATGAATTTTCCTACTGAGATTTAAAATGGCTTATGCCTTAATAGTGATTGATATGCATGTCAAAGTAACAAAAAAAAAAAAATTGGATAGTGAGAGAAAAACTAAGTCTTTGCCACTGGAAACAGGCATCAAGTGGTTATTGAAGGAAAAACTATCATCTTCCATGAAGGTTAAATCTATTGTTCTTGCCCCTTGAGAGCCCACAGTCCTGTTAGATGTTGATTTGCTCCACACTTGATGAGATCATGACGACCTTGTCACCAAAGTTGACTTAAGTCTGTCAATGACCCATTACTGTGAGTTGAGCAACATCTGCGGATGCAGGCCAGTGGACCCTGAAGACCTGGGTTGAAGAACCCTGGTCAACTCTAAATGGGTGAACAGTAATCAAAATATTTGTATATGTTTACATCCTCCAGCACTTTAAAAACATATTTATTGTGATAATTACTGTAATACATGTGCAATAAAGTTTTTGTACTGTAGTCCACTTCAGTTTTCTCTCACTGTTTATGTTGTACATGTCAAAGTCAACTTTTAATGTATATTTAACTATACATTTAGGAAAAACTGAAATGGCTTTTACCTCGGCCCAAGGTGAGAAACTGTAAAAAAAAAAAAAAAACTAAATATAAAATGGCATGAATATAAAACAAATACAATATATGTATAATGTGTCCCCCACCACCACACACACTACTTTAAAATCTTACATGGCCCTGTATGAACTACATATATTTGCACAAGTTTTCATTTTCTTTGTATAGTGACAGTAAAAGACTGATTCTTCTTTGACTCTTGAAAGTGATATTTTTTTTATTGCAAAATTTTAGTCTGAGGATTAAATTAAAGTTTTTTTGAATAGCCCCTGAATCACAGCTGGAAATCGTTGCATTTATTTCTGCTATAAGTATGAAAGTTATAGCATTTGGTAGGTTTTGCAGGAAAGAGAAAGCTTTCCACTTGTATGTTTAGATATGTGGTAGTGATATACTTTTCAAAGACTATTCAAGTTAAACGAATAGATATTGTTCTAAATTTGCTCATTAAATTGCTGAAACCATAATTCTTCCCAGTTTATCGTTCGTCTGACCCGAAATAAAACACCATTACCCATAATGCTGCTTCCGCACCATTCCGGAAACAAGTTGTTTTCCAGGTTTGAGTTGGTTGTTCAATATTTCGATAAATATGGTAGTTCTTACCAAGGGTTTACTGAAATAAGCAACATCTTCATTAACATATTAGAGAATACATACTCGTAGAAAGTAGGAATATTATTTACAATAAAATACAATAAGTGGAAAGTGGAACAGATTTCAAGAGATTACCTTGACTTACGCTGGGTAGCCACTGAAGTGATGGAAAAATAAATAGTGATAGCATCAGAAATGTGTGTGAGAGAGTCTGGAGACAGTTTCGGATACTTCTCTTTATCTACCACTAAGTTCACAGACGTGACTGTAAGGCATTACATGTGATTTCCTGTCCATTAGCCGTTCGCCGCTGTGTCGAGGAAACTTCCTGTGAGGGGAACTATCTTGTCAGTGTTTACTCTTTGTTTAGACTTCAACCGCAGAAGTCCATTCAGTAGGTTTTTCCAGCTCAACCAAAACAAGTCTCGAAAGGCATTCAGCCCCTCATCAAGAATCATGGCAGATGCCAGCAAAACTGAGAAAGTTCAGCTGCACACCCCGGGTTTAGAGGAGCTACGTGGAGGTAAAGGACTTCTGCTATGACATAAAGACAAAGTGGCACAGGTATGTTCGTGAAATTCTAAGTTCACGTGATCCTTGGTGCTTGTTGGTTGCAGTATTACAGGCAGGACTGGAAACCAACTTTGCAGAAGTTCAAGTGAGTGTTGTGGAATGTCCAGATCTCACCAAGGATCCTTTCCAGTTTCCTGTCAAGGGTAAGAGCTTATCCAGTACAACTGCATTTTCTTTTATATTTGCATTCTTTCTTTTATATTTTATATTTGCATTTTCCTTTATATTTTTGTGGAATTACGTACATACACTTCCATCATTGCATAATAACTTTATTTTGTATGTTTATCTAATACCAAAATTGCATATGAGCCTTCTTTTGCAGATCAAAAAATAAACGAAGTTTCAAATTTAGGCTGTATGATGCATGTCTGCAGCTATCCATTCCTGATGGATCTTATATACTGTTATTCTTAAGGGCTTTGTGGAAATCCTCGCATTACTGATGTTGGAGGTGTACCGTATCTCATCCCTCTGGTTCAAAAGCACAAGGTATTTTTTAAATAATAGTTTTGCAGGGTCACATTCTGTATTGTGCAGTAGGAACAGCATTTATTATTTTTTTGCTCCTTTTTTTCAGGAATACAACATGAACACAATATCAAAGGAGCTGGAGCTGCCAGGAGCTTTCATCTTGGGTGCAGCAGCTGCCCCCTCCAGGATTATTGGAATGAATGCAGAGGTGAGTTCACATCACTAAGAGGACTACTCTTACCTCACAGCAATATTTACAGACATTACACAATGACTTGTGTTTACAGAAAATGGTGGCCTGAACAAGACAATGACTGCAAGTCAATAAAGCTAAAATTTCATTTTCAGTCAGCCTTTACTTGAGAATAGCTTAAGAAAAGTGAGAAAATTACCATCATAAAATTGGAAAGCACTAAAAAAAAAAATTAAAAAAAGATTCTGGTCCACAGCTGATGCCCCAGGTTCTCACTGAGGCGGAGGGAAGGCCTGCAGTGAACAGCAGCTACTTTTCCTCCATCAATCCAGTCGATGGGCAGTGTTTGCAAGAAAAATACAGCGACAAATTCTCAGACTGCAACTTTGGACTTCTGGGCAATCTGTATGCTTGTGAAGGAAAACCTGGAAAGGTAGAGTTTCCTGATTAGATTTAATCTCCAGCTGGTAGATTTAATATGTTTTTTTTGTTTTTTTTAATATACATAGTCATTTCTGATTTTGCTTGTGGAACATAATGAACACATCTGGTTAGATATACGCTTACAAACAATTACCTTGGCCTCTTTTGCTGAAGTTGTTCTTTATGAACAAGCCCCATCGCTTGTGTGCTCCCAACATTTGAAAGAATAAACATTAACAAAGACTCAGTGGCTGAACAAGCTGAGCTGTGCGCATCTCTCCAGGTCATAGAGGTACGGGCCAAGAAAAGAACTGGCAGCCACAGTCTGGTGACGGCCTTGAGGACCACTCTTGAAGCTCACTACCCTGATAAAAGCCTTGCTCTGGGAGGCACCTTCGTCATCCAGAAAGGGAAGGCTAAAATCCACATTATGGTACTGATGGAAAATACATTTCAAATATCTACTGATGGGTACATGCACTGATTTGTATTTTCCTATTTTGGTCATTAAAAGCCAAGAGAGTTCTCAGTTTGCCCCCTCAACACCAACGATGATGTCAACAACTGGCTCAAGCACTTTGAAGTGAGCGCTCCACTCATCTGCCAGTCGGTGCTTGTATCCAGAGACCCTGTAAGTAAAACAAGCACATCCCATCCTAAATACATTTATTAAAACAGATCTGTTTTAGGTTTTATCACCTGTTTGTAGTAATCCTGCACACCACACAGCTTCAAAACATGTATTTGGATGGTTGTTCCTGTGTCCAGGGTTTGGACCTGCGTGTGGAGCACACCCACTGCTTCAGCCATCACGGTGAAGGTGGTCACTACTACATTGACACCACCCCTGACAGTGTGGAGTACCTGGGATACTTCATGCCTGCAGAGTTTGTCTATCGCATCGACAGACCCAAAGACACGCACGGAGTTGGACGAGATTGAAAAATGAGTCATGTCAGCTGTGCAGCATTTGTTGATAACATGAAGTCAAATTCACTGCAAAAATAGTTTAAATCATTTCAAATCAGGGCTTGTATTTCATATATTTCAAAACTGCATTTCCAAATAATGTTTTCTTCTGAAAAAAATGTATCACCTAAAACATGTACGCTCTTGCATTTTTTTTTTTCCATTTTCTTTCTTCTTAGAAACCCTCATTAGTCCTGCAGTGGGAAAATTTGTCCTCTGCTTTTAACCCATCACTAGTTACACTTGGAGCACTGTGAGCAGCTGCTGTCACAGCGCCTGGGGGGCAGTTGGGGATTAAAGGGCTTGCTCACGGGCCCACAGTGGCTTATGTCTGTTATCCCGGGAAATAGAAATAGTTATCAGAACTAGAAATAAAAGTCAGCTTTTATTTTTATGCTGTTAACCAAATTAAAATCATGTAATACAAAAAACTGGCATCAAGCAATTATTTTGAAGGAATGTCAAATAGAAATAGGTTAGCAACAGTTGTAATAAAATTCTTTGGATCTAAGATCCTGGAGTGAGCAATACACTTATATGACAATAATCCCTAACATATTGATGAAGAGCAAATTTTTAAAAAACAATTCAGAGAGATCATGGAAACACCTAACCCAAATGGTGAGTCTCCTTCCTGCTTCAGTCAATGCTGACAAGGTGAAACAGAGTTCTCAGTAAATCACTGAGGCTGTGATCTTCACTGAAAATGTCACCCATCAGGAAATAAGTCTTGTAGATATAAATAGTAATATCTTTCCTAAAGACTTTGTGCATCCGTCTGTCTGTCCGTCCGTCCGTCTATCCATCCATCCATCCATCCATCCAAATTGGGAACTGTAAAAAGCGTTTAACTTGCAGTTCTGGTAAGTCTAAAATACATAATCTGGTTAAATGTCACCCTCTTCTGGTCGGAGCATGTATTACACTATTACCCACAATCCTGCTGCGGCTGCAGCCCGGAAGTGAGCCGTTTATTGACAGTATGGCCGCAGAGCTGCGTTTGGATCTTTGGTTTCGGATAAAATTTTGATTTGACAGCTTCGGCCGGGGGCTGCGAAGATAAGCAGTTTCCACCGTAGGAGCGTGCAGAACAGATGCGCTTGAATGAAGGGACCCGTGAATCGACAGGACGGTGATAGTGAGCTGAGGAAACGTCCAGAAAGCCGTCATGTCGTTTTTTAAGAGGAAAGGTGAGGAAGAAGCTCCCGCTTCAGGCTCAGCGGCCCCGCAACTCGCGGAAAGCAGTGCTATTGAGCAGGACTAAGTCGTAATAAAAGATAAAACTGAAGCTTACCGACACTGCAGGGGTGAATGATTCACGGATACGGTGGCGTTGCTCGTTGCGGTAACAGTTAGCTTAGCGGTGGCCCGTCTTATCTGTTAGTGGCATTAAATCCTCCACAGTGAGTTAGTCACTGCCCTGGTAAACTGTGCTTATCATTTCCCACAACTGTCAACATGTTGGCAGCTTCACACCTTCACGGAGACACTTTCTGCAGCCTTTTGAATCTCACTTGGTAGTTGTCATTATTAAAATCGTGGTAGGGCCGTTGCCTAGAGACCGACTCTCCGCAGTGTGTATTACAGCTCCTGTCTGGAGCTCAAGTCCTACACTTCAGTACATGTACAGTCTTTTTTTTTTTCTTCATTTCTTTTTGTTAATTTTGGAGGCTCTGCATCGGGTTTTTTTTTTTGTTCCACAGACTTCATAACTACAACATCCGAGTATAAAAGTATAAAAAATAACGATTCAACGATTCAGTAAAAGAACTCCAAAACTGGAGGAAACGCGGTTCTTCTTTCTTTTTTTTTTTTTTTCTTTTTGCATACCTTTGATTTAAACTTGGTGTTTGGTCCTAGGCATTTCCTCACGTTACCATAGCGGATGCTTTGATAGGAAGGACACACAAGTGAGGGGCTGGAGTGGAGGGCGGTGTTAGTGAAACGCATTGATCAGGTTTTGCATGTGATGGTGTTTTCTTTGGGAAACCTGCTCACAAACTTCCCTCTCAAAGCGACTGCTCATCCTAAAGAGGGAAATTGATCACTTCTCTGTTACAGCAACCAAAGCAGCTGACAGGGCAGGTTTCCAAAATGAGGAAATGTCAGACTTTGAATGCTCTGAATCAGGATGTTAATCAGAGCTGACAGGAAGTGAGCTTCTCTAGAAGTAGGATGGTTCATATTGGGTTGTCAAATTTTTACTGATGAGAAAGTTTGCCTTTTTTATTGATGAGTCAAATCAAATTGTATTTATACAGAAACCTTTTATTTTGCATCATTCACAGTTCTGTGGTAATACATCCACATTACATTATTGCTTGATGCCAGTTTATAAAGAAAAAAACATTGGCGGTATGACTATCTACGTTTTTGTAAGCAAGGGCATCTTGTGTCATGTGCACCATTTCACTGCAATACAGGTTGCCAAAGTTCATACTTCTTCTTTCTGTGGTGGACAGCCCCCTTTTGCCATTTAGCTCTGTTTTAAGGCTCACAGATTCACAAAGAGCATATTTTGGAGTACGTGTATGCTCTTCAGTCCTTGAAATTGATTTTGGGCCCAAAAGCACTTCACTGCCTTAAAATATCAATTAGAAAGAACCACTCTTATGAGTGGTGGCCACCTTGTCTGCCTCTGTGCAATTATTTCTCCACAGTATCTGGGCTGATTTCTGTGCAGGGATGAAGCTGGAGATGGGTTCTGTATGTCAGCTCCCAACTTCCATATTTAACACCACATTTGCCAGCAGCAGTGACTAAGATGCAAGTCCAGAGTGCATTACTCCAGCAGTTTCTAGTATATGAAATCTCCGATTATGTCATGATATAATTTGATATCCTTTTCCCTTCTTATCACTCCACCAGCTCTTTTCTTTACATCTCAGTGAATGTTTTCTTTCTTTTGCTGCCCATTCAAAATACCATGTGCTTGTTCATTTACACCTGTGCTCTCATCTTTCTCCCCACAGGTAACAAAAGCAAAGAACCTGAGAGAGTGGCAGATGCTAAAGTCAACAGAGGTAAGCTCATCCTTGCTTCTGCAAGGTTATGAAAATGTCTCGTATTGATTTTGGGAGACACTGCAAATCTGTAAACTAAAAGTGAGAGCTACAGTTATAATTTCAATGAGCGTGGTCTCTTGTTTTTAACATGGGAAAGTCAGGATTGGTGGTGTATGCATATGATATGGGTAATATTGTTACAAGAGCCACATTTGTAAACTGAACCCATTGAGAGAAAAACACATCACACAGTCAAACAAACACTGAGAAGTCTGTCTTCTCAAACAGCTGTCACAGCCAGAGGCCTTTCCCACTAAGAGCTCTTTCAAAAACACTAAAGAGACTTTTTATCCAAGTCATACTTTTAAGCTGCTGAGAACTTTGCTACTATTGTATCTTTTTTTTTAAACTTTACTTTTTCTTGTCATATTCATGTTTTCTGTCCTCTGTCCTCTGTTTTCCCCTCACAGCTCCAGTGGCTCCTCATTCTCCATCACTAGCACTAAGGAACCATAATGCCATCCAGGAAGCTGCAGGGCCCAGCCATGTGGCCATCAACGCCATATCTGCCAACATGGACTCGTTTGCTCGTGGTCGTACCGCCATCCTCAAAAAACAGCCTAGCCACATGGAGGCTGCGCACTTCGGAGACCTTGGTACTAAACTTATGTTGACATGTTTTGCATTGTGTTGATGACAGATAAATAACTAGAAGGTACAAAGATGAAATAGGGGTTGTTTAACCTTGTTTGACCAGATAAGGTTTTAAGGTTTAAATATTCTCTTAGTTACAATCAACAATTTATTCTGATAAGTTTATGTCTCCTGCACTCTGGATCATCAGACATTAAATGAAACTGCTGTACCAGCAGATGCTGAAAGTACCTAACAGAAGAGAAAAACAGGTCTGCTACTATTTGTTATTTTCATCTGCTAGTTATTATCTTAATTATTTATTAATATTCAATGTATGTCCAAAAAACAGCCATCACCTTTATTTAACTGAGCAAAAAGGTAAGAGTCTCCCATTTGATTATTACTGCATGGATGCTTATGTTTCAGCTGGCAACAAGTTGTTTAACCCCAACTGATGCATTTCAATTCAGTTTGGCTTTATTTATCCATCCTTCTTCCACTTGTCCATGGGCTGTGGGTGCCGTAGACTAAGCAGGGGGGCCTTAGACTTCCCTTTCTCCCTTCATCCAGCTCATCTGGGGGAACCCCAAGGTGTTCCCGCGCCAGCCGAGAGACATAGTCCCTCCAGTGTGTCTTGTGTCTTCCTTGGGGTCTTCCACCTGTGGGACATAGCTGGAAAACCTCTTCTGGGAGCATCCAGGAGGCATCCTTACCAGGTGTCTGAGCCACCTTATCTGGCTCCTGTTGATGCGGAGGAGCAGTGGATCTACTCTGAGCTCCTCCTGGATGACTGAGCTTCTCACCCTATCTCTAAGGGAGAGCCTGGACACCCTACGGAAGAAACTCATTTCCGCTGCTTGTTCTTTCAGTCGGCACTCACAGCTCGTGACCATAGATGAGGGGAGGAACGTAGACCAAGTGATGAATGGAGCTTTGTTTTTGGCTCGGCTCATTCTTCACCACGACAGACAGCTTTATTTATTCAGCGCCAAATCACAACAAATGTCATCTCAAGGACATCAACAGTGCAGTTCATACTCTTTCCAGATTAGTCCAATCAATACAAAACCAATAAAATAAAATCTTACTTTGCTAAGGAAACCAGCAGGTTGCACCGAAACTTTTCTTTGATTAAAATCTCCCCGCACTGAGTAAGCGTCAGGTGACTGTGGAAAGGACAAACTCCCCTTTAACAGGAAGACACTTCTGGCAGAACCAGACTGAGGAAGGGCAGCCGTCTATCTCGACCTGTTCGGGGTTGAGAGGACAAAAAGGAGGAGAGAACAGCAACAACAGATGCTGGGGAGAAGGGACGCATGCTAATACCAGATAACAATGTCATTAAAAGCATAGTGCAGAAGAGAAAATTAGATCAGAAGCCAGTGATGTAATCACCATGGCTAGTGCTGACCGTACAAACCTGTGGCTATGGTCTAGAGTTGCTACAGTTAGTCAGGTCCAGGTTCAGCAACATTATGAGGTCAGCTGACTACGAGAATATGCTGAATAACCAGATTATTCCATCAATAGGTTTTTCCTCGTACACGGGCATATCAAAGAGGATAATGCCTGGACTTGAACTGTGAAAAAGTGCTTCAGGGAACATGAGACATCATTTTCACACATGGACTGGCCACTGCAGAGTCCAGACCTGAACCCCATTGAGAATCTTTGAGATGTTCTTGAGAAGACTTCATGCAGCGTCCGACTCTTCCATCACCAATACAAGATATTGGCGAAAAATTAATGCTACTCTGAACGGAAAAAAATGTAACATTGCAGAAGCTTATGAAAACGATGCCACAGGAAGTGTGTGCCGTCATCAAAGCTGAAGGCGGTCCGACAAAATATTAGTGTACGGCTTTTTTTTGACAGCCAATTTATTAGTGTAAAAGAAAGAAATAGTGTCTATTTAGTGAAGGGAAAATTTATACCTCCCCTATTTTGTCTGTTTATCAAACTGTACAACAAAGAAGAAACAAATCTACTCACTAAAGAAGCTAAAACCAGCTAGAGAAGGGAACAAAACAATTCACTTATTTTAAAACTGCCAAGTAATTTTGAGGAATAAATTGGTTAGGTTTTCTAATTAAAACAAACAAACAAACAAACAA
>JAOWBL010000006.1:11177636-11197706 GCA_028564865.1 Zenarchopterus dispar | reverse complement strand
TATTTTAAAACTGCCAAGTAATTTTGAGGAATAAATTGGTTAGGTTTTCTAATTAAAACAAACAAACAAACAAACAACTACTCATTAACAATTTCTAGGAAATAATGACAAGTATGTCCGTTATTGAGATGTTAGGAGTGTCTGCTAAATAATGAGACGAATATAAAACATTTCAGAGCCTTTCAGGGTGAACATGGTCCTGCAGATGATTTTCTCATGTAGTCATGCTGAAGAAACCACTCCTCTTTTTTTTCTTTTTCTTCAAATGAAACATGCTCTATAATTACGTTTCTGAATGACATCAGCTGGGGTAGTGTGTGCACATAGTAGCATGCCTAACATGCTAAAAGACAAGGGGCAGGGACTGTACAAGCAAGTTGGCCTGAGAATAGCTGCGGTGACTCAGATCAAGGTGGAGAAACCTGTGCTGCAGCCCGTACAACAAAAGAGCAGCAACTTGCAAGGCCGTGGTGATTCTGGCAAGAAAGGATGGAAGTTAGAAAGAGGAAGAGGAGGATGAGGACAAGAGACAGGCGAGGTTAACATCATTCTTTACTTGCAGGTATCAACTAGAATGTCCATAGACTGGCAGTGAGAGCTGAAATACTGAACACTGTGGCATGGTTTTCCTGGTCTTTTTTATATTTGTTTAGAAAGTATAAAAGTGGCATTGCAGCAAAGATTTTCTTTTACAAATAGGTTTGCGCATGAGGCTTTGATTATTGAGACACAGATGCTGCACTAATTATGATGTTCCACGGCTTTCAGTATTGACGTTGAGGGGGCTGAATGTGAAGTACCCGGAAAGGTTGATTGAAAAGCACCTCACACTACATGACACCTCTAGTGGGATCATCCTACTTTCAGGGAGCAAAGACGACACCGCACAGCCTCAGCCCACACTTCAGTCAAGCTAGACCAGATGTGCTCGGATTTTGTGAGCCAGCAAGTGTCAACTTTGTGGTCAGCGTCTTCCATCTGGTCTTCCAACAGCAAGACTCAGCTCGAGACATCTCAGAGTCAAACAATTTGGCATCCGTATGGGAATCAGATTTTTTTTAAAAATTATTTTGATACAGCTGGAGATTGGAGTCTGATGTGATTGGACTGTCAAAGCTTTCTGTGGGTGTTGCGTTCACTTCTGACCGTTTCATACGCTCCTGACTGACAGGACACACAGATTCTTCTGACACGCTGTTCAGAACCGTTTGTCTGGGTTAAATCATCTGTGAAATTACATAGTCCAAAGCCACCTCCTGACAGACAGAGAGCGAGAGATTCACAAGCCTTCAAAACAAATATCTGGGAGTTTAAATTCAGCTCACAGCAGCCTCCAGACTGCTCTAAATGAAATGAGAAAACTGAACTCAGGAAATCCATGTTTTATCTACCAATTTATAGCTCAACTACCAACAGTATCCTGCAACTGATTTCCTGATTTGAAAGTTGAAAGCTGTAAATAAAGGAGTCTACTTGTTGGTCTGTGACAGTAAAGCTGAGGATTTTGATGTTTAATGTGTGCCTAAGACAGTATAAATCATTTTGTCATGTCTCCTGCAGTGTTGTACGTATAAATCGGATGATTGTGCATTTGTTAATTCTTCTGTGTGGATATTTGTTCTTGTACATTGCAGGTCATTCCAGTGTGAACTATCAGCCCCAGGAGACTCGCTCTCGGCTGTCAAAGACGGTTGACCAGGTCCTTCGAGACAATGTTGCAATGCCCCACTACATGCATTTCATGGAGCGCCGGGGCGCCGGTCACATAGTACGGTTCTGGCTGGAGGCGGAGAGTTTCCGCTCCACCAGCTGGTCACGTGTCCGAGCGCACAGCCTCAACTCGGTGAAGCACAGCTCGTTGGCTGAGCCTCTCCCCGTCTCTCCAGATGGCTCGGAGCTCTCAAACATTGCCCAGAACGTACCCAGCGCCGTCGCCCAGCACAATACCAGCGAAGGCCAGATGGCAGTGGCTGAGCAGCAGGACCCTTCCAGAACAGAAGCAGGCCTGAGACCCAACGTGCCCCGAGCAGAGACCCCCAGCAAGCAGACACCGTCCAGGACAGGGACTCCCAGCAAGGGGCAGACGAACAGCACTCTGAGAGACCTCTCTGACAAACTCATGAAAAGTGAGTCGCCTGTGCTTATCTATTTAACTACCTGGTTCATTGGACAATTTATAAACTGACCAAAGTAAACTTAATGTAATGTTAGAATTTTGTCTAATTGAAGATATTAAAAAACTGGCTAACAATAGCGTTTCACACCCAACATAAAGCAAATTTCCCTGATGAGGGACTAATAAAGAATAATTTTTTTCTATATCAGGTACTTGGAAGTTTAGTGGCCTCACCTGGAACTAGCTTTAAAATTATCAACAGCATTAAGTAAATAGGTGTTTATCCACCCCCCCATGTTAAACATGGGGGGGTGGATAAACACCAGATCTGAATTGTAATCTTCCTCGAGTTAATGCATGACAACAGTAAGTACATGTTTGCATGTTTTCTACCCTTATGGTTTGACTTCACACTAAAGATTATACCATGTCTTTCCAAGCATCTGTATATAATGTTAAATGGCCCCTACTGAACATTAGAGCACAGTTGTTTATCTGAATACAACCATGTTATCAGGTTTTCATAACGAGGTAGTGATGAGAAACTTTTCTGTGGGCTGATGTAATTATTGCCTTTTAATCTGAAACCACTTGTAAAGTAATCACAATGCACAGTAAAATGACTCTAGAACAATTTTAACAACCATGAACCATTTCCTTTAGTCTCTCTTGATGATGCCCTACTGCTTCTGTGCCTTAATTCAGGTATAGAAAAGGATGCTGTGACTATCTTCACCAAGTACATCTCTCCAGACGCTGTGAGACCCATTCCCATCACAGAACAAATGAGAAATGACATAGTTGGTAAGAAAAAAGTGTTACAAACACAAGGACACACTTGTTTCAGTGTTATCTTTGGCTGCATTTGCAAAAATTGGGTCTTAAATGATAATAGGACTATTTTCCTGCCTTTTCCCTTGTAGCTAAGATATGTGGAGAAGATGGCATGGTGGACCCAAACTGCTTTGTCATTGCACAGTCGGTAGCCTTTGGCGTGATGGAACAACAGTGAGTTTCTGTTTCTTTTAACATTTCTACTGTGATGTTTCATTATCATCTTACCGCCATGACTCCCTTGGTAGCAGCTGTCTTCACCTCCCACGCTCTCTTTAATTTCCAGGCACTTTAGTGAATTCCTGCGGAGCCATAATTTCTGTAAATACCAGATTGAAGTGTTGACTAGTGGCTCTGTATTCTTGGCTGACATCTTGTTCTGTGAGTCGGCACTCTTCTACTTCTCAGAGGTGAGCAGGGCCTTTTATTTTTCCTTCTCCACGCAATTTGTGCCACATCTTAACTCCCTCATATTACACTTTTCACAAAATGCTAAGGTCAAGACACAATCCACATAGCAAAACACACAGAAATCAAAACAAGACTTTCTGCTGCCAGTCTGCTGATAGCTGATTTGATGCAAAAGTCCCTGCAGAAAGAAACCCAGCAGTGGTCACAGTAAACATTGAGCAGCAGATTCTTTAACTTGTCCTACAGACAGTTTGCAGAGCATGAAGATTTAAAAAAAAAAAGCATCATGATTTCTTTTTGCATGTCTTTATTCACAGTTCATGGAGAAGGAAGAGGCTATGAATGTACTGCAGTTCTGGTTAGCAGCAGACAACTTCCAGAACCAGTTGGCAGCTAAAAAAGGCCAGTATGATGGCCAGGAGGCTCAAAATGATGCCATGATCCTCTACGACAAGTAGGTCCTCTCTCTGCTGTTTCTCAGTTTTAATGCACTCCAAAACATCTAACTATATGTGTTTAAAATAAGTTTGTTTGACTTGATGGTTGCCAGCTGCTTGCATGCATATTACAAACATGCATACATATTTTATTTAGTGACAGATTAATTCTGTTATTTTTACCCATGATAGGACCCCCCACCCCCAATATTTTCCCTGTATCGATTTTTATTTTTTCTGTAAAAATACTTGAGACTAATTTGGTTTTATTAAATTTACAGTATAGTTACTGAGTAACCCAACGTGTTTTTTTTTCTTCTGTAAAGAAGCGTGGTAATCCCATGCTTTGTTGTCCATTTGTAATGTTAGAGCGTGCTTCCTTTTTTTCCCCTCCCATATTCATTCCCACTCTACACACAGACTCTCTCCAACCTGCCCCACCTCAAATCCAATAAAGGGGTGAATATGATTCCTCCTGGACCCATTTCATAAACACACAACTCTTATCCAAACACTTCATCCTCCCGTACATTTACAAGGTGTACCATCATCCCAGCAATAAAAGGATGCAAAAAGAGATTCAAAAAACAACAAGCAAAAAGGAAGAATAAAAAGGACTCAGAACAAAAACGGCGAATAAACGGACAGAATCTTTCTATCATCATTTCTCCGTATCAGTGACAGAAACCAGCTCTTGGAGGTGTTGTGGTCCTTGAGTCTGTTAGAATAATTCCCATCATTCCCATCTCTACAGATGTTTAGAAATGTAAAAGGAGAGTAATGAACCTCTCAATGTCCAAAAACAAGGAGGTGTCTAGTGGGAACAGGAGTCCTGTGATTATATCCCTAACTATAAATAAAGAATTTTTTTTAACTGAAAGAAATTATTGATACTAAAGTCATAGAAATAATATAATTAAACATTTACCACAAGGTGAAAATCCAGCAGTGTAACATTTCCTTAACTTCTTGTTGGAATGATAATGGTGGATTTCTCTTACTCATTTGAAGCACCTCTAATGTTCACTGAAATGCAAATTTTATCAAACAGCGCCGAATTGATATTGTTTGTTATAAAGGCAGATTCAGGAACATGATGGATTAACGTGATCGAACCTATAAAAATTATTCCAACAACAGACCTCCTCAGAGCCATTTAATGGAGTCATGCCGTTTTGGAGCATCAGCAGTTGCTTTAGTGCATTTATTCAACAATCAATGTACATTAATTAAAAGGAAACCTGCCTGGAATAAAGTCAGGCTGATCTGGAGGGATGATTACTGTTGCACATTTACATAATCTTGTGCTCACTACTTTTTTTAATCAAAATTAAGCATAGACACAAGCCTGTATTTGGAAGGTTTAGTGAATCTTTTCTTTAATACAAAATGTACATTTTCTTTCTAAAGAGAACATGGAAGCGTTTTTTTTCTCTGGAAATTGAATCCTTTATCATCCTAAGCAGGTGGGTTGCTAAAATTTCATAAAAAAGCTTGATAAAATTCAACTGCAAGGAAAAGTTTTAATTGCCTCCACTATCTCAGCTGAAAGCATATTCTCCACAGCCTGCGGATCATGCTTATTTAAATTTGGAAAAGTTTGATTGAAAATGACTCTGTTAACTTTGAAGGAGAAGGATAAAACTGTTCTGTTGTAGATTACATTCAGTTCAGTTTGACGCATCCATGGCTACCGGTGGACCTGTGCAGAAAAATGGGCATCCGGTGACTTAGTTGATATGGAGTAATTTTACCTGAATAATAATAGATTTGTTCATTATTGCAGTCTGAGAGGGAGAATCAGTTTCCATTTACAGTTTAGTTCATGCTGGCAAGTTTTCAGTGGATTTGTTGTTGTTGTGTCTTGTTTGAAACCTTTGTATTTGACTCTGGTAGACTGTTGGTGGTATTTTCCAGTTGGGTAAGATTGAAAAACTAAAGCTTGGTGTACCATCCTGTTTGCTTTAATGCCAAACAATATTTTTGTGAGTTAGTAAAGTTGTGGTTTTATTAATACTTTAATTATTAAACACCACCGTTTTTTTTTCTTTTGCAAACACTTGCCCTCTACATGAGCCGTTTATTTATTTATTTTTTTAAGATTTACTATGACCTGTGTATCTTTTGGGGTTTTGATAAAGATCTTAATCTCAACTCAATGTTTTTTTTTTTTTCTTCCCAGATATTTCTCACTCCAGGCTACCAACCCTCTGGGCTTTGGCGACTCTGTGCGGATGGAGATAGAGTCGAATATCTGCCGAGAGGGGGGGCCTCTTCCAGACTGCTTTACCACTCCACTCAGACAGGCCTGGACAACCATGGAGAAGGTCAGATTCTCGGACAGACTCACACCGGGGACTCTTTTACTGCTATCTTGTACCCTATAAGGATACAGAAAAAACTACAAGTGTGAAGGTGTTATTTAAGTTGAATTGTCCTTTGAAATAGTTGATTAGAAATTCAAATATGTGTTTTAATAATCTATTTGAACAGTTTTCTGTAATTTAATAGCTTCCTTTGTGAAGGTTTTGTGTTATCACTGAAAAAAAGATGCAATTACACCTCTGACAAGTGTCCCTGCCTTAACAAAATGAAAGCTGAAAAGTGTTATTAGCACATAAAGGTCAGAAACAAACCTCAGTAATTTGTGCCCACAAATGTTATCTGAGAGCTCATTATTTTCCAACAGTGTTTGCCCTGTTTTGCATTTGTTCAGGTCTACTTACCCGGCTTCCTGTCTAGCAACCTTTACTACAAATACCTGAGTGACCTCATCAATTCAGTGCGGGCGGATGAGTTTGTAAATGTCAGCACTCAGAGCCAGGCTGGGCCTGCGGACCACGACCGCGCCAGTTCAAATGCCAGCGACGGCTCTCAGACTCAGGTGAGCTCTCCACTTTCCCCCATGTCTTTTTTTGGCTGTGGACAATGCTCTCCACCTGATGACATTTTAGACCTGTCCTGCGTTGTTAACCTGAACAGTGAGGATATCGGGGTCATGATCATGTCTTTCCTGTAGATGTATCCATAAGCCCTAACCCTAACACAACAACGTTGCCTGTAATGCTGCTTGGTATTCAGTCTATGGTATCTTCATCACAGCAAGGTGCCAAAAAAGCAGCGATCAAGATCCTGAAAAACTTTGATGAGGCGATCACGGTGGATGTTTCCAGCCTGGACCCGGAGTCCTTGTACCAGCGACCGTATGCTGGGTGAGTGCTGGTGCCTTTACTGACACCACTAAATGACGATTATTAAAACTCAGAGAAGTAAATCTTTTTCTCAGATTTGCTGCCACCTGACAACTGATGGTTTTGTAATTTCTCCTGGTAGTACTTTAATTTTTCTCTCCTTTTATGTTCCTTTGATTTTCCAACTGCAGTTTGGATTTAACGCTTGCGTCTGTCTTGTTTTTTATTGGCTCCTCCGACATGTTTTATGAGCATGTCTCAAAAGGATCTGATATAAAAATTATTCAAGAGAGTGGTTTTACAGTCAGGTTTTCTTTTTCCCTTTTACTGAAAATGCAATTGTTGATGGACAGGTTTTCTCCTTTTTCCCTTGGAATGTCTTCACTGGCTCCTCTTGTCTGTCTTCTTAGAAAGATGACTTTTGGGAAGGTTAATGAATTGGGCCAGTTTATCAGGGAGGCAGAGCCAGAGCCGGATGTGAAGAAATCTAAAGGTTAGACAAAAATCACCCTTTTCTATTTATTTATCTGCACTTTTTTTTTTTTTTAAATCTTTGTCCTTCTCACAATGACAAAAACATTTTCTATAAATTCTCTCTCTATATAAGCCTCCTCTAGTTGGTCCTTGCAGCTATATCCTACAAAAAACTTTATCATGTCTTGTTTTTTTTTTTTTAACTAGAACTCCAGGTGAATTAAAGACCTTGGCTTAAATTTAATCTTTCTGCTGTTAAAGTGTGACAAGAACAAAATCTTATTAGACACTGAATACTTGAAAATCAGAGGTTGAACTAATTTAAATTTGTGAGCATTCCTTCGATTTTGAGTGTCCAAACTACTTTTGATTTCTCTTTTGCAGTGCAGTATCTTTGTCTGAAGCAGCTTTTATTTTTCTCGTCTTTCTTTAAGGTTCCATGTTTTCTCAGGCCCTGAAGAAATGGGCCCAGGGGAACTCTGATGAGGTGAGATGATGTTAAACTGTCATAAATGATTCAGTGGTTTATGACATGTGCTGTCTCAGTGGTGTGTGTGTTCACATTCACTTTATGGTTATTGAGGAGTATGAGTAGTAGTTACTGTTTTTTTTGTGACTCTCATGATAAAGGCTCAGGAGGAGATGGCATGGCAGATTGCAAAGATGATCGTCAACGACGTTGTCCATCAGTCAAATCACGACAGCCCTGGCAAAGCCACTAAGGTACCAAATCTCTCTCGGTTGTCTCCATAGCAATATGTAGGACGACTACAGATCGTCTATGCGGTGTCATTTATTTTATTTTTTTCTCTCTGCAGTTATGACCCCGCTGAGGAACCAAAGGACTGTCGGTCCCTGCAGACACCGGCCAAGCCGGTGATAAACTGTACACAGGGTTCACACTGCAACAAACCGCATTACTCCGAGAAGGAGCGAGGCGTTTTATCGCCTCCACGGCCGCTCCGTGTGTCTGACTGTGAGCTTGGATGAGTGATTGTTCATGCATGGACTAATACAAGACTTGAATTACATCATTGTTCCAATTTTCCAACTCCATAACACTATAAAGGTACATGTGTAGTCTCCAGAAGAAGTCACTCCTGTGGATTGAAACATTTTCCGTTTCCGGAGAAAAGTCGGCACAACTAAGTCTGTCTTACCTCAGACCTAGGGAGGATGTGACAAAGACTGAATGAAGCTCACTCCATAATGACACACCTCCCCACGCCTTTTATAACCATTCCTTGTTTTTACATTAAATTTGCTCCTGAGGCTCAGCCTGTTACAGCTAATCCGTTTGGAGCGTTGTACAGTTTTTACAAACCTGCCCCCCCCCCAATCCACTTGGAGTGGTTTTACCAGCCCGTCACTGATCTAAGCAGTCCTGGACGTCTTATGTACTGTAGAACAACTTGTATGTGGCAATGAAACACATGAAGAGCTGATTCACTTTTTGGATGGGCTGACCATGTTTGTGAATATTGAGGCACCTTCACAGAGCATAGAATAAATACTCCCAAATGATGTTTAAAGTGGCCATTTGTGTTGGGAAAAACTCCAAACTCCATGTCTTTAAAAGGTCTATACATATAATATATTCTGGTTTATCCCATATATATTAGTGTTTGTCTTTTTTAATGGTGATCTTAGATTTTTTTTTTAGCCCATTGCTGAAGTAAACCTCAGTGATGAATGGACTGTTAAACTGGAAAGTGTGCTCAGTATTTTTTTTTTTTTTTTGAGCCTTACCAAGAAGAGAAACAGAACCAGAAAATACTTTAGGTACTATGTACCAAAATGTCTCTTTTTTTTGACATGTATGTATACTTAATCTATAATCTATTTAAATTGTGTTTGATTTAAATACAGATATTATGAAATGTTCTGTCTCTGCTTGGTAATTTTTTTTCTTTGAATAATTTTCTGTATTGGCATATTATTGCAGTTTTAGTCAAAGATTGCCTATGCATTTTTTCTACAGAATATATTATGCTTAAAGATGGATTTAATTATTGACCTATATGGTGTTATTTTTAATTTTTTAAGAAGCTTAAAAGTGACAAACCTTGAACAAAAAGTAGTCGTAAGGTGGACTGTTCTCACGTTTGACCATTAGGGGGCAGTGTAGCTAGCGTTACTGAGCCTGTGATTAAAGTAGTTGTACTTGTCCTCTGCTGTTGCGCTGGTTGTTGTTATAAAAGGCCAGGAGGTCCAAGAAAAAAACCCAACAAATTTTAAAATGCACTACAAAGGACAATTTCAGTGCATTATAAAGCATTTAAGTATTAACTTTAGTTTCTCTGCGTTGAGTTAAATTATGAATATCTTTGATTTCTTGGTTCGATTTAAGGTGCCAAAACTGGTGGACAATCTCCTGAGATCAAAACTGGCAGAAAAGGGAGTTACAGTGTCAGCCATTACGACTTTCTTACTACAACTACTTTTTACAAGACGCTGAAGCGTCGCAAGCCTTCTGTCGTCTCCAGGTTACCCGCACGTGGGGAGGCAACGCCCACCTAACCATGCAAAGCCTGCCCGTTTTCTGATTGGCTGGGATGCTGTTATAGCGACTGAATGACACATCGTTGGGCTCAAAACGTGCAAGGTGCTTTTAATGTGCAATATTTATTTACAGTAGCGAATTAGTGTCTGTTAAAGCCGTGTTGGTGCACTCTACGTGAATCGGCACAGTGCAAACGGAATACGAGCTGGTACCTGCAGTCAGGTGCGGTTTAAGAGTCCGTGGCAATTAACGGAAATTCGGCTTTTTCGTTCTTCAGAATAAAAGTATTTTTCCAAACTCCGTTTAATAAACTGTATGCACACAATGTTTGTGAACAGGCACAGACGGAAAAAAAACATTCACATTTAGCTTCAAACGATGTTTAAAAAAGTCGTGTGAATTTTTGAAAGTCACTTTCATTTAGCACATTTACTACAAGATTTAATAACTTAGAAATATGTTAAATAGTTAAAATTAAAAATTTTATATTATACCTAAATATTAAATACAAATCTAAACACACATATGAAATAAATATAAATGTTAAATCTAACATTTAGGTGTAACATTTAATTTATGTAATTTCTAATTAAAACTATGAATAAGCCTAGACAGGAATATCAAACATTTTTTGCACTCCTTGTTAATAAATATAAAATGTGTAAGATAAGTCTGTATTTGGGCTCTTGTTGACACATCCTACCTCTCTAAACTCTTCTGCACTGCAGCAGATTATGTACCAGTAAAATCTTAAAGGGCAAATCCTTACACTTGCATAACCTTCGACCTCACTGTACAAAACGACAATTATATCTTTATTTTAATAACTGTGTATGACAATCATCAAGCTACTTCCTACAGTGCAGTCAATAAAACATATTTTAATGACATCCTTAGGCTCATTGGTCATACCTAATAACTCACTACTCTCAGTAGTGGAAAAGTATTCATCACTGTGAGTGAACAGACTTTTAAATTCACGATTTAGTGCCCCCTTTTAATAGTTATTTGAAATGATTCCCCTGTAAACCACGTTAGTGGAAAGTCAAAGCGGTTTAGTTTTGATTTTATTTTGAAAATCCTAACAGGACGTTTCTTTTTTCACGTGGAGTAACTTGACGCTGCACTTGACTCGGGAGGAGATGAAAGTACGCCGCTGTCAGAGCTGAGACGGAGGAAGTGTCCCGGCGGGGACGTGTTTATATTTCTGCCGTGGGCTCGGACTTTAGTGGCTCCTTGACCTTCACTGGCGCGTCAGTCGCAGTTCTGGGGGCGAGATAAAACATCCCGAGTGCCACTTTTGCCCGTGTACCAGCCTGAGTGCGCCGGCGCGGATGACCTGACTTTATTCTATCACCATCAGTCAAGCCACATTTATCTGAGTAGTTTATTCCTCAGACCAGATGTTTCGTGGACGTAGAGTCGCACTGCTGCTGCAGCCGCCGCGGACTCCCTGCTGTTGTTCTTTCGCTCATGTGGTGCTGGGCAGGAGGTTGAACTTGAGGTCTTGAAGGCAAATGCATTCGCTCCTGGACCGGGAGAAGAAAGAAGAAGACGCAGAAGAAGAAGAAGAAGAAGAAGAAGAAGAAGTGGGGTTCGGGATCTATCTGGGTCTGTCTCCGGGCTTTCTGCCCCAAGCTGCCACCATGTTCAGCTGCGTGGGCTGCTTCTGGGTGCTCCTGTCCTCCGCGCTGGTGGCCGTGTGCAGCTTCAGCTTCATCTCTCCCGCCTGGATCGTTAAGGACCAGCTGAGGAGCAGCCACCAGCATCACCAGCATCTCTCCACCTCCAAGGACTCCGTCAGCTTCGGCTTGCTGTGGCACTGCTCCGAGTCTCTGGATCACATGTACCGCTGCTACACCTTCGGAGGACTGGGCAAATTCGCAGAGATCCCCTCCAGCTCCTGGCAGGTAGTAAAGTATACACACCCACGGGTGTGGATGAGAGCATGTGGAGCATCAAGTGGGTAGGATAGGACAAGCCTGCGTGACAATGAGTAAGAAAGCAGGGCGGCAGCCTTTTTGTAGTCAAAAAGAAGTAAATGATCCATGTTGCAGTCAAAAAGGAGTAAATCCTCCAACCAAAGTGAAGCCAGATTACAGCTATGAATCAAGAAAATGGCGATAAGTGCAGGAAAAGGGCTCCTGATTGAGACATTTAATCAAGCAAGATTGTTTAGTCATTATGTTGTTTTTTTTTTTTTTTTTTTTTTTGGCTTTACCTCAGAAACCATATTTTCATTAAAATACTCTCTGACAACCTTGTAGTAGTATACAGCACCCCTAATCGTGTTCTTTTGTCCATGTTTTAATGATATTATGATTATTTTTTTCAGTCTCCCAAAATACAAAGAGAAAAGACAGGAACCTGACTCTCTTAAACCAATAACAGTAGTCATTAATATCATTGCAAACATCTCTTTAAAAAGAGTGGGGTTTTGAAGAAGATCATAATAAATACGGACTTTTGCTTGTACAGAGAGTTTTCTTTTGAATGTTGGTGGTTTTAATATTTTCTGTACATATCTTGAAGTTGAAGGCTTTCCTAATAGGCCAATTTTAATCACTCTATCTGGATGGATGGTCATTTAATGGAGATGTTTTATGAAAACATTTTTTTTTAATGAAGACATTTCTTTTTTTAAAAAGTTGACACAATTTCTTGAGATACAACAACTCCTTTTTCAACCATGTCTGTAAAGTTTTGTTCTTAACAGATGTTTTTTTAGGGGGCGGAGTCAGCCGCAGGACTTCACATCTGTTAGAAGGTCACTCTTTTGAGCCCAGTGTTGCAGCTTGGTGTTACTTACTTCAGATAAATGCAGTTTAATGTGAAGTTGGGACATGATGAAGGCGGGGAGGCTTGATGACTTGACTCTGGTCCAAGTGTGTGATGTCACAGAACCTCGTAATTCTGAATGGTTCACTGAGTGACACGTTTTCAGACACAGAGAACCTTCAACAAATCATTGGGGCTGCATCAACTCAAGGGGGTTTATTTTGCTGATTCATTCAAAAACCAAAAAATTGTGTCTCAAGCACAAGATACCGTTTATTTTTCATAATATCTCCCTTTTAGGTTTTAATAAAAACACGAATAAGGGATGCCAAAGACTTGCATAATCCTGCACATATTCTGTTTTTTTCTGCTTCCAGCAGTAAACTGAATAAGACTCAATCCCAGTCTTGGATCAGTATATAGGAGCAAAAAAAAAAACAACAACAACAACAAAAAAACAAACTAATTTGTGATGACTCAGAGCCGTTCAGTGAGGAAAAATAATTCAGTGATCAGGAGGAGGGTACTTCATACGGAGCAGCATCTGCAGCACAGCACGGCGGACACACATCAAAGCTGCGAAAGTGGCACCGGGTTGGCAGGTGGCTCGGCGATCAGGACTCCCCACTAGCAGGGATTTTTAGTTTCCTCTCACTTGAGCCCGGTTCGTGAATGTGCGAGTGGACCGCGTGAAGGCTGCAAACAGCTGCGCAATTATGAGAACAACAAGCATTGTCGCAGATGGGATGTCTCAGGGTGAACATTTGCATTGATGTGCCAGAGCTGAACTGTGTCTGCGGGTGGATGGCTTTGACTTTGAGAAAAGTTTAGAAATGCCTGCTTTGTTAAATAGAGCCTACAACTCTGTGAGCCTACCACCACCACACCACCTCCTCCTTTTCACCTCTGGAGAAATGATTTATGTATGAAGGCGGATTAGCATTTGAAAGGGCGTTATTAATAAGTGCTGTTTGTGAGATTGTAATGTACGGGTTGCAACTGCAGAAACAGTGTGCTTCATCTTCTTTACACCGGTTGGGCATAACTTCTTCAAAGTGTGCGTATCCAGGTTGTGTTGATAAACTATGGCTTTTGCTTGTTGCGCCATTCTCTGAGGCACAAGACCTTCATAGTCAGCATTTGAAGGATCTTCCTGATTGGATTTCTTTTCCATCGTATCAAAGATTACTTGCTCTGCATGTACCCATGAACCAGGTGAACCTGATGAAGGTTTAGCAGTGGTTCTTCCTTTGACTGGACCTACCCAATATATAAAAGTTACATTTCATAAGACCTTTTGTTTATAGAAAGTCCGACTAGCAGTAACAGTTTGGTTCTTGTCAAAATCTATGTTGGAACAGTCCACTTCCTGTCTGATACGTCCCATATCTGGACCTTTGTTGCTGTGACATCATAACCAAGGTTGTTCTTTTCACCGATCAGTGGTTTTAGTGTTGTGGGTGATTAGTGTGTAATTATTAATGACTATATATATATATATATCCATAACTTCATTTCAGTCTGGAATGCTGTTTAAGGCCCATTTAGCTAAAATCAGGGACCAGTTAGGCAGTTTTCAGTGGGTTAATAAGTGTTCTGTCGGTTATGAGCTCCTCTCCCGGTGCGTTAGTGAGTATGAGGTTGATGGAGCTGCTTTCCCGTGCAGGGCGACTCGTGTTATTACGGCAGCGAAGCCCAGTGCGTGATCCTGATCCCACAGCCATTAATAAAGTTGAAGGGGCCATTAAGTTTTCATCAGAGCCACTTTATTACCCCACCACTCCTCACTGATCTGCACATCATTTTGTTGATGCCTTCCATTTCCAAGTTGTCAACAACCTGCACACAGAAACACAAACCCGTACAGAACGTGCAGTTTGTGTTTATCGCAGCAACACTCCACTTAGTACTGAGTGTGAAAATGAAGGTCCAGCCAGCCTCTTTTAATTCCAAGGTTCTGCATATCAAGATGTAGAAAAAAAATCATCTAGCCCTTGCCAGATCTTAAAATGAGATGAATGCAACCTCAGATGAAGAATCAAAGCAGAATATGTGATACCAGTTTATGATGTATTTGACCGAAACCAAACCAAAGTGGTCCAGCGACGTCATGATGTCGTCTCCAGGTGTATCCCTGGCTTTCTCCAGAAGAGAGCTGGGATAGGCTCCAGCAGACACTTGTGATCACAAATAGGTATAGATTAATGGATGGATGGATAAAGTAAAGTGCAGAAGCAGCGTCTGACAAAACTGAGCACATCCTCTCCACTTCCACAGGAATGAAGAGAGCAAGTATCCTGGTGCTGCTAATGAAATGCACTTGATTAAGCGATCTTCAGTAGAGGATGTACAAGAAAGCTAAAGGTTTTGATCCTTCGATCCTGTGTTAACACACTGCCAAGGAGAAAAGACATCAGCAATGATCTTACAGAAGTAATTGTTGCTGCCCATCAATTTGGGAAAGGTCACAAGGTCATTTACAAAAAAAATCTGCTGGTCCTTTTTCTCCAGTGAGAAGGCCAACTCACTCACATGTGGAAAACTGGTCAGATGCCTTACCAGCCTTATCAGAAGTGGATGTTAACCCAAGAAAGGGCAATAAATTGTTGAAAAAAAAACCCCATCATAATCTCGATTCTAGGGATGCATGATTCTGGACAAAATGAGAAATGTTTTGCTTAGAACTGTGAGTGAGAATTCTCTGGTCCGACTGTTTTCACAGCTTAATGTTTATTGTAATGTCACAACAATAATGTCACAATTCCAACAAAGAGACTTGTTTTACACAATGAAAAAATTACAATCAATAAATAATAAAAAAAATTAGTTCAGAAATATACATGATGTTCCTTAATATGAAGAGTTACATAAATACTAGTATTATAGTAAATACAATCAGAAATTCATTTAACACAAGAGATTGTGTCAGTCTAATTAATATCATTGTTATAATAGCAGAAACACCTCATACTGATTTTTAAGCAAGAAGTGGGAGTGCTCGTGATCGGGGCTTGCTTTGCTTAGCCATAGTTTGCGGTCATGAAGTTGTGTTTTATTCTCAGTCATATGTCACACATGTCATATGTCATATGTCACATATGAGGCCATCTGTCTGACACTTAAAGCTTAGTCAAAACTGTGGTGTGGAGCGGGTAATAATCCCTGTTATACCTGCAAATCTACGTCAGAGTGGCTGATAAAGAAGAGAATCAGTTTGTTATGATGGCTCAGTCCAAGACTAGACCCGAACTTGAAAATGCTGTGGTGGGACTGGAGAAAGCTGCACAGAAAGCTGAAAATGTTGACGAACTGAAGCAACGATGTACTGAGAATGGGGCCATAATTTCTCCATGATGATGTGAGTGACTGATAGCATCAGTCAGAAGTCAATTACATCATTATTGATCCTAAAACAAAATAATAATCTCCAGTTAATATTAACATCCTAAGAAGAACCAGAAGATTTTTTTTTAAATCACATGGAAGACCATGGACTTGAATGAAAGTGTACTTTTTTTTCATGACACAGAAACAAGCTGCTGGTGTGTTAGCCAGCGTAAACAGCTACCACACATTGAGCTGTGTCAGAGTGGAAGAGTGCCGTCTTGGCTCACTTTGAAGAGTCAGGCTGAGCCCTGCGGATGCTGTGTGAGCGAAGCAGAGGACAGGATGGGACATGGAAGGAGGTGTGGGGAGATGATGCTCCCTGTGAGGCTGGCCTACTTGTGCTGTAGTTTCTTTCTGTTGCTGCTCCATGTTGTCAAAAAACTTTTGCTTCGGAAAGCTTTGCTGAGCTCCGGCGCTGCTGGCGCTCTGGAGCACAGGGCTGCGGGCCAATACCAAGCTGGCAGGGGCCAGCGCCTTTGTTTAGGTGCAGACACACACAGTCCCAGATGGACTAAAGCCTGTGAGATCGAAAAGTAAGTGGGAAACAATTGTTTGTTTCTGTAGCGTTCATGTCATGTGTCAGGAATGGTGATGATGGGAAATATTTCCATTCACATGAATGTAATTTCTTAACGTGGTTGACTTGAGTTGGCATGCAAAAGTCTGAACTCTTTTTAATCTTATTATTTTTGTGTAAAAACTTAAAAATCATATGATCATTGAACAAGGAATCATCTTAGTACTTGTTAAATAAAAACACAGTGAATAGCAATATACAGTTTTTTTTCACCCAATGTTTAAGTAAAAAGCAAAAAAAAGAAAAGAAAAACCCACATGTGGGCAATACTAAGTACCCCCATGATTAAATAGCTTGTAGAGTTACCCTACAAGTGACTTCATTAGGCCCTCACATTGCTGAGGAGGAATTTTAGGCTTTTCCTCTTTACAACATTTGGTTAATTTCCACTAGTGGGTATTCAGGGATAAACCTCTAACAGGCTCGACCCCCTCCTCAGCCATGACTCCTCGTGTCTCCATTGCACTGCAGCGCCACACAGGAACCACTGACCAGACAAATAACACTTCTTACCACGTGATCCACGTTGTTTGCTGTTCTGAAACAGCCCTCAGCGTTAAAGGAGACGAAAAAGAAGAAAGAGGAGAAGAAACAACTAAACGTGAAAGGGACAGAGGTGTTTCTATTATTTTTTTATTGATTTATTTTTAACATAGACTGTGGTGGTAGTGATTAGGATTGAAAGAACCCCACCCCCCACTTCCCCATCCCCTTCTGGACCTCTTCACTGGTATAATTTTATCTATTGCTATTTTCTTATAATCTCAATTTTCATCAAATGGACTTAGAGCAAAATCTTCTTGGTCCGAATGGTTTAAATGAGTTGTGTTTACGTGAGTTGTGTTCACGTGAAGGACTGAGCCTAATTTAGAATCCCTGCTCAGTGAGGCATGTGGGCTCTGAGATGTAGTTTTTGTTTTTTGTTTTTTTTTCTCAAATTTCTGTTTTCTTGGGTTCAACTTTCTCAGACATCTAACCCTGGAAAGACTGGCAGATTGCTTTCCAGTTATTATTTATCTTTTCTCTCTGCAGATCGATGAACTCCCGCTTGTTTGTTAATAACCTTGTAACCCTTTCTCAAATTTATGGGCAGTTAACAGTTGCTTTTATAAGATCAACACTGATTGGCATTGACATTGATTTGAGACATGCCTAAATGCTTTAAACCAGCAAACTGGCAAGAAATCTAATTTTATAGAGCTCTGAACACGTCCAATAGAACCAGCAGGGGATACTTAGTATTGCCCATTGTGTGTGGTTTTTTTTCTTTTTTTTTTCTAGTAGATTCTCTTTTTTGCTTAATTTTTATTAAATAAATAATGGCAGAGTTCATAAAGTTATAAAATGTGCATAATCTGAGGTTGTAGCTGCCTTATAGTTGCACTGTGATCAGATTCTTATTATTTTCTTATTGAAAAAAAACCCTAAATGTAGGATCAAAAATGGATTTCAGTATTTCTGTGGTTCAAACCATATAATATCAAAAATAATATGCGTTGTGTCTTTATTTTTCTTCACGAGCATACTCTACTGGATGTAATAAATTTCAGAAAAATAGTTTCTCTCTATTGCATCCAGTTATCCTAACTTTACGTATAAGCTATATTTCAGCTGGTGGGTGCAGCGCAGCACATAAACTCCAAAAAATCAATGCCATTAAAATAGTTTCTTCAAAAAGATTGTTTTCCATATAAGTAATGGCTTTTGTTAGTTTCTGCTGCGTTGCACATGTACCGCCGTGGTGGTGTGAGTTTTGTTTTTTTGTTTTTTTTGTGAATGCTTGATTTTATTCATGTCTGCTTGAAGTCAGAGGAAGTGTGAGAAGGTGTGCTCTGCCTGGTTGGACGTGCCGCTTGGAGGAGGTGTGCTGCGAGCTGCTGCTAGGTAAAGTGTGAAGGAGGAGGAGTGCACCTGCCAGAAAACATTTTCACCTTAACTTGTTAACAGCTTATTCGCCTCCAGCTGCTTCATGGTACTAAACACTGGAGCAGGATTAACTTGGCCTCTGTAGTTGCCAGCCAACAGTCTGACACACACACACTCACATGCACAGAGGCCTGTATGTGTGACTAGGCGTGGGGGTGTGGCGTCTCGGCGCTCTTGGATTGTGCTGCATATGCTTTGCCTTCATTGTGGTTGCATGCACGCTCCAGATCCTCCTACAGTACATGCCCACTGAACGTGAGGGCCGTCTTGAGTGAGTGGTGGCTGAGCTCCAGGAGCGCTGACTGGAAAATGTCTGAGTTGGTCCTCATCTTTTGTCTGTCTGTGCAGGAAATGGCAGTTTGTCAAAGCTTAGCTTCTGGGCTGTGGAGGAAGACTTGTGACTGGCTTCCAGCACAGGAGACAAAATCGTCGGCCCGTGTTGTCTTCCCCACATGCCAAGAAGATGAATTGTAGATGTTACTGGAGATGTTTCAACGTGCCTAATTGCCAGTTACCTACGAAGAACACTTACTGGTGCATAAACCGTGCTAGATGCTCATTTCATCAATCAGTGAGCCAGAACTACTTTTAAGTAGGCAGATAAGTCCTTGAATAAAATTCACTTTCCTTTGTCTGGATGGTGCACATATTTTATGTTTGGCCTTTGTCATTAATGTCAATATGTAGAAAGAATTACACTGTGAGAAAGTGTTTAATGTTTGTTGTTATAAATTATGAGGACTGTATGAATGTGTGAGAAAGAAGAAATGAGAAAAACACTGTAAGGAACCTGGACGAGGTAAAAAGATGCTTTATATGTACAGATGGTTACCATTTATAGTACTATTTGTTCTTGAATGATGGCGTAATTTTACAAATCTTTTTGCACCATTCATAATGTTAAATATTTAAACCTTTTATGGGTAATATTTAGGATTGAATAGGATTGAAGCAGGTGTTGAAAATGAATAGATTTAATTATACTGAGTGGAAGCTGTGCACACCCACAGCTATATCCAGTTCAGAATGGCCGTTTTACCTAAAAATCTGTGTATTTAGAGTACGGCTGGACAGGAAACCTGGAAAAACCCTCACGGGCACATGCAAACTCCACACAGAAACTGTCCTGCCATCTGGACTCAGAACCATCTTACCAGGAGGGGAGAGTGCACCAATGTGACTTAATTTAGGTGTGATATGCTTTAGTCAAAATACAACAGTGATGCGGTACGAAAGCTCCCCATTCAGCCATGTCTTTACACTTTTGTTCAGAGCAGTCAGTTTTAGGCTCAGCTACTCAACTTAACTGTGTTGTTAGTCAGATCAGACTCTCAAAAATGTGCTGTCAAGCACATTAAATGTGATCTATCTATCTATCTATCTATCTATCTATCTATCTATCTATCTATCTATCTATCTATCTATCTATCTATCTA
>JAOWBL010000006.1:11141750-11172539 GCA_028564865.1 Zenarchopterus dispar | reverse complement strand
ATCTGCCAAAATATCCCAACACTTAGCACACAGATGGAGATGAATCCCAGTGACTCTGTTGTTGAGCTCATTAATTACTGTAATGAGGCATGAATCTGTGTGCTTTAAGAAAAATAAATAAATAAAAAAATCACCATTTACTGGACTCCCGACCTTCAGTTCATCTTTGTATTTAGTGATAACTGACCACTGCTCTTTGGTCTATCAAAGGTGGACCAATGATTTCTTTCAAGGTCTATTATGGATCCTTGAAAAAGCTGCTTTTTCCAGACCAGAAAGCAGTGTTGAGAAAGTCAAGATTTCCAATATTAGTAAAAAATAGTGAAGTCGAAGATAACTCTCGTTACTCTGTAACTGTGGAGCCCTGAGCCAAGCCATGTGCACTTGGGGAATTTGATTTCACTGAGACGTGTCTCCCCTCTTACTCCTTCTCTTTTGGTTACAGTGGCGTTGGGAAGCCAGCCCGACTGCACCATCATCACTTATTTCCCAACTTGACTGGAGGGTCAATAAGCAGTACCGTTCCCCTCCCTTAAGTAACCTTTAGGGATGCACCAACTACCGCTCCAATGGTCTGTCTCACTCACAGGCAGCTGTAGGCAAAGTAACAAAACATGACTGAGTTGGCATTTTCGTTTGATATGATAATGAATCCAGCTACAGCTCTTTCACAATAGTTATTCCTTTTGTGCTCTGGCAGGGATTTTTTTATTTAATGAAATAAACAAAGAAAGGTTGGAGTTGTTTTGGCCTCTATTCTCTTCTTGTACCTTTCCAGCATCATCTGTATGGTGACTGTAAGGGAACAATACTTTATCTGTGCAGCTGGTGTGTCCAGCTAACGTGAGTGTGTTATATCAGATTAGATTTTCTCCCCATGTCCGTCCTATCGACATACGAATATATCATATTAACTGCAGAGGTGTGCTGGGCCAGGGGTTTACTCAGGTCAGTGCAGCGTCAGGAGGATCAGACTCTGTTCTGATTCAACGCTCTTGTCCATTTCAGATCTGGTGAAAATTTTCAAAATATGTCATATTCTTGTAATGTGTGGCTAATTCACTTCTCTCTTTTAAATGCCTCAAAATGTTGGATTTTTGCACATTTTCTCTCAAGAAAACCAAGAGCACTTTGACAGATTTGTGCTGTGGATAAGAGTTTTTCTTGTCTGCAGCCCCACTCAGACAGATGGTGGGGTGTTTATTGTCATTATTTATCTCTGCGTGTTTGAATCACCCCTCCCTCGCGCTCTCTCTCTGTCTGCTGATCAGGGCAGGTAGCACAGACAGCGGTGAAATTAAATGAGACGCCATAGGCCCCCCTCCTCCGTCGACATGCGAAGGTTTTAATGATCATGAAGCTGGGAAGCATTCCAAATGCCAAACGCTTAATTGAGAAAAATGAAAGGGACAGAGGTACAATTCATTCATCTAAATGGAGGAACACAGGGTGCGGAGGGGTTGCCCTGCTCTCAGTTTCTCATTTTTCACCCCTCTCCCCCCTTTAGCCAACTGACTTGAAAGCGAATGTGGGTAAATTTTGTTATGTGAGGTGCGGGATAAATCAACATGATGAATCTCTCAGCTCGCCTTAATTGTGTTTTGCTCAGCACAAACTCAGACGGGGGTGCTGCTGGTTGTCCTGGATGCAGCTTCAGAAAGTGAGGAGAGATTTGAATTCATGTAAATGATGTTTCAAAAGAGTCAAAGAAAAAAATGGGAAATTAAAAAATTTACAGTAACGTGCATCTCCAGCAAACAATACTGTATGCCATTATTTTTGATGTATTTCCATGACATCTATTTTTTTATGTAATTTCCAAAGTATTTTTTGTGGTGTCGTTGACTTGTGTGATATAGCACTAAGTAAATAAATTGAGTCTCTCAATTGGCTGAGGCCCTCTTTAGTATTTTTCAGGCAAAAATAATTCATAGCAGAGTGAAGAGCTGATGTGGTTGGGTCTGAAGGAGTGACCTGGTAATGAACCTCTCATTAGTGACATCATTAGCTGACACCACCCACGCTTTCAATCACACCTCAGGGACAAATCTGTGGATCTGCTGAAATCAATGCGGCTCTGTTCTCCATCTCTGACCGACGTTAAAGACACGCATGGTCTCTTCTGCTGGGCAGGGAGTTGCCCTCGAGTGCAACCTTTCAGTCTCCGCTCCTCAACCCTCTTCCTCCCCACCCCCACATCCCACCATCATGGCTCGACTCATCACTCCCAGCTGACCCAGTCTAATCTGTGATTATGTGTCAAGCGGGAGGCCATCTATTCCAGATTAATTTATTCATCGTCCTAGTGCGGCTTCCGCTGCGGGGGATTGATAGTGCAATATATCTGAGGGAAAGAGATCGTCCATTTCTATCCTCCGGTCTGTCTGAGGTGTGGCGATCAGCTTGTTTTACGGTTGGTGCCTCTTCTCTTTCATACCTACCCCTCATCAGGCCACCTGTGACACAAAATTAATCACCTGATTAAAGAAATAGTCAAAGAATATTAGTAAGGATCACTGGCTTATATCTTCATCTTAGTTTCAATCATTCCTTGCTGTTGGGTCACACCTTATATAATATTTTGTGCTAATATTTCTCCCTAATAAGAAATAGGAAGGTGTCAGAGATTCAGAGTCTTAATCTGAGTGAATCCCTGCCTCCTCCATCTCCTCCACACTCTTATCTATAATAATGACAGACCCTGAGCTTTTGGAAAGTCAGCCCTTTGATCAACTTAATGTTCTGCAGTGAGAACATTGCTAGCCTTTTCACATCTTGATGTTAAATTTTTTAGTGCTGGGGATGTTGATCTCAAGATCACGTAAGCTAGTTTCTTCCTTTGTGTGTACCACAGACAGAAATGGTTAAAATAAAACCAGGCAGACCTACTGTGGGTAGAAAATTCTGTTAATTGTCAAATTTAAAGGTTTTCTACATTCATTTGTAATATGGGATCTGATCTTCATCTGAATTAAATTAAACAAGACACTGAGCTTTCATGAGAAATTTTTTTGCCCTTTCCTCTTTACAGATCTCCAACACCAGACATCCAGCACTTTTTTAGGATGGGTAGATTCTTCCAGGGTTCTAGGTTGTAGGATTAAGGACTCTGATTGGGCCACTCCAAAACAGACTTTTTTTTCTGAAGCCATTCTGGTGTGAATTTGTTGTTTGGATCAATGTCCTGCTGCGTCATCCAATTTCAACTAAACTGTAGCCAGCAGACAGCCACGCTGACATCATTTTGTGAGATATATTGGTGAACCTGGGAATTTATTTTTCCCTCGATGATGGCGATCGGTCCAGACCCTGAGGCAGGGAAGCAAGCTCAAATTATGAGGCTCCCTCTGCCGTATTTCACCACAGGGATGATGTTTAGGTGTTGGTTAGCCACACTTTTTAAAAAAAAAAAAGAAAAAAAAAGCCACTTGTCTTGAATATTGTTCCTGAGAAGTCCAATAGTAGTTTTAGCAATTCACAAAATATTTTCCTAACATTGTTTTGATTTACCAAGGTGCTCTCTGGGGAACTTTTATTTTGGAGAGTAGCAGCTTCCTCTATGCCATGGACCCTCTGACTTAAGTATGGTAGACTTATGGACACAGATGTGTGCTCAAGGTTTCTTCCTGACCTCACTGATGATACTGCTTTGTGCCTTTGGAGTCATCTGGTCTATGTGCCCACCTCCAGGAGCTACAGTACTAAACCACCTCCAGTTAGGCAGTCAAAATTTGTACGTATGGATGCCTAAATAATTTCAAAGTACTTTATATTCCTTTTCCATCCTTATACAGATTAACTCTGTTAATCTTAAGGAGTTGCGAGATGTCATTTGTCATTGAACTCATCCATCTACTGTAGCAGATTCATATTGTTCAAGAGTTTAACTCCTCTTGGTCATATCTTTTCAGAGATGTTTCTTTCAAGGGCAGCTGCTCTGCATGCTTTAGATGTTTACCTGCTTTCACAGCAGCCACTGACGACCAGAATTAAGCATCACACATAACAAGCATAAGAGGATGCTTGGTATGAATAACAAACTTAAAATGTTTAAAAGTCTTTTACCAATCAAAGTTGCTCTAAACCATATCTCCAGAGTCATTTCATAAAATTTGTCATTGAGGGTGCAAACTGCTGACTCCTGTTAGCTTTCCAAAGTACTAGAAGTTCAGTGGCTTTTCCCTCCAAAACTGTAAATACTTAAGTGGTGTGTTCAACACTGACAGAGGTTATTTTAACCATTTGTGTCTTAAGAGTTGAAGTAATTAATAATTTATCTGTTCTTGTGACTCAGATAAAGATCAGGGGACATTTTATGGCAAATTAACGCAATAAAATCATTAAATGAAAGCGTTTACATACTTCTCCTGTCACTGTAGTTCAAACTCCTGCTTTGCAGCATAATATAGGTATTTGTCATTCTCTATATGTGTAAACTGGCTGTTTCATTTTAAAAAGTATTTTTTATCAATAAGGGTTCTAGTGAAGAGTCAAAGCATTTTATTTTGGAGGCGAGGGATTCTCTCACAATTCTCTCATTCTCCATATTTTTCCTATATTCTGTGTTATAAAGGTGAATGGGATCTCCAGAACCATGACACCTCGTTACCAATTTCTTTTACTCTTCTTGAAGACATGTCTAACACACAGTCAGACACATGCTGGCAGTTCTCTCACCGTTCCTTCACCGAGTGGGCTGCTCAAGTCGTGGGTGTGCATGTGTATCTTTAAAGTATAATCTTGCAGGGGAGATGTCTATTCCAGGCAGGTAGAGACCGCTCGTTCTCGCTTTTCAGGGATCTCGATGAAGGTGTTAAGGCTGCAAGACAAGCAGCAGTGAAGCAGAGAGGTGGGAGGCTGAGAAGACTTTTAAGGCTGCCCTCTGGCAGCGTGTTTGATGGAGCTCCCAAGATAGCGCTTGGATGGGCGGTGGAGGAAGGTCTCGCCTTGTAGCTGTGCTTTTGTATTGACTGTGAATCTGTTGTTCCGATTTAATCACATCTAAATCTTCTCTCTTTTGTTTGTAGTCCCGCGAGTGGTCATTTTCAGGAAGAAAAATGTTTCCCTTTCTAAATGCCAAAAATAAAATCTTCCTTTTTTGAAGTGCTCTTGCTCTAAATCTTGTGGCAATGCCCGCTGCTGTGAAATCACGGTATTGTCAAAGAAGTCTTCTTGCCTTTATTGTGGTGTAATTGTATGCATTATTGCTGTTATTTTAACCTGGGGTTCTTTAAATAAATCTAGTTTGCAAATACGTGGCAGGTCACCTTCATGCTCAGCTTAAAACGAAGCGGTATGTTAGTTTAGTTAACTTTTCTAAAGCAAATAACAGCTGAAGAGACGGATATTTTAACAGGTGAATAAGGACGAGAAGTTTTTAAAAATCTATTACTTCAGCCAGATGCCACAATAAAGGAGAGAGGCATCAAGTGAGGTGGATGGGAGAGGCTTATTGAAAGTCGAGTCAAACACTTGCTCTATCCGTTCCCCCTCCTCCCCTCTCTCCTGTCTGTCTCCTGGAATCTCCTGGTTCCCTCTCGGAGCTGCTGCCTCTTCTTTGCTTTGTCCTCCCAGATGTGCCACATTAATTCCACAGCTGCTGTCCCCATTAATGTTCACCGTCACAGCTTGCGCACCCTCATTTCCATCTTTTCCAGCCCCTTCGCTGCTGCTCGCGCCTGCCATATGTGTGTGTGTTTGAGAGTGAAGTGTGGCAGCTGTTAGCCCTCCACTTCTCAGTCAAACTATAGCAGTGCTGAAGTGAGGAGGGGAAAGGAGCAGATTTACTCATTCGTGGAGGTGTCATCAGCAGCAGCACTCGTGCTTGTCTGGGACTCTTGCACATACATGGATATACATATATACACACACGTGTCAGTACACGGCGGCGGCACCAGCACCAACATTCCTCTTCCCATTTAAAACAGCTCTGCCTGAGAAGATTTCAATAATCCCCGCTCCACAGCGGACTGTTTTTCCAGTACATTGCCCCGAACACTCAAGCCCACTGCACGATATCTGCTCCCCACCCGAGGCTCCTCTTCACCCCACATTTAAAACATAGATTTTACATGTGCTTGATGGTTGCAAGGTTTTACCTCTAAATACTCGTGGACACATGCAAAAAGGAAAATTAAGTTTAAAATAAACATACAGCATCCATAGCTAGTAATTTATTTGTAAAATCTAATAGCATGCTCATTAATCATTAATCAGTTTACTTAACAGCTCTGCCTGTCTTTTAATCATGATGTGTTAGTTTAATATGTAAGCTGCTTTACCCTTTGCTCATTAAAGTCTTTTGTTAATATTAAGGCATTAAGGCACGATTTGTTAATGTCTCATTGCCTTCTTGTTCTGTCGACGTTGTTTATTGCTGTTAATTTTGTCGTGGAGCTGAGTAACTGTGCTACCCTTCCCACTCACAGCCACTTCTACCACTGTACAGAACTTACAGAACCATGGATCAAGCGGTTTTCACTGCAGACCCGGCTGCATCCGTTCACTGACGTTCCTACGCCGCTGCGTGTTTGGATGTCTTTTGTTGATAACTGTGTGGTCGTTGCTTCAGGCCACATGTATCGTTCTCTGATTGATTGTATGACTATCCAATAACGTGTAGTTTCCTCTGCATGTGTTGGTACTGTCCTGGATATAAAAGTCAAATCAAGAGACACCAGACTAATTCTTCATATCAAAAAAGGAAAATAATTAGAATGGCTGGTCAAGTTAATTAACTGATCAAATAGTTGGTAAAATCTTTTTTTTTTTTTTTTTTTGCAGTTTGCTATTCATAAAAATATAAGACAGCATTAGAAACCGCTATAGTTGTCCTTAATCGGTAGCTCTGACACAGTGTAAAGACAATACACATTGAGGCTGAAGGAGATCTAAACATGTTGGATCACATCTATGTGCCTTTCAGTTGTATGTGAACATGAATACACAATTATTTTTAAAGGAAAAGAATTGTTAGAAGCCGTGACCTTTAGAATAAACCCAGAATCTGTAAATAATGTGATCTGGAAGCCAAAGCATCTGGCATTCCCAGAATTGAGTGCTTTCTGTTTCAAAACTCTCCTTTCCAAACAGAAAGCAGGACTGTATCTGAAGCTGTGACCCAACTCTGCCCGTCTCAGATGGCGTAATTACTGCAAATTGAACTTGAGGATTTTCTGTCTCACTTTACTTTCCCCGTCTCCTAATCAGTCCATCAAACCCAAGTCTTAGCGCCACTCCTTTCTGTAACATTCCCTGGATGCTGTTCCTGCTCCTGAAAGAAAGAGAACCGGAGGCTGTAACTCTAGGAGCAAAAGAGAAGAAGCATAGAGACCAAAACATGATAGATGCCTGTCGGATAGACTGACAAAAGCAAGAAACTGACAAATCGTTTCAGAAAGAGATTGATGTGTGTGAAGTGAAGCAGGGAAGCAGAGTATGTTGGTAAAATGACGGCAAAGTGAAGAAAATACTCAAGGGGAATTCTGCACTTTGCAACAATTTCCTTAATTAGGACATACAATACTGAGAGAGGATCAAAGTGGATCACATGTGGAAAAGAATGACTTTATCTATAGTCACAACACAATTATAGATTCAACTTTTAAAGACCTTTCCAGGTTTCCAGGAGTGAGAAGAATTGCTCCAGTAAGAAAAGCCTCAGGCTGTGATTTGCACAATGGAATTAAACAGAATTATATAGAATGCTCTTGCATTATTAAAACCCCTATTAAAGATGGAAAAAGAAGAGTGTCGATTAACATAGAAGTGGATTCAAACCCTGAAGGGACAAGCAAAACCAATGAAAGGAATATATCAAACCAAATGCTGATTTCAGCCATTTATTGAATTATGGGTTTTCATGAATTAGTAGGGAATGTGTGCAGTAAAATGAGTTTGCAAGGAAGGATTATTTTCATATTTTATTGTTCTATTGCTCTTTGATTACGTATTAGGCAGTTTATGGTAACCCAGTGATCTAACGTCACATCTCCATGAAGTTGGAAGACAGCAATGTAACGCACGGAAAATAGAAAAGCTCAAATTAATGCAACAAAGACCACAAAATGTTTTATTAAGCTTGGATTGTGGCTGGTCAAGGCATTGTATGCCCACGTGGACTGAATACGGGAGAGTCTAATGTTCGATCCTGGCGCTCCATCCTGGGAAATGTCTTTTACGACCACTTTAAGTATGTTCTGTGGAGCCTCATTGGTCTGTTGGAGAGCCCCTTCTTCCTCTCTGATTGAATCCTAAATGGATTTCTCAACCATACACCCCCCCCAAACATTCACTATAACCTTGAGTGTAACTATAGTCTGCACACTATTTTTTAAATATACATACCACTCTCCTTCCTTGAAAAGTGTTATTAAACATAGCAATAAGTATGATGATTGCCAGCTTGGAACAAGCTTTCTGAATTTCTTTTTTTGGGGTTGCAGTGGTAGGCAAGTGGAATGGGAGTTGTGGAAATGCCCGCAGATTTCTGAACTCTTTTTTTTCAAGGCCGTCAAACACTGAAAACCACTCTGTTTTTCCCAGACTTCTTTCAGGAAGGCTGACCAGGGTGGCATTTTTCCCACATGGGAACCTGAAAGTACATATTGAGGCTTTCGCTGCTATTTTCATTCTCCTTCACTTGTTTCTCAGCCTCTTTTAGTCTGTTTCGTAGCCTGCCTTTTGCAAAGCGGAAAGCTGTTATCATCGTAACCACAAGTGTTTCTGGTTTCCTCACTCTTCTACCCCTTTTCTTCCCCCATCCAGGCTCTTTCTTTTCCTGGAATGTGATAAATATTTATCTCCATGCTGCTTGTGGGTGAGGAGGGAGGTACGGAGGTGAGGAGCATCTAAGTAGTTTTTAAAGAGCTAGCAGAACTGGAATTACTAACTAGTCCTCGGGCAGCAGGACAAACACACACAGACATACAAATATGTGCTCAGAAAATACACACACGCTTGAGCTGAATGGAAGTGAACTGATTGTGGTGGCAGCCTCATGCTTTTTTACAAACCTGTCTCATTTAGGGGGGGAAGTCTCTGGCTGCTTGGCCTCCCATGGGCGTCTTCAATATCTGTTAGAGGTGGACTTGGAGCCCTGCACCGTGTGCCAGTCAATTTTAATCATATAAAGCTGTCTCAGTCCCCCACTGAAGGCATGCTGGCTTTATAGTATATCACTCTCTTCCTCACTCTGCTGTTGAATCTAAAATGTGAGTAACATAGGGACTGGCATTTCATTTTTTTTAAATCATCACCTGATTCTTGAGCAGATTCAATTCAAGGATTTGAACTAACGGATATGTGTTTCCATTCTAAAAGATGTTTTCATGTGCTTTCGCTGAGCATTCTTGCATGCTCTTGTTTTGCAGAGCTTTCTATTTTAAAACAAGTGCCACAAACTCTGCAGCCCTCCCACGCTGCTCACTCCAATGCTGGCTCTCCCAGTCTTTTCTCACTGAGCCACAATTACAAATCGTCTTCCCGTCATATGGGCCAAAAATCCCATAATAGGCCAGGCTGAAAGAGGTGTGTTTGCTCACAGTCTCAGTTCCTCATTCACACAAAAATTACACGCATTAGTAACTGTGGGACAAAGCGGGGAGAGGAGGGGATCTTTTTTGGTCGGTGCAGAGTTGGAGAAGAAGGTGCTGTTTTGCATGGCAATGGGCTGATAGTGTGTATGGATGAAGTTGTGGGGCTGGCTGGCCATCAAACACAGCCTGAATGAGCTGGAGGCTTGGCTGGACACTCCATGGTTAATTGTGTTAGCAAGAGAAAGCTCAGGCCACCCCATTCTCTCAGCCATTGAGGAGTGGCGAGCTCGAAGCCTTTCAAGACAAGGTAGAATGGTTCCTTGTGTATGAATGGACCCATCCAGAAACCTTCCAGAAAGGCTGGAGGACAAAACAAGAGGAGGAATGTAATTATTGGATTGGACTTTTTTCCCAGAGAGTAAACTTTGTCGGCAAACACAGTTGAACGAGATCGGTGGTGCTTTTGAGAAACTGATAATATCCCAACTGAATGAGTGGTGTTTTACCATTCACTCACACACACACACGCACACACACACATGGTGAAACAGTTACTCAGTCAAGACCTCCTCGGTGGTAGAGTTGTGAGCCATAATTAGTATTGGCCTTTGACTACCTTGTATTGATCCTTGATTGAATTTTTTGTCTACTGCCATGCCGTCATGGCTCTATTAACCACCTGACCTCCCAGGAGACTGTTTATGTCCTTCTCAGGTATTCTGTTCAAATCATTTTTCTTCCTTTTGTGCACTTAGACTTGATACACAAACCCCGGGTGTTTTGGTATTTTCCTATTAAAGTCAGTTCTTATGTGTGATCAGGTCCTTGTCAATGCATTGACAATGACAATATGTCTAATAAAAAGACAGGCTGGTGTAATTTAACAACACATCTTGTATCTCCACCTTGACAATGCTAACCTTGAGTGCTGTGATATTTATCCACAAGTATCCTTGAGCCTGGCTATTTTTATGTCTTTCCTAACCTTTAAAAAAAACGTTCTGCTCGGCCAAAGCCTTACTTTATAATCTCCATCCATCTCTGTCTGGTGGCAACTGCATCCCCCGAAAGAAATAATCGGATTTTGGTGGCATTATGCAGCAAATAGCTTCTGCCACCGGACAACTTGCTAGTAACCAGGTTTGGAAAGGCGCCCAGCATTTGTCAAGTGTCATGGCTGAGGTGCAAATACCACACTTGAACATGTACTTTACACTAGCTCTGTAGTCTCAGAGGAATTCACACAAGCTGTTGGGACGAGACGAGAACTATCTCATTTCATTTACTGCCAGGTTGGATTTACAAGTTAATGCTTTCTGATGAGCCAAAAAGAAGATTGAAGTTTTAAGTGTTTCAGAAGGAAAGCTTTCTAAGAGGAATACCTGTTGGCTCCTTATCACTTTCTTGCTTAATTGATTGATCATTGACTGAGGATCACAATAAATGTCAGCAGAGTAAAACCCGTTCTGAATCAGATCTGTTGTATGTAAGGAATTAGAGAAAGTGTGTCCTCTGTCTTCAGGTTACTCTTTTAATTTCAGATGTCTTTGCTGTTTGCTCTGAAAATGAGAAATATGGTTTATACACTTGAGATGCCTTAAGCATCACAGGCTCCTCCTGCCAGAGTATTAGCACACTAACAGATATACACGAAGTATTGTCTGCAGCTCGCACTGTCATCAGAAATGGTGACTATGGGTGAGAATGTTTCTCATCCTGAGGAAAGATAAAGGAGAGTCTCTCCTTTTCTTCTGAAATTGTATTCACTCTCCATGCACTTGCATTTAAAGATGCAAGTATCAGATAATCTGGAAAATCTGGAAATGAAGACCTTTCCTTGTTCAAGTGTCACCATCAAACCTGTTTGTCACCAGTTGAGAGGATGGCTAGATTATTTTATTTGTGTGTGTTTGCATGCGTACATCTGAGGAGGTGATTGGTAATTTGGAAGAGGGAAATGAGGCAGCTCATCAATCACACAGTGTTCGTTAAAGGTTACGTCGCCACGTTTGAGGGAATGTACTCAGCATTAGCAAGGAGAATAAAAAAGTAATTATCCTTTATCATCAGCCAGAGGAGATTTGACGTAATTAGGTTTTTTTTTTCTTTGTTGGAGACTGATTTAGGCTTCCTGTCCTTGGGGATTAAATAAAACAGGCAATAACTCAAATGTTCACCAGTCACCAGGATGTGCTGTCACTCACTCGTCTCCTAACAAACCCAGAAACAGAAAGCTGTCCAGTCCATGGCTCCATCCTCCCACGTGTCTAATGATCAGCCGCAATGATCCATGTTCTTCCTCCTGTTATTCATCTTTTTCTTCAACAGATTTGCATTGGTTTCCATTTGTCTGTATGCTTTGTGTCTTTTTGGCCTGACAAGTACAGCCCTCATGCCTCAACTATAATGTGGGACATTTAAGGGATGGCAAGAGAAAACAAATTTCCCCCAAGGCATCAGTAAAGTGTCACGAGGTACATTAATAAAGGCATATTATTACTGGCAAAGCTCCATTGCTCAGACGTTGTTTTCACAATAATTAGATATTGCAAATCTATTTTAAATAGGCATCTAATGTTCTATCATGTCTGCTGCTCATAAAACCTGAGACCTGAATATGTTATGTCTTAAAAGGTTCTATTACAATGCAAACATGGGTGTTTTTTTTAGGGTATACCCATAATATATTCAGCAATGTTATGATAGTTCAGTTTATTATAAGCAGCCAGAATGAAGGCTGTTTGCAAAGCTGTTTAAAGATACATTTTAACCAGCAGCCCCCAGAACCACCCTGGACCAACTCTGGACCAGCTCTATACTCTCGGTAGGGTCCTGGAGGGGCCATGGGAGTTTGCCCAGTCAGTTCACGTGTTGTAGACTTGGTTGATGTTTCCATCATGTCCCTCAGTGCTCCTAGAGTAGGAGGTACTAAGTCTGTCGCTGCAGCCTATCCAGTCCCTGTACAAATGGAGCAAGAGTCTGGTTCACATTGCTGGTGGTAAGTCAAATTTGTTCCATGTGAATGTTGGATTCTGTTAAGGCTGCCCTCTATCACCGATTCTGTTCATAACCTTTATAGACAGAATTTCTAGGCCCATTCAGATGACTGAAAGGATCCAGTTTGATGGCCAAAAGACTCGATCTCTGCTTTTTGCAGGTGATGTTGTCCTTTTGGCTTCTCAATCCAAGATCTTCAGCTTTCTTTGGAGCGGTTCGCAACCAAGTGTGAATCGGTAGGAATGAGAATCAGTCCCTCTAAATCTGAGACCATAGTTCTTAGTCAGAAAAGGATGGAATGCCCTCTCTGAGTAGGGGACGAGGTGCTGCCACAGATGGAGGAGTTCAAGTATCTCAGGGTTTTGTTCACAAGTGAAGGGAGAATGGAGTGGGAGATTGACAGGTGCATCAGTGCAGTCATCAGCAGTAATGAGGACTCTGTACCGGCCTGTTAGGGTAAAATGAGAGTTGAAACAAAAGGCAAGGCTTACTATTTACCAGTCGACCTACGTTCCTACCTTCACCTATGGTCATGAACTGAAGGTAGTGACCAAAAAATAAGACGGATACAAGCAGCTGAAATGAGTTTCCTCTGGATGGTGTCTGGGGTCTCCTTTAAAGATAGGGTGAGAAGCTCAGTCATCCGGGAGGGACTCGAAATGAAGTCACTACTTTTCCACATCAAGAGGAACCAGTTAAGGTGGTTCAGGGATGTGGTGAGGATGCCCTCTGGGTTTCTCTGTTTATGCCGCTGCCCCTGTGACCCGACCTTGGATAAACGAAAGTTAATGGATGGATGGATGGATGGATGGCCCACAGATCCTAAACATCCGTGGGCTTTTTTTCAATGAGCTGAAGCAGTAGATCGGCCCTGTGTCGTTTCACTTCCACTGAGAGTTAAAGATGTAAGTAAATTAATACAAAGGACCTTTTATAATTTTTAGCTTTTTGGGTCTCCCTTTGGGACACAAAGATTTACTTTTGTTTGGTTATTGCTGATATGTGACATATGCATGAAGTAGTACACAATTTTCACAAGTGGTGGCTTGCAAAAAAACTGGAATCCCTGCGATAGATAGGATGGGAATCCAAAGCTTCTTTGGCTGGATTTTGCCAAAATCAGTAGACAACAAGAGCTAAATAATGCAACCTGAAAGGAAGCAAAAATTAGTTTATAATGTATTTTAAAATGAAAGACGATCTTTTACGCTGCTTTAATTGTTTTACCAATGCATCCTGCTCCTTGACCTGAACCTTCAATGTCTTGCCACATGAGGGTGTTACAGTGCAGCATCCCTATATTGGTCATAATTTAGACATTTGATGTCCATATATGATGATACACATCTTTGACACTGTTTATTTTATACAAATATAAATTAAAATAGTTAAAAATGTAAGGTTAGAGCAATTACACCTTTTATTATTCATGGGTAGCAGTTTTCATCATGTCAAATGGAGACTACACTACAGAAGTTAAAGTCATATATATATCCAGGAGTCCTGCAGCATGAGAGCAGGTGTTAAAAGATTAAATGGGCTGAAATTAGTCATAGGTTATCAAGTCCTTTTTGAAGTATAGCCCACAGTCCATCCACATTTATTTCCATGTCATTTTTACTTTTATTTTTAGAACACAAATACCTTATGTTTTGCTGATAGCTACCTGAAGTGCAGGCAGCACTTCTCCAGCAAACTGGCCAGAGAGCTTCCTGCAGACATTTTGAATTAAGCAAGAACAAAGACAAGGTTGCCTCTCCTCCCACCATCATGACGCTTCTAATTACCTGCCAGCTTCTCCATGCTTTGAGACTTCATGCTGGGAGTTAAAAGACAGAAAGACAGAAAGAAAGAAAGGGAAGAGAGGAGGAATTATGGTAAAAGGGGGCAGACTGAATGAAGGGGGTTGTGAGACTGCAAGAGAAAGAGAGAGTGAAAGCCAAGTGAAAATCCATATACATGATTTATACCAATGCGACTGTGCGTGGTAGGCAGGAGTTATCTTTTATTTATGAGGGCATAAGCGGCAATGCGCCCAGATGTTAAGCTGTGTGGGGATCTCATCTAGCCAGAGTTGCTCTCTGGCAATAAAGCTAGAAGGTAGGCCGAGTGTGGGGAGGGTCAACAGACATGTGTGGAAGAGACACAGGTTTGTTTTCTTTGACAGGAAGCTCAAGGCTGGGTAGTTGTGGCAGTAAGCGGAAGTCTTGATACTTTGCCACAATTTGTTAACCTAAAAACTTGCAAAGACAAAAGCAAGCAAGTACTGATGGAGTTATTTCCTGGACTAGCTCATTTCACACTCCTCCATTATTTATCTGTGGAAGCAATACACTTGTTGTTTTTGCCTCTGTCAGCGGCTCATCAAAGTGCCGCTGAGGATTCATTATGGAAATGAAGCCCTCATTGTCAACCTCTGCAAATCAGATGCAAGATCTCCACTCGAAGCATCATCATCATCATCAATCTAACCTCACATTAACACTGGCTGGATATGAAAAACATGCCTCACACACTAATAGCACTAATAAAAGGCGGGGTGCTAATGTTGTGCCGGGTGGAGGTTGCCCACAGGGCAGCTGATCACACTTGCTTGCTCTAACGCTGGCTTAGAGAAAGCCTGCATTCTGAATCACTAAATCATAACGTGGCAATATTTTTGACAAATGTCTAACAGCCCCCGGGCTGAGCGCAGAGGGACTCGTGAACTTCAACGTGGAAAAGGTTACTCCATGACTGGGTTAAAAACCTTCCAGCGCCCCAGCATCAGTTCTTTTGGTTCCACCGTGGCTCCTTTCCAGCTCCAGCAGCTCTGGTTGGCTGCTTGATCACATTTCAAGCGTCATATAACCAGAGAGCGTTCATTTCACCAAGGACATATATGATGCTATAAACATTTAAGCGGTGTATAGCTTGTTCTGTGTGACCATGAATTCCTCCTCCTCCTTATCAGGGACTGGAATCATGGGCGGAAATTTCATTTCAGTGTTGGGGGGACAATAAACAGATTTTTCCAGAGCACTTGCTGAGGGGAATTCTGTTGCCGGCAGAAGGGTTATTATTATATGCCGTGCCTTCGTCCTTTGTGCTGCCATACAAAGTATTATGCTTTTTCCCTCACTGTTTCTCTCCTACCTTTCTCATTCTACAGTCTACGTCAGTCTTAGATCTTGGATTTAATTTTCAATTCAAAACATAGATCTTAAACAGAACTTTATAAAGGTAGCCACTTAATAAGCAGTTAGAGCAAACAGAAGAATATCTGAAAAATGTTATAATCAGTCTGGGACTTTAAAGGAGACAGTGTATACCATTTTTTCATAATGTCTAACAAAAATGTTTGGGACATTCTTCAGTCAAAACAGACATGCAGTACAACAGCTCCTTTTTCAAGACATGTTTACAGCTCTGCACATAGCAGCTGCTTTTTCTCTTCCACAATGTTTTAAAATCAGTGTGACGGCTTTGTGCTACCCACTCCTGAGGATCAGTGAGTTCTGGCCAAATGTGGCCAGAAATAAAGATGGGAAGAGGAAATTTTTACTACTCTGAATTGGATCTGGGATGTCACAGTACCCTACAAATCTGAACAGCTCACTGAATTCACTGCTATTCAGTCATAACATTCCTTCCAACAGAGTCCAGATTCAAAGTTCATATGATGCCAATTCATAAAAACAGCTTAGTTAAAGCTTGCTTCCCACAGGGCGTGGGACTGTTGTGGTCCAGTTTTGTGGGGACTTTGTTCTGCCCACAAGTCTCACTGGGAGCTCTTCAAAAAATGGGTTTCCAAGCGCTGCCTCTGTAGCTGGATACGTAAGATTATGAATTTACCTAAAGATTTTGAGATCACATGAGCGTCACACAGTAGTCTGCTTGTATAAAGACGTACATCTTACAATGCCTTCTTCTGTCTAGAATTATGCAAAGGAAAATGATGAGCGGTGTCAAACTAACTTTTTAACAATTAAACTAAACCTATCCTTGGTTTCTGATTTCCTGCTAGCTCAATCTGATCTGTGAAAAATTGATGTGGCTCACCCGTAGTCCAGTGGGATGCTTCTAAATCACTCCACGGGACCTCTGGTGAGACCAGTCTCTGACTGTGGTTCACAGCAGCTGGTGTGGTCATTGTACAGCAGTTCCACATCCTGTGGGACTTGAGCATAAGGAAACCAACAGATTGCACTGCATCTTCACCTCCCTGCAGTCCAACCATCCTGAGCAAGCATGAGGTGACAGTGGAGAGAAAAACAACTGATTAACAGGGCTAAAAAATCTCAATTTGAGTTAGATTCAGGGAGGGTGGTCATCTGATTTGACCAGCTGAGTGCCTGAGATAACAAAGGGATAACTAAGGGAGGCAAAGTAATATAGGGAGGTTAGTCTTGTGATATCTGCAGATGAGACACAAAAGCAACAATGTTAATTGCAATAATAATGCTAATATATACACAAAGAAGAAAGGGAACAGATTGAGGGAAGAGTCCACTGAATCATGGTAGATCTAATGTGAGTTGGCACTGATAAATGTTGAGCAATATTAACTTTTACTGATATTGCAGAAATCTGTTAGCCTAGAAGTCTACATGTAGTGCTAGAAGTACCTGCAAAGCAAATTTAAATTTGTTTTGCAGATACTTCTAGCTACCATCAGTTGGAGCTCCTTAATTGTCTCCAGAAGTCATGGGGAACCAGTCAAATTAGTATATCCATGTAGAGAGTGCCGATGGGCAGGGTCAACTCGATGATGACAGAATGGTGAAGTAATCTGGATATTTGAATCAACTTTGTCATCAATAGTTATTGATTCTGATTTTTTCTTCAAAAATCAAACAGAACATGACACTCAAATCATTCCTCTGCAAGGCAGATGCTGTTTTGCTGACAGGCTAAGCCAAAAGATTCATTTCCTCTTCTACACAACACACTCCCCTGTTGACTTGTTTCCTGTGCTCTGATTATGTTCGCTTGTTCGTCTCTCTCATTGGTCGTAGTGTTAACCAACTGCATGCAAAGGCAGTTTGATGAGCAACAGCAGGTGCTGACCCTTGGATTGGAAGGCGCTGTGGATCGTTTTCAGACCCAACATCCTTCTAGATGTGGGTCTGACCTGTCAGGCTAGAAATCTGTCTTTCTATCCAGCTTGAAAATGATGAAATACTACCAGCAGAGAATGTATAAAGAGAATTACAATGCTACCAAGTGAACGGATCAAATTTGTTATGGCCTACGTCGACTTGACGTGCAGTTACATTACTGGGAAGGTGGACTTCGATGTACGATCCATTGCTACAAAGGACTTACGCTCCTGGTTCAACGTAGATGCATAAGTCACGCATAAGTGTGTTATCTGTAATATTTGATGTGGGAATTACTTCAGATACCCATATATATGCTGTCAAGCACAGAAAGAGAGTTTCTTCATAACATGTCCCTTTTACGGATATAATTAATCTACTGTGAAGAAAAACTGGTAAAATGGCCTTGACAGTGCCTGTGTGAGTGCAGAGACTTTAAGTGTCAGTTTAAGAAAACCCTTTAGGTGTCTTTGCAGGGAGACTGTGTGACGGTGGCGGGTAACGTGCCCCTCCACCGCCGCTCCATTATCTCAATTGAAACAGTTAGTTACTGAAATGGGCAGTATTAACGTGACGTCTCTTGGCTACTGCAGCTGGCGCTTACGTTATAAAAGGCTTTCAGTTTCAGCACTGAGCGACAGCTACTTAATAGCTCCTTCCCTACTACCAATTACTTTAAAAAGAAAAAAAAAGAATATCCAAAGTGCTTTATACTGTCACTTTGCAATTTCAAGTATCACAATCTAATTTAAAGAGATCAAAAGGGGTTTGAAGAGAGCCCAAAAACATTTCCAGTTTTCTAGTTGGGTAACCAGAGGAGTCCGCTGCTGCGTGTTTGATGGCACAAATCTGTACAGCTTTCATATCAGCATTTCTCTGCAGATACTGGAAGGTATAATCTCACTCACTGACAAATAGTTGCTGTCTTCTTTCAGCCAAAGAAGCAAATTATTGTGTCTGTGTGCCAGAGTGTGTTTTTGTGCATGAGATGCATGGCATTCTGAGCTCTGACAAACAAAGGGCCACTCTGTGAGTGAAATACAATATCAAAGTCTCTCTTCCTTAAATGAAGACGATATATCCACAGCCCAGGGGATGGAGATATATACCATGATATATGAAATACTGTTGTTTATGTTTTTACCATGGGACTTCTTTTAATAATAAGAGCTATAATAAGTGATTGTGACATACCTTACGGACCTCTCTCACAAGTTATATCAGTAGAAGATGGTCTATAGCATATTAGTATTTTTTTTTAGGGTTATATCTCCTGTTCACACCAAAAGACTAATGTTGGAGGAGTACATTTGATTGTGGGAGACATCACAGAATTTTGGCAAGTTTAACATGTAAGAAGTTTCTTAAAGAAATAGCTCTGTCTTATGCAAAATTAATCCTTTCATACCATCTCCACTCGCTCTTCCACGGATCGTGCCTGTTATGTTCAGTAGGATGAATGGAGATCAAAATGATCAAGTTGGTTGATTAAGTTCAGATCTTGGTCTGTGATGTCACAGTAGCCAACAAGTCTGAGCAACTCACCAAATCACATCTTTTCAGACTGAGGCAGCCACAAACAAGGGTCAAGGTAGTGTAATGGTTTTGATTTGGTGACTTTTTAATGTAAGGGTTTTTGGCACCTCAAACACAAAAGGCACTGGGGAGCGGGGGGTTCATTTCACCAATCTAATAATCAAGAGTTCATCAGAGCCTCACTAGGCATCCATTTGTAGCCTGATTACTGTTGTGCCATTTCAATTATTGTAAGAAAGAACGATACGTGTGCATGAATGTTTTAAGAAAGCATATGTGATTGTGTGCCTAAAAACCAGGACAGATTTATTTGCAGAAATAATTCATCAGCGGTTAATGGGATTTCGGTGGGAGCTTGTGTTGTTCACAGTCGACTGTAGCCACCTACCTTTAAGGTAAATAATTAAACAGATGCACGTTCTTATTAATGGCTGTCACAACAACACAGACGAGATAAAGAGCTGGATTCACCAGCAGCACCCACTCAGAAAGAAAAAAAGAAACAAAGAAGCTGCTCCACATCACTAAACTATTTATCACAAACTGGGAACACAACCCCACAAATGATGAAATTCATGGAAATGCACTAGTTACATGGTTATTCGGCCATGCTTGTATTAAAATTGAATTTGAGTGGGGCTCAACAAAGATTTGGAGAAAGGCATTAACTCCTAATTGCCCAACGACCTGCTTGTGCAGGTTGTCGGGCAAAAATCAGCAAAAATCCCATTGAGGCCTGTTGTATAACCCACAAGAGGGTGGAAACAGCACTTCACGACATGGCAGGGAGCCGTAATTTAATTTACTAATGTTTGCTTCCAGATGAGACAAGGTCATTTGCTTTGCTTCTTTTTTTAAGCTGCTGCTTTACCATCATCAGAAGAGTGGAACTGCACAGAGAAAAAAACCCCAACTATTTGAGGCTGACAGTGTCTATGTCTTTGTCTGTTTCATTACGCAGATACACCCGGTTACAGCGGCTGCCTGCTGGGTGTCAGTGCACCTGAGCTGTAGAGCTTTGCCCTCTCCTCTCAGCTTTCCACACGAGCCTCTGCTGTGTGGACAGTACTATTAAAAGCCAAGGTGTGCCTTCAACCGAGCTGTCTGTCAGCTTGATTGGTTAGCTCCTTGCAATCGATGGAGCCCGGCCCACAAGCCAGCTACCTAAATCCATACGCATGGCTGGGAAAGATGAGATGGCAGTGGGAGCACAGGCTGCAAGAAAACTGTCAAATACAGACATGCAAACACACCCACGCAATCCTTCACTCCTTGTTTGAATGCCCCCCCAAACGCTTCCACTGTTTAAGACCCCATCGATCAGTTAGTGCACGTGTGGCATTTTGACTTAAACCGTGCATGGATAATGTACTTGGCAGGCACCACACAGATAGTGGGACTGCAGCCCACAGAGCCAAAAGGAGGGGGGTGGCTCATTAATCCAGGGGCGTGCCATCATGGTATGACATTGCCAACAGGCTGCAACTGGATTGAGGACTAGTCTCATCTCCCTCCCTCCACCCCCTCAATCATTGGCATAACTCTCTTCGATCGGCAGCCTTCCCCGGTCTGGCGCAGAGATGAGATGTGTACGGCCAGTTATGTCAGCGATTGAGATGAACAGACATGCGTTGGCTTCCACTGAGTATGCTGCTCATATTTACTGATTGAGGAAGTGCAAAGCAGGACTCATGGCTGTTCATTTCAGCCAGATTGGATGTGAGGGGGATTGGGGAATTGGTGGCTTGTAGAGATTTTCTACATAAAGCTGAAATTATTGAATGTCAGTCCAACGGAGAAAAAACACTGGGGATGGCAATTTATGATCACTGATCCTAAGCCAGTGTACTATAGACATGCAACATGGTGCCAATGGGAAATATACCTTTTACATTTCATTTGAATGAAATGAAATCTTCTTTCTTTTGGTTAATACTATATTCTCTATGCTTCATGCATCAATCCGTGAGTGAGTTGATGTCACAGCCTGAGGATCACTCTGTTGTCATCTTTGATGGGATACAGATGTTCAGGAAGTACCATCTGTTCCATTTGTACTCACAAATTTGAATTTCTGAGTTTCTAGTCGGGAGTGTCAACTAGAACTCCTTCTGAGATCAAAATCTAAAGTCAGAAAGTTGGAGAAGCTTCACCTGCTATATCTTGAGAGTTCACAGTGGTTATTCACATCAACGCTCCAATTTTACAACGGTTCTGTCTGACTTTTTTCACACTAAGTTATTCATTAAAATAGAACTGTTTGCATTTAATCAGTGGACATGTTCCTGAGTCTTCTGTATGTGCACAGCATTGTCACGAATTACTGTTGCTAACAATGACTGGCAGTAGCAACCATTAGTCCAACACAAGGTTCCTGCTGTACAAACATGCTTTTTCCAACTTTGAAACAGGAATGTGGTCAACTTGGGTTCCTACTTCCCATGTCAGAGTAAATGAAATGCTGCAGTTCTCACTGCATTTTTTTTTTTTTTTTGCGCTTATTTTAGTTTTATTAAATATCTGAATATCTGACCTGCCAATTCTGTTTTTGCTGATTATGATTTTCTTTTTGAGAATTATATTTAAATGTATGTAGTAATCACCGGGTAACAGTTTACAAAGGCTGCTGCATGTGTTCAGCTTTATTTAGCTTTATTTTTAGCCTCTAACCCTTGTATCTTTATAGCTTTGGGTAATATTTTTGAAACCAGGGTTATTCTGTGTTGAATTGTTGAATTAAGCTTTGTGTCTCAAACCTTTTTGGTTGTTGTTCCTCCACAGATCATCTTTACCTTACAGGCTCTACAAGTTGCTATGTTTGGGTATTTTACACACACTATAGGACGTGCACATTGGTGGCATCATTAGCCGTTAACTGATCAGAAAAAAAAAGATCTCTCTCACTTCTCCATTGTGTCATCTGTATTTACTGACATGTTTAGCTTACCCACAATCCACTTTCAGTGAGGAGACTCTGCATCACCTCACAGAGACAGACTCTGACCTGCCCTGCAGTAAGAGCAAATGAGTGAAAGACACTTAAATAGCAGCTCAGATTAAAGACTCATCTCCAACTACAGCAACTTGGCAGGCCAGTGTGGTAGTTCTTCGTAAAAATAAAATAAAATAAATCTTTATCTACTAGATCTATCCAAATAGTCCTCCATGGCATCAGGTTCAAGTGACATTATTAAGTGAGCTAGTTCATTTCAGGCTTCCTCCTTGTTCCACTTGTTTTAAGCCAAATTAAGGACAAATTTGTGTTTTTTATTAATGAAACTTGTAATGCACAGAAAAACTGATGTGGAAAGCAAAAAAGAGCTCTAGTGTCCACAGTGGTTCAGATTGGATATATTCAGTGCTATTGTTCACAAAGAGTTGTAAAAAGACATGTCACATGTTGCAGAGTATCCTTGAACCAGTCAGGCATTTTTTGGCCACTCAGTAGCCGTGACTAGCTTCACGACTGGTTTTCATGGTGATCTGTCAGTCACACATTTATCACGCCCTGCTGTTCAGAGCCCTGGGCGGGGAGTTTTGCCTTGTTTCTTTGGTGTGCAATGATGGCATCGACAGGGTCGTTCACCCCACTTATGCATCAGTCCTGCTGCACCTCTGTTCGTTTCTGGAAAATTACACCGCCATTACAGACTAATCACACACTCAATGGCTTCCAAACTCAATAAACTAATCACACACCCGATCCGACACAAATGGACATCAATGCATTGCAAATGCAAATGTCATGACCAGCGAAATGCATTCAGTGTAAACATGTACAGTCAAGTTGGATTATTGAGCGGTGCAGGGGTGCCACGGTGAGAAGAGACGGGTAATGTCAGCTTCAACCCCAGCTTCATCCTTCCAGCTGAAGTGTTTTCAAGATTGATGGTGCTTGTTAGGAAAACAGCACAATTTTAACTGAGTAGATTTTTTTAAAATCACAGATTATTTTCTGCACATACACAGTGGAAACTCTCATTAGCCAAGATGAACGCTAAATTGAGCTGCTAAAATCTCCCAAAACAGAAAGAGAAGAAAATTGCTAATGACAAGGAAAATTATCCACATTAACAGAGAGCAAGTGTGTGCGCGTGTGCATGTGTGTGTGTGAGAACTTGCATACATATCTTTGTGCGCCTAGTTAAAGCTCGTTCTTTTGCATACAAAGTGTTGATGAGCAAAATCTGGTGCACATATGGCTGTATTCTTGTAAACACCAGCCAGTTACATTCTAATTAACCCTCGAAATTGGAGTAACAGGAGGTTGCAGTTTGTGTGGGCGTGCTGGACTATGAAAGAGGAACCTTATCACGCTCTTGTAGCAGAGACCTGAACTGTAGAGGGAGACATCTCACAGCCTGACAGTTCTCCCTGCAGGATCCTGAGTGTGGGTTTTTTATTTTCAGCATGAATGGAAGTGGTGGAGGAGAGAGAGTGATGTTCTCATCTCGGCTTTTTAGCGAATGCTAATGGCTAATTAGGCGTTTCATGACCAAGGTTGCATGGCTGTTCTCATTACATGGTACTCAGTACTCCCAGGGTGCCGTAGTAAAACGCTAAAGATGGGAAGAAGCCCTGCCTTGGTTTTCCATTCCTCTGTTCACAAATCTATTTATGTAAACTTAAAACTATATTGCTGATGTAATAGTAGCAACAGCCTTATCTCCCACTCTGTACGCTTATTTAACTGCTCAAAGTATTTCTCCTTGACATGATAGGAGCCCCTATAGACGCTTCTGTCAGCTTAACTCCTCACCCAGACCCTCGGCCATTAAAGCGCTGTCTGTCAAGTATTCTTAAAAGTAGACACTGAACCATTTCATTTAAACGAACAATGCATTTGTGTGTGTGTGGGTGTGTGTGTCCCTTGGAGCCTCTGTGTGTGTGTAAGAGAGCAATTGGCTGGGTTGCAGGGTTATTTGCTGTTGCTTAGTGATAAAGCTGGTAATACAGTAGCCACTGAAGATGTTAGCCAGCCTGTGCTGTTTGATGAAATCCTAACAAATTTGACACCGGGGGAACAAAGCGCTGCCTTTTTGTGAGTTGGGTGGCTTTGCGTGTGTGGAAGGTGGGGAACGAGGGAAAAAAGTAGAAGGCTGCACACAGAAACCTCTAATCATAAGGGTGCTCTTTCTTCTTCTTTTTTTTCTTTTTGTTTTTGTGTCATGTCTGTTTTCAGTGTTTTTAAGTGCTGATTTCAGTGCAGAACAGACAGGACCGAACCTTGTTATTGAAGCATGACTAACCAGTTTTGCAGCTGGCTTTTGTCTTCAGCCTACTCATCCTCCCACAAAACAGGGTGACAAACTGCTGCTCCCTTTAATCGCTGCAGTTTCAAACATAAAACTGAGTGTTTAGATGCTTAGTGAGGTGCTACTTGTTTATAAAAATAAGGTGAGCCACTAGCATGTTTTTATAGGTTTCCAAGATATTACAAATGCTTCAGTTCTGTTCAGGATACCTGTCAAATGGATTTTTGTCAGAGTCTGGCCAGATATTAGAGTGTAGGTGGGATGCAAAAAGAAAATACACAATGTCATTACTTATTTAACAAAATCTAAGACAAAATATAGAATTATGAGACGTGTGAGACTGTGTGAAAAATTAAGTAAGCCTCATGACTCAGTAGCTTACTACAAGTAACAATTTTCTGTATGATGTCATCAGACTCTAACATCACTGTTAAAGAAAATTGGGAAACTCTTCTTTACAACAATGCTTCAGTTATTTGAGATAAACATTTGTTTCATGTACAGTTTTCAGAAAAGTCTCAATGAGGTTGAGGTCAGCAGTCAAATCCAACCAAATCATCATCCCCTACCTCCATGGTTAACGGTGGGAAGGGAAGGTGTTTGAGATATGTTCTGTTTACTGTTGTGGTTGCTTCAGTTGCCACGCTCCTATGTTCACTTTTAGAGAAAAGAGGATCGTGTTATGGTGTGAGTAGTACAGAGAACTCAAGTACAGATGATCCAGAGACCTGAGGAGTTCAACAGAGTAGTTTAGTTTAACAAAAAGCCTTGCATGGTAATAATAAAAAGGCAAGCTGAAAACAAGAAAAACACAAACGAGCAGTCAGGATGTAAAACAGCCAGGAAGAAGTAGAGACCAGGGAGGACACAGAGAGGACACACAAAGGAAGGCAAAGACAAGAAATGATATAGAGACAAACTGTGTGGGTTGATGGGACACGGGTACAAACAGACTTAATGGGAACAAGGAAGAAACCAAGAAAAAGGTTTTCAAAATAAAGCAGGAACCAGATGAACAAAACCAGAAAACCCAAGAGAAGAAACAAGTTCAAGTACATAGACACACCCACACACACACACACAAGCACATACAAAAAACAAAACCGTAAATCATGACAGAGCTCTCCTGACGACACTAAGCCACACTTGTTAGGATTTTTAAATTGTACTATCATAAACTATAATATTTAACAAGCAAATTGAGGCCATTCGAGTCTGAGATGTAGCTTTTGGGTCTTTCCTCTTACTACTGTACTTTCAGATCTTGGAGCTGGGACTTAAAACTTCCTTGAATGTTTTCCACTTGCAGCTCATCTTCCCCCTGTGTAGTAACAGAGTTCTTTTTGGTTTTATAACCATTCTCAGATGGAGGAGCAGCAACAATTGCTTTTCCAATATCATTGCTGATGTCTTTTCTTCTTAGCATTGTGTTAACATGTATCAGGACATTGAGTAAAGTTCTGCTGTTAACAGAAGTACTCATAGTTGCTTCAAGGCGAGGTTTTTATACACACTACTTCTGCATTTTGACTTTAATTTTTAATACTATGAGTTTTTCTTCATCTAGAGTTTCATTTGCATAATTATAAGACCTGATAATGATGAGATGATTTTTTATTAGCTTCTGATGCATATATCACATAGATGCTTAAAGTATTTGTACAGTACATTGAATTTGATGTCATATGGATTTTAAAAGACTCATAATTTGATTTTTTTCTTCCATTGTGCTCAGTTGAAGTTACAAGGTCAGCAGACTTCTTGAGTGTGATAATGCTATCTTGATTTGTGTTTACAAGGTTTTTGAAGTTCTATATACCTTTGTCCAGTGACAAATCTGTATTGATAATAATAATATATATGTAATGATCAAGAGTAGACTTGATCTCTGTGTACCTGCCGAAAATCAAGCGGCGACACTTTGCCTGGTGTAGTATGTGTACTGTCATGCAAACATAAACTTCGTCTGCTTCCAGGAGGAGATAACAGCTCTATTTATGTTGCTCTGGCTGCCCACCGTTCTTTAGTGATAACAGTAATTACTTACAACTGTACCGCATCACCAGAGGCAACCATCACATATCTGCAGTCACCAACAAAGGTACAAACCAACTGTGGAAAACGTTTTTGCTGATTGAACCAAAACCCAGACTCGGAGGACATGACGGATTTGGGCGTGTAAATACATGTTGAGGCAAAAGGCTAAAATGCGTGTTCTGCTGCCAGACTGATGTGCATGATCTTTAGTGTTGCAATTGGCTTACTTCCCACCCTGTTTACATCTCTGGCCTCACATCCCAGGGTGAGGACGATGAGTTACTGTGCTCCTAAATAAATCGTTCAGCAGGCTGGCCTGTGCGAAGAAAGCTGTGAATTGCAGTAGTTAGATCCCTCTAACAGCCAATATTCTGTGCCAATAATGCATTACGGCTTATGGTTAGCAGTAGACATTTATTTGGGCGTCACAATCAAAAATCAACAAAATGAAAATAAAGATAAGTAAAATTGTTCCCAGTAGGTGAAGAACAACACCGAGAAAGTTAAATGGCATAATTTATTCCCCATTCAACACTGGATGAAGAGGGTTTTTTTTTTTCAGTTAGAAAATTTGTCTCACGTCTTTCAGGCTGTCAGTTTCAGTGTGACGGAGGCTCAGAGGGTGAAACAATAAGCATGTGTGATTGAGTCATGCCTGAATGAGCAGGGGTCACCCACGGACCCTGACCACTGACATCCTGCATGTCTGATGATGAGATGCATGAGATGAAGCATTAAATAAAGAAGAGTATTGCCAAGGCCTTGCCCCCAAGAAGGGTCAAATGTCACACAACCACACTAGAGCCGCTGTCTGAATGTGTGTGAGTAGCTCAAACGCCCCTGCTCTGTAACAAAGGAAATGCTCTCAACGCATTATGGCCCCTCTCCGTTGCGTCTCAAGTGGTCTTCTTGATTACCTCCCTGGTCATCTCTGTTACCGAAGCCTTCATTTACAGATCTGAAAGCATGTGATCGATGGAAGGCGAGACAGAAGCAAATTATCACCACTGAAAAGCCAAAGGTAGATTTCTGTTTGGCTCCTGAGATTAAAGAAGGATGTGGATGTGGAAGCCCAAAGAGATAATGGGAGGGGAGGCGAATGGGAACTGCTGAAGTCGCCTTTTAATCGATTACCACGGACAGCTCCTAAACAGGTGTCATTAGGATGTGTTTGAGGATGTGTGCACCTGTGTGTCACAGTCACAGTTGAACGAGGAACAGAGCACTTCACTAAAGATGTGACAGACAAGAAAAAAGTGAGAGACAGTTGGAAACAGACTCATCTATGAGATGCCTTCTTTTTGTGCTCCCTGTTTAACATATATGTAGAATAGCATGTTTCTGAGGTATAATTTGTGCTTATAATGATAGTAAATACTTTATACAGACATTGAAAATTTGAGGCAGCAGTGCCATTGTTGTGTTGAGCAACTTTTGAAATAAAAGCAATTAGAGGTCAATTTGTATGCAGCATTGCTACAGAACCTCGATAATTTCTACCTACGCTCACTAATGTGGCAATGAACAAAGAGAAATCAGCACTTAGAAGAAGCAATAAATGCAAACCAAGGTTATACCATCTTTATGCAGTTTGTTCACTCAAATCACCAACAGACAGAACAGAATAAAAATTCAACTTGTTAAATATGTCAGAATTAGATCTACAAAGAGTGAGCATGAATACATTCAGCAACAAATATTTCAACAGGACATGTCTGCATGGTAAAAATTACCCGTTTATTGTAAGACAAAACACTAGATTTAGTCATGCTCTGAATTGTAAATTAGCATTTCTCCGTGATGGCTGCTGCTCAGAGGCGTGTGTGGAGAAATTGCGCTAAAATGTCAGTGGAAGTGGAAAACATTGCTGTCAGAAAAAGGTAAGAAAGGTAATGAAGCTATTTGTATGCTGAGCTACATTAGATGTCTATGAAGCTCTTTTCACACATGACATATGTAACATTAATGATTTCATGAGTCTGTTAAAGTGAAATCATTCAGTCATTCAGACACTATGTTAATGTTCCACTTGGATTTATTCAGACATGCCCCCAACAATGACGAAGAAAGGTGGATGTTTCACCTGTGCAAGACTGGATGGTACATAAAGTACGGTTCATTTAAGACCTTCTTTGCAATATCTACAGTTTTGAATGTAAAATTTCAGAGTTTCCTTATTTTGTGTTACCATGACAATTGTTTTTAGTCTGTCAGGGACTTGATTGCTTAATAAAATTGGTTATGAATGGGAGTAGCTTCAGTGTGTTTCCACACCTAACTCATACTGCTCAGACTTTTTAAAATTACATCCAAAATCCCCAACAACCGTTTCCCACCTTGAGTCAAAGCATGGGTGCTGAGTCCGAGCCAGGTCACTTGTTTTCCACTGACACCTCCAGTGCTTCCAGCTGAGGCTGCCCTCCTCCTCGATCTCTGGGGGGGGGGGCGAGTGTGTGTGTATGTGTGTCACAATTCAGCATCTGTTCAGTTTATTTTAAAGCTCTTCTTATAAACTTTGTTTATGATAGACTTGCTTCATTTATGATTGTGGTTAACATCATAACCCAGATTTAGTTTTAGATTAACTGCGGTATTTTTTTTTTTTTTTTTTTGCATCATCATCTCTCAGCGTTTGCTCTTTCGTTCCCTTCATGCTGCTTGCGTTTAGTAGTGGGTTTGCCTACTCTGTTTCATTGAAAACATTTGTTCACTCAGTAATTGATCAGAACTCTGTTCATACTCACTGATCTGAAAAAGGGCCGAGCAGTTTATGACCTTATAAAAGTTTTCTCACCAGATGTTGGAAGTGAATTTTGGTTTTAAATTGTTTTTTTTTAAACTATTTTCGTTATTACTTCCCACAATATTAAGGGCAACACAGCAGAGGTATCAGCTCGATAGTGTGAACAAGAATAAGTTTTCTGTGAGCAAAATTTAGCCCTGGGCGGTTGGTGTGTGGAAGCCTGGCTCAGTTGTGAGAAAGCGTCTCTCAACCAGACGGCCAAATTTGGACAAGCTACCCACCGGCACGCTAGTACAGACGTCAAATATCTGGAAACAAATCAATTTCAGGATTTTAGAAATACCAATTTATAACAACAGGATGAAGGTATGTCAGCAAAGTTGTTTGGTTCAATTGCATTCGGTGTAGTGGGAGTAGTTATGTGGGTTACGTCCTGTTTCCACTGAGCAGTTCGGTTGGGACCGGTTCTGGTACGCTGTGCTGCATGTTTCTATTGCAAAAGGGTCCCATACAACCAAACCAAACCACAGCATTTCTGGGCCCCCCTTAGGCCCATAAGAAAATGGTACGATTAGGGCGGAGCTACTGGCATCACATGATGCAACCCGTCGATTAGTGGACAGAAAAACATCACTACCCACAACAAAAGCAAGTGTGAAAGATAATAGATAATTATGTTCAGCTGTGTTTGTCTTCACCGCCTGCAACCTTCTCTCATACAATGTGGCATGAAATGAACGAACAAGGAACCAAAAGCCAAACAGAACAAACACGACCTGCTGGATGACTTCCACTGTTGCTTTTTGTAACATCACGTTTGTTGTCATCGTACTAGTATGACTAGTCCAGACCAGATGTCCAGCCACGCAGGACATCTGGTCTAAGCCCCGCATGCCAAGAGGCGGTCCGACTTACAGTGGGAATGCTCATCTGAATTGGCTGGATCATTCTAACCCTTCTGAATTGTACCGGACCGAACCGCTCAGTGGAAACAGGACTTTAGATGTTTAAACACAACAAAATTTAGAACCTTGGTTTTGCCAATAGTGCAGACTTGGAGGTGTGAAGAAATTTTTAAAAACCCTCAAATCTAATTTTTCTCCATTTTTAAACGTTGTTAAACTCTAAAGTTTTAAAGCTTCTATTGCAGTTACAGTAACGACCTTGGTAGTTCTTTAACTTCCCGAGGCATTTTTGCTGTTCTTGCTGCATCAGACAGATGGGATAGCATATCAGTTTATTTAATTGCACACAATTTAGACTTGTCTTTAAAGCTAGATATAAATGTTTAGTTGGAGCTATTTAATTTAACACTGACACTTTAACAGAACAGTAAGCAAAGCTGCTTTAACTTTTAGACATGGAAAGTGTCTTAATGGTCTTGAAGTAGAAATCCTTTGGGTTGAAATTAAAGGTCTGTACTTGAATATCATGAGTACGTTATAGCTGCCGCAGATCATTGTATAAAGAAATCAGCAATGAGCCTGGCACAAAAGTAGAACAAAAAAATAAAACAAAAAGTTCGAGCTCTCTCTCTCTCTCTCTCTCTCTCCCTCTATATATATATATATATATATATATATATATATATATATATATATATA
>JAOWBL010000006.1:11125463-11141650 GCA_028564865.1 Zenarchopterus dispar | reverse complement strand
ATATATATATATATATATATATATATATATATATATATATATATATATATATATATACATATACAGTATATATATCTACATAATTTTCTGACACTGGTGTAGCATTATCGCTGAAGATTTACATACATGCATGTATATCCCATGAAATGAACAAATATTTTAGTTAATTAGTTTATAGTAGTGTTAATAACTTATGAAAAACAGAGGTAACAAATAAATGATGGAGCCAAATACAATGTTGGTGTTACTGGCAGCGTGGTTGGTGGTACAGAAGAAGGGTCTGACAAAATGCATCGGATCAGGGGTTTTGGTTGTGAATTGAAGCTGAGAGGCTGAAGTTCAAATCAAAACCTGAATCGAAGCCAGAGCGGGTGCAAAAATGACAAACCAGCAATTTCATATCACTAAAAAGCCCAGTGAGAAACTGCCATCTCCCTTGATATGCTTCAGTCTAGTCTGGAGGTGCGCGCGCTGTGCATTTCCCCTCCTGATTACATCCGCTGCAATTTCTGATAAAGCCATCTAAAGTGGTTTGAGCCCAAAGAAATGTCTCTCATTGCATTCACTTAATTTTCTTATTTTGCATGTCCACCGTTTTTACATAAAATGAGACCTTCAGAAGTGTGTTTAAAACAGACAGCTGGTTTGACGTCCTGAGTTTCAGGAGGGTGTTGGTTCTGCCACGCATGCAGAGTGAGCAGTTCGTGCACAGATGAAAGCTGCGTGACGATGCGGGGTCATCTTCGCACTGACACCGCACAATCTATAGCTTTACTTTTGGTATAAGTGATATCTGAGGGTCCCTGAAATGAAAATGGAATAACAACAGTTGCAGGAACAGACGTCAATAGCTTGAAGCTGCTTGTGAGAAGTCGGTGAGCTGGAATAAAATCACAATTTGTCTGTCTCAAAAGAGCCTGTGTTGTTTGCCTCAGGCAGTAATATTTCCTCCTTCGTATATCACATTGCTGTGTTTAGAGACTGAGACTCTCGCTATTCATTTGTTCTTTATTTTAGTAACAGTCTTGCTCACATGAAGGAGATATAATGTAGATACAACTAAATGCAGTAATACACAATTTAGCCTCAAAAAATGAAGAAATTAAGACTTACGTAAGGTCGAATTAAAACAATCTGGCATTTTTTATACGTAATGTAGCTGGCAACTGCCCAACACATGAAAATACTCTTTATATCCGTATAATCGCACTACTCTGGCCAAGCAGTTTCCTGATATCTTGAACTAAATGTCTAATTCCAATCTGTGCACTTTTGTGTTCTTTTTTGCTATGCAGCTTTGGGAAGTATTATTCATGGGCCTCCAATAAATCTTTTTGTGCAACACAAGAAAACCAACTGGAGTCTGCTGTCTTGGGTGAAGCTCCCGCTGATTGTTAATTGCATGACTGAGTTTATTTAAAAATGGATACATTTAAACAGCTGTGACCTTTCAATTGTAAAATCCAGAGCAGCTAATGTGTTTTTTTAACATGGCCAGGCTCTAACCGAGGCATGGGGGAGCCTTTTGAGGCCTGTAAGTACAGGCTGTTTTTTGACATTAAAGCATTTAAATCCTGCAGAATGTGTCTTAAAGCGATTTACTGATCTTTTTAACACCCTTATGCCCTGAATTAAGCATTAAAAAGGATGATTTATGGTTTATTAGTTTATTTTATTCTAAAAAGGCCTGGATGTGTTACTGTCATGCTTTAAACTATTTGTTTAATTAGTGTGTCATCAATATATTCAGTCTGCCAGTTGGGCCATCTGAAGGAATATGAGCTCACCGTTGTGCAGGTTGGTATCGTTTTGTGCAGCTCGCTGAACCTGACATAGAGGAGCTCAGACATTAGAGATCAGCGTGCCAGACCATCTCCATGCGGATTCACAATCATGTGACTACATTTGAAAATGTTATTTAGAAGTGTAAGGTTCATGGGACTCGAGCCAGTCTCCCAGGATGTTGCTTCAAGAGCAAACGCAGCCTCAGGTTGATAGGAAGGAGAGCGTGGATGGAAGACGGAAAACCAAGGAAACCATCCAAACACAATCACCCCAAGGTCAAGATATGTTTCTGGGAGGATGTCTTTCGGACTGAGGAGACAAAACTGGAACATTTTAGCAAGGCACATCAGCTCTGTGTTTTAGTCTGAAAAACTAGGCTTTTTAAAGAAAATAACACCATACCTACCACACCTGCGGGTCACAATGAAGTCTCACGACCATCTAGGCGTCCTGAAGGGAAACATCCTGCACAGTCTCTGCAAGCTCAGCCTCATTTAGGTCACCAGTTCTTCAACAGGACAGTGACCCAAACATGCAGCTGAAATCATCTGATAGAAAACACTGTTTTTTTTTTTTTTGAAAGGATGATTGATGAGTCCTGATTGTGATGCATTTGAAAATCTTTGGAAAGATCTGAAACATGGAGTGTGGAGAAGGCACCCTTCGAACCTGAAACAGACAGAGGAGTTTGCTCAAGAAGAGAGGACCAAAATACCAGTTGTCAGATGCAGAAGTCTCACTGGGAGCTGCAGAGATTGTTTGCTATTTGGTCGTGATTGGTGTTGAAGGTTGTGCTAGAATATAATGTGTTGAGGCTACCATTTTTATTGGTTTTATGTAAAATATTCCAAAACCAAAACTCAAAAGCAGACTACCTTGTGGTAAACATGGAAATGCTAACGATGGATGACATTAACATCTAACAGTCTCAGGTTATTTCCTTCTATTGTAGTTATCTGTGAGTCCTTTTTCTTTGTGGCAACAAATTTGTTCACATCTGTAGACTCATAAAATCCATACATCCTCATTTTTCGCTTGCAAGTAATTGAGCTGTTTGACATTTGCCGACAAAATATACATATAAATTACTAAAACTGCGAGAGCCATTGAAAAGGTATTAAATATTAATGTTTTCCAAGAAGTGAAACACAAACTACTTGTCCCTGCATGTCTCATTTAACATAAAAGAGTTGAAGAACTCAACTGCAGCGGTAATTTTATATCCTGTCTGAAGCACTGTAAATGTTGACATGCTTTATTTTCAAAAACAGTGCGCGTCCATTTACTGCTTTTTTTTTTAAATTTAAGAGTCGCTAAGCTGAAATTTCCTGTCTGCAGCCTTTTTGACTGCAGGTTGATTGATGACCTCAAAGTCAGCGGGAGAAATCATGACATCAGATTTTTGTCCAACGTGTTAGTTCAACATGCTCCATTAGTGGTTTACAACAGTCCTCATTCATCACACAAAGAGGAAAAAAAATGAAGCTTTTTATTTATTTATTTTTTTAAAAAAAGAAAAAAAAAACAGTTGGATTTCTGTGCTCTCTGCTCAGGTGTACCTGCCATTTCCACCCTATAATGCATAACAATGCTTGCGTCACCAAATGTGGCATAAAAAAAAAAAAAAAAAATCCCATTCTTCATTCATTTATATTTATTTGTATTGTCGTCTCATTTTGGAACCTGCTTGGCATTGCTGGCACAAGAAACACGCTAATTAGAGAGGAGAAAGAAAGGATCCGAACCCAGAAAGATGACTGTTTTTGTTCTGCTAAAATGAGCCTTTTTTGTGCGCATCATGAGGAGCTTCGCTTTCAGCCGAGGAGCTTTATTTTTCCCCAGCCTGTCCTAATTAGTCGGAGGAGTACTGTAATGAATACTGCAACAGGCTGTGAGTTAACGTGCAGTTCTCTACAAACAAAGCAGTTCAAAGTATGCATAAAATGCCACATTGTTGTTTATTGTTAATGCAGAGAGAAGCCCTGGGGTGCACTCATTTGGACTAATGCATTAGGAATCACTATTTTGTGGCCCGCATATTTACTAACCTGGCCATCAACGTGAAAAATGGTTCGTCATATTTCTCTTTCATTTAATGCTCCCTCTCTCTTTCTTTCCCGTCACAGTTTTCCCCTTTTCTCTTTGATGCCAACCTCTCTCCTTTTGCGCTGCCATGTTTTTTTGTTATCATCAGAGAGACAAATGAGAAACAAGAGAGAAATAAAGCCTCGGGGCCCGTGTCCTCACATCATCACCACCCCCTTTATCTCACCCGCTCTCCCCCTCTATCCCCCATCTCTCCGTCTTCCTGAGTGACAGCTGGCAGCCAGTAGGGTACAGCGGGCATGCCAACCCAAGTGCATATATTTGCCAAGTGACTTGAGAAAACACACATTTGAATGCGACTGACTCATGCATGATGCAGCTCTGTGTCTCGGATTGCTGCTCCTTTCTTTAAGAAAAAAAACAAAACCATTTTTCGATAGCTCAGTCGTAGATGACACATATTACGCTCTCCGCTACCAAAAGAGGTTTGTGGTTGCCAAAACATGCGAACAGCACATTTACAAAAGACTGTAAATGGATCCGGTGGGAAGACTCGAGGTGGAGGCCACACATGCAGCTCTCATGAAATTAAATATTAAACACAGTGCCATGTGAAAAAAAAACAAACAAAAAACTAAGAAGGAAGTAAAAGACTATTATGTTACTATGTGGCTGAAGTTAGATTGATATCCCTAAATTGGCTATTAAGACTCATGATGACGAGTTACTGAGGTTTTCTTTTTTATTTTACTCAACTGGAGCAGGAATTCAGCTCTTTACATAATTTTATGGCACACGCTAACTATGTATATGCATAAATAGTCGGATGCTTACAGCATACAGCACAGTGGATATTGCCCTGAATGTTATAACACTTCATCTGAAGGGGTGTGCATAAAACAGACACAACACTGTAATAAACATGAGATGACACATGCCATGAGCATTAATGAGTCCTGATGAAGGTGTATATCCTCTTTAGTACCACTAATTTAATCACATCACTTCTGTTTAAAAGTTGACCTTGGATCAGATGAGCTCTGACTCGGGTTGGCCCAAATACCATTTTACGGGCTCTGCAGCGTCGGCACATTACAACGAATATTCAAAGCTTTGTTTTCTTGTGGCTGGTGGGAGTTTGTGGTTGTATTTACCTCATTTTACGAGCAGGAGACTATTTTAAGAAAGGAGGCTCTTTGTTAAAATGCTAACTCAGAGCTGACAGACCTTGAGATGAGAAACTCAGAGTTTCTGGTCGCAAATCAGGGGTTTAGAGTTTGTTCAACAGCTGTGACTCTAAAAAACCATCATTGATGGAGCTTTGATACTTCTGATTCCCCATTTTAAAATGAATGTCATGCTTGAGTGACAAGTGGTGGAATCCTTCTGATAAAAAAAAAAAACAAAACACTTGAAGCAGTTGAAGATGAAGTATAAAAACATAATTCAGGCAGGAAGATAGAGCGGTTATGTTTGTGTCTCGCTGTTGCCCATGGTTGTCACTCAAAGGAAAATTTATTTTACTCACAGAGACCTCAAACTACTTAAACCTTGTTTGACAAAGCCCCCACACATGGGCGGTGGTGCCTAAATACCCTCTTATAATTTTCATCATCGTAGGCTGCCGGCTAACTTGGTTACCAACTATGGAAACCTTGTGAGCGCACGGCCATCAGATGATGGTGATTACTGCAGATCAAACGATCCAGAGCCATATATGTTTGTGTAGGAACAGGTTTTGGACGATGATTGTAAACTATGACAGACTTCACTGACTTCTCAAACTCACTGGTTGCACGTTGCCTGGCAACAGCGCTGCTGCAAGCAATGGATCTTGATCTTATATTTATCAGTTTATAAGAATGTTGCATCTCATTTTACATAGATATTTTTACGCAAGGCACAGCATGTAAAAAAAAGAGACCATTTTTGAGTTATCAGGAAGTTTATTTTGTTATTTCGACTAGGTTGTCACAATCCACTTCAGACTTCCCTCCTCAGCATGGATAATGGGGGCTTTGTCAGACTGAGAACTATGTTTACTCTCTTACTAAACTCTGGGGATGATGCCAAATAAACCAAGCCACAAAATGTTGGCACATCCCTTTAACAAACTCTGACTCCTTATCAAGACCAAGTGCCAACCATTTCACTTTCACACTGAGGCTCATGTCGAACTAAGATTCGTTGCAGTTCCTCAACTGGCCACTAGAGGATGGCTCCAAAAGGGAGTCCATCTCCTTGAGTCCCATGTTAAAATGCCTGACTTTAGAGCAGAAATAAACACATTCAGAGCCTGATTAAAAAAATATTTTAGTCAGATCCATGACAGCACTTAGGGGGAGTACATGGGGTTTTTTTATCACACAAGGAGAGTTCATATAAAGCAATAAATTTATTTCTAATATGATTGATTGACAGTTGGCTCAGCCAATGGCTAGCAGCCATCCCTTTCTCATCCAGAATCGTCATGGTACCTCATTTAGCGAACTAACTATCCAATTGTAATCCAGCGCTGGCTAAAAGCAACAGTCATTTTTGACTTTGCTGTCGAGCCAACATTTTAAATGGTATATTCTCCTGTAAATGTCTGACGGCAGCTCTGCAGGTATTCCAGTGGGGTTAAGCTGAAGACGCTGGGAGCAAAGCTAACTTTGATTGATATACAGTTGGTGCATTTACGTCAGCTTCTGAACCAACATGGATGTGCCCTACAAGAAAATAAACAGGCTTCAAAATCGGTCGTCAGAAACCAGTGGGTCACGTGACCGAGTGCTTCGTCTGTTCTTTTATACATTCATGATCAAGCTTACACATTCATGAATCACAGCAGGTGGCGACAGTGCTTCTCATTCATTGTGACATATCTGATAATCAGGCACACTTTGTCATGTTTATGATACCTTCCCTGTATATTCTTGGTTAATATCAAATTGTCAAAATTAAAAGCTCTCATATAATGTCAAATTATCACTGAAAATGTCACAAGTGACAAGATGAAGCTTTGATACAACAGAGATGTTCTTTCGTGTTCGAATTAGTATTACATAAGTATTATGTTTCATCACCTAGTACGCCATTTTTTTCTGCTAAACAATAGAGTGATGGTGGAAACAACAGGGTTATTCTTTAATAATTTCTACATTTTCAAATATTTCCCAGTGGCAAACAGCATTTTTCAAATTCCTTTGCACCCAATATGAAGGAATACTATTTCCCTTCTCTGGTGAAGTGAACAGCATTTCTAAAAATCCAATGTCTGATTAATTTCGTGGAAACCTCATTGCTGGGCTTTATGAATATATGGAGGCTAGTCACTGCAAACCGGAAATTACCGGACACAGGATTACACGAAACAGGCAACACGGAGAATAAAACAAAAGAAGATCATCAAAAGAGATGAACAGACACACATTTATGAATGCACAGTCAAGATCTGTTTGTAATCTGGGATTGTACTAGTTCCAGAGGGATGTGCAATGCAGAAATACGCAAAACTACATGACAAGAAAGAAAGAAGCAAAACAAGTAGAACACCAGGCTGAAACTTGAACCTTGAGGGATCAAGCAAGACGTACATTAATGAAAACCAGGCAGAGGAGATTTATTGTTCTGCTTTGATGGGAGCGACAAATGGGGAGCGAGTCGGAGTCTGAGACCGAAACAACAGCGACAATAATCGGCTGGAATCAGTTCAAAGACATTTGTACCTAAACCTGATATCTGCATGAAAACTGCTCTTGCTCTCCCACTTCAACATCCTGCATTGTAATGATGATTGCCAGAATAAGAATTTAGACATTTGTAGAATTATCATAACAAACACGGGAGCCATCTGCAAGCCTTTATGCTTCAGATGACATTATTTCCCTTTTATCTGATGAAATAAAATGATTTATGACACATAAAAGGAAAGTTGTTGAGGCTGATGACAGAGAAGTGGAAAAGAAGCTTTTTCTTTTTGTGGCCACATTTTTATTTAAGATTCAAGCAAATATCAAATAATCTATTAATAAAGGATAATGATTAAACAGCTCAGGTTGAGGAAAAATGTCAACATTTTTTAAGGTTTCTGTCTTTCAAATAATATTACAATGTTTTCTGATATTAAAACAGAGTAAAAGTCATGAGATGTTGAATTAATCATGAAGCAAAACAATACTCAAAGAAATTACAGTTTTAGGCAAAAACAAATTTAATCTCAATGGGACAAAGAATAATTTATAACGAAGGGTAAAGTTGTTAATAATTCAAATGTTTGCTCATTTTTAATGCTTTTTATAATGTCTCAGATAATTCTTCAGTAAAAGCAAATTACCAGTTTTGTGAGTCATTTTACATTGAAAGAAAAACCCACTTTTAGCTGAATATTGCTGTCATTTGGTGAGAAAATAAGAACCCGGGGGACGACCAAATCCAGAGATCTCGCTGATGCTGCTCGATTTTCAAGTCATTCAAGTCAAACCCCGGTTTCAGTGGGGATTGGGATACCTTTTTACGAGCCCACTGATCAATCAGTCCCGTAATTCAATCCCCCAGTCAATCATGTTTAAATGAATAATTCACAAACCATCACAGAAAGCTCGGGGAATTGGCTCACAAGCAGGGCGCTGCCCTTTAGCTGCAAGGAGAGCTGAATGGAACCGGTCCAAAGGAAAACTAGATTAGATGAAAATGCATCAAAGTAATGTGAACATTGGTGTATCATTGAGCTACATCCAGGTACTCAGGTTAATACGATCAACAGAAACCTGTTCACTTGGCCATCCTCAATAGTTGCCTATTATTGTGAATTCAAATTCATATTCATGAAGTAGTTAATGGAATATAAATATAGCCAGTATAAGTAGAAATGGAATAGAATATATCCTGTTTCATCCTGAGGCAGTTTCTGTTGTGTCTGTTGGTACTTCCTGATGTAAATCAATGTGAAAAACAAAATCAGACAAATTCCTTGTTTCACAGAGGAAAAGTACTAACTTAAAGGAAGATATTATCAAAATCCTAATTATCTGTGATGGAGATATATTTTGTTCTAAATGACTAATTTTCAAAAAAAAAACAAAAAGCAAAACATAACACTATGTTGTGTATTTGTTTATGCATCTGAAAAAATATCATGAGTGATTTAGACTTGTAGGGTGTTGTGGCATCACAGACCCAGATCAGGATGAAATTATACAGCCTCTACATCTTTATCTTCACGTAATTTCACATCATGCCCATTTTGCTGCGTGTCAGGGGAGAGTAACAAATTTGTAACACACATTAAAGAAAAGGAAAGGAAAGAAATAAAAAGCCACACCCCTTGGATGAGAGGGGGAGGAGTCAAGTGGAGTGTCTGACTCCACCCCTTACATGAACAGAGCTGTGAAAACATGCCTGAAAAAGATACCTTTGTATTGTATCTGTGTGGTATTTTGACCAAATCAAGTTGCAGTATTTCATTAAAATCTCAGGAAGTTTTGCTAAGTTTTGATAGAAAAAAGAGCCATTTTCCCCTAAAATCTTTGAAATACAAATCATCAGTTTTTTTTTTTTTTTGTTAATTCAACCCTCATATCAGTTTGTACTTTAAGCACCTATTCTGCTGCACTCGTACAAAATTTATACTGTAATCACAGCGTGCAACTGTAGATGTGTACCACTTTATATTGGCTGTAATTATTGAGATTGCTGCAATGAAGAGTCTTGCTTGACTGTGTTACATGACTCCTTGCTGCACATAACAACTGGTATGAACTGCATTATATATGGTGTAGAATTATAAACCTTCAGTTTTGGGCTTTTTTGGGTAAAATTTATTCTCCACAGCCCTGTGTTTCCTCTCAGTTTACTGTTTCAGAGTAATGCTTGTCAGATGGTGCTTGAATGCAGTCAGCTATGGAAAAATAAGCAAAAACATGCATATTTCAGACGCTTCAAGTTTTATTTGTCTCCACACCACCGGAACATGAAAGCGATCAGAGCTTGTTGCACCACCTTCACTTGGTCAGATTACAGTAACCCATCAGCAGTGTGGTGGCTCTGTCAGGGTACAATAACCACCGGCACACACAGACAGCGCTCAGACGGACAGGTTTACTGTCCCTGATTTCCTTCCTTCCTCCTGCCACCCAGCAGTCCTCTCTCCGAGCTTCAGGCTTTGTGCTTGGTGAAAATGAAGTGCAGTGATCAATTGTGCTTAAAATTTCTCAGAAGGTTTAAAATGGAGTTCTGCAGCCTTGGTCTACCTCTTGAATTTTTTAACTTCGTTCCGTGTGGAAAGACAAATGGCTGCCCTTTATAGAACCGCCTTGAGGAGTTTGATTGTTAATATTGTAGCTGGTTAATATTAAAGAAGACGGCTGTTAAATGCACAAAAACATGACAGCACACTTTTATGTATATTTTAGCATATTTTCTTTGAAAAAGCATTGAGTTTCTTTTTTTGTGCACACATAAAGGAGGGCACATTTTTAAACGCCACACTTTCAGTCCCACAGTTGCAATTTGTCATGTAGCCGTGGATCCTGTCCAGCACGCATACACTTTCTGAGAATAAAGGAATGAATTGCAAATAAAAAAAAAAAATGCCAGGAAAACATAAAATTTGTTGACAGTCAGGATATTGGCTTTGTGACTGGAGAGAAGCTTTATGGCAGGGAGACAAAGGCAGCTGATGTCACTTAGAGGGGTGAAATCTGCTCTACAGCTAATGAAGTATTACACCGCGGTCAGTGAGGTAGCGGCTCTGCAGAGAGCCTACGCGTTGTGCATGCATGTACGTGTGTGTGTGTGTGTGTTGTGGGAGTGGGGGTTTGTTTGTCAGGAGGTTGAGGCAATAATGCTGCCATCAAGAACTGAAGTGTTTCATGCTGAAATGAGCGATGTCAGGGAGTGACGGGGAGCTAGGGAAACCAAAATGAAACTTTACAGACCAGGATAAAAAAGGAATGGTGGTACGTAAATGAAAAAACAGTAAATGTGAATACAAGAAACAAATTAAAGGAAAAATGCGACTAACTGAAAGGAGAAAGTCTTAAAAGCAGTAAACATGCAATTACACTTTGCAGCTTGTACGAGAATATTTAATGCTTTTATAGAAAAAAATAAGGCTAAGTTGTTTCTTTATTTGTATCAAGATGGCATGAGGAAAACAGTCGAAGATTTGTTGAAAGCTGGTTCATCGGCAGGAAGGCAGGCGCTTCATGGACTGTTTAATTGGCTCGTTTTTCAGCAGGAAGCGTGACATCTGCATTTAGCTCTTTGGGAAACACATCTGAGGTTGGAAATAGTGGCAATCGCTGCACAGCTATGACACACGGGCGCTGGTGCCACGAAGAAGGAAAAACAGTAGAGCAGGTCATCATCAGGTGGCTGAAAAGGTAAAATGCAGGTTGAGATCGGACTGTCAGCAAGGAATAACATAGCTTGAGTGTATAAGCCAGTTGAGTGGAGAAGAAACCATAGGCAGTAATCTGCAGAGATGTACGAGGAAGTGATATGACCAGATGAGTCATCCTGTACCATATTCTTGATAAGTGGGTGAGAGCATGTGTGGTGTACACAGAGACAGGAATACTGGCCTAAATGTTTGACCCCTACAGTGAGGAGATCTGGTGGCTCTGCGGGGGTCGTTGTGCTGGTGAAATTTGGGTTCTGCTCCAGGGGAGGGCTTCTCAAATCAGTATAAAGCTATTCTGACCGGAGAGGTAGGTGTCCTCCCATCCTCCTCAAACACGACGCCGTCATCCACATGACACGAGAGCTTGTTGAACGATGTGATGAGCATTTAATTTGATGTAAATCAGATGCGTGGTGTCAGACTTAAATCACGGCTTGTGGTTCAGAAGAAAGTGACTGTACTTTCTTCAGATGGAATGCTCTCTTGAAAGTCACTGTGCAGTGTTGTGGTCAAAGGCCATGATCAACACTGTTCACACTTCTTTTTCCAGAAAGAAATAATGGCAATCATGGAAGCCAGCAGGTTTAATGATAGAGATAAAAAGCTGGCTGGCCTGCCGGAGGGCATCGGGGGTGCAGGGGAATATAAAAGTCCCTGGTTTCAGTCACTGTTTCACTCTGTGGCTTCTGCATCAACTCTGGCTCCTTCCTGTGTTCACCACAGGTCATACAATGTCGTCTAAGTGGCCCAAACAAACCTCTAAAACTCATAATGATCTGGGATCCTGGATCATTCCTCATTTTTGTCAAATGAGGCTGTTTTCATTCAGCCCAAAGTGATCACCGGGAACACACAAGAAAGCACACCTGCTTTAGGTCTTGGGTTCCAGCTCCTCTCCGTTGCCAGGACTTGTTGTGTAATTTTATGCTTGATTATCTTTTTGCTATTACCTCATGCAGACGTGACAACCTAAGGGACATGTCAAAATGCAGAACCATTAAATTATTATATCTTGTTCATTATTAACTGCGTAGTGGTATTCAGACAGTGTGAATCTTCCCCAATGATGCTAACAGGACCAAGAGGGATTGGATAATTGCTGCTGCACACACACATGCAGAAATGGATCAGCAAGGAAATATTTTGACATCTAACTTTTTGATAATTAGTGCAGTTGTGGTTGTCTACTCACATAGTGGAACTGCTCACACGAAATCTCTCAGCGAACTTTTCTCACGGGACGCGACACTAGATATGATACAATTAATTTGTAATAAGAAGCGGACGGGGCAGAGGTGCTGAGGGATGGCAAATCGTAGGGTGGTAATACCAGAACAGCGAGCATCGCAGTCTCCGGGGACTTGCCCACTTGTGCGAATGAATTTTAATGTGTTTTAAATGGAAATAACATTTTGTTTTTAACCCACTGCGAAAAGAGATGCAAAAATTAAGATGCAGAAGTATTCAGGTTGTGTAATGTAGATTTTTTTGTGTCTGTGTGTGTATTTGTTGTTTTTCTTTTTTATATTAGAGGTTAACCAACATAGATATTTCTAAAGCTGATATAATGCAGGTTTTTTTAAATTTAGACCTGATCATTGTTTTAGATGTTTGTCGAGTTTTCTGTTTTCTTCTCTATATGATAAGATATACCACTTTAAACATAACAGCTGACAAGCAGATTTTCTGAACTTCAACTAGCACACTGCAAATTTCTGACGTCAGAATATTGACTTTAATTTCACATGAAGGAAAACTGGGATTGCTTTTGGGAAGTATTGTCTTGCTGTCTTGGTCTCCCGTTCCAGCTGTTGGCCAAAATAATTTAAGACTCCCATCCTGTTCGTTTTTGACAACAACAGTGTTTCTTTACGTCGCTGGGTCACACATCACTGATGTAACTAACTCGTAGAGGTGCGGTTGATATCATGAAAGGGCCCATCAAGAGACTAAAGAAAGTAATGACAGAAGAGACAATGAGAGCGTGATCAAACAAGAGAATGAACACGTAATCCCATCCCCATCCCTTAGCCCTTCCTCTGCCAATATCTCTTGAACTAGAGGGCCGATGGGTATGACTAAAATATTCCCTTATGTCTTTGAACACCCCATGACTTTGTTTTACGGTCATCACAAGTTTCTGTGCATTACTGCGTGTTGCAACCTCTACAGTGGTGACTCCAAACGTCATAATGTCGGTCATCTTACTTTTGGCATGTATTAGTCAGTGAAAAGACATGGAAATCTAAAGACTGGAAGAGTTCTTTGACAGCTAGGAATTCTGATGGATCCGCTTATGGTGAATAGTATTACAGCACACAATAAATTAGATTCATATTTAAATACAGTTGCACAAGGCTGAATGTAACAAAAAATATTGATTTTTTTAAAATAATCCTTAATGTTATCCTTCATAATGCTGAATGTACCTACATTGACGCATTTCTATGCTTAGCTGTGCAGTCATGTTTCCCTGAACTCAGTGGTTTCCATGTATCCCTCCATTTGAAGTGTAGCCTTGGAGAAATCTCAAGTTTAAAGGGATGTATAGACTTTAGCCTACCCCCTTCATCCAAAACAGAGTTGGGACACAACTTCCCCTCACATGAACACTCACAACACAGGAGTAGAGGTAGAAATGAAACTGGGCCTAAACCTTGGACACAGTCATTAAAAGTTTCTTGATCTCCTCACATAAAGGAAAACCCTCCAATCTAATGATCGCATTGATAAATCGGCCTGCTGGTAAATTGGTCTGCCTCTAATTTACTTGGCCAAAACTAAGAAAATGAATGCTTGGGAGGCGTTTGCAGCAATACTCCGTGTGAGCTCACAGTCAGGCATCCGTTTCTCTTTCTCTGGTTCAATTACTGTGCCATTCCCATGCCTGCTTCACCATGCAACATATTGTATCTGTGCCTTCGGACAGTTTGTCTTTGCACTTCACTTGTACGTCCCGCCTGAAGCCATCATTTGTGCCATCAGAAGTCTGTTGTTCCAAGCTGCAGCCTGGTCAGACTGACGTGGCCAGATGGATCCGTTTGAGTTATTTCTTGTCTTGCTTGATCTAATCCCACTGCAGGCAGGAAAGGTTGGAAACACGAGCGATTGAGCGAGGGCAACCTATCGCGTGAGCAGGGAAGACTTTTTAGAGCAAACATTTTAGGGGTGAAAGCGATCAGCGAAGTGCACCTCCTGTGAGCTGCAGGCGCCTAACAAGAAAGCGCCAGTGGTCTGGTCAAAGCTGCGAGAACTCAAACAGTTGGAAATGCAATTTCATCGGCAATAATGCGGTCTCTTGCTTTTTAAGACCTGTTAATTCATCATCAAACAGGCCGTCCAGACGTGAGTCATTCATGAGATTATTCTTTGTTTTCTGCGTGCCCTCTGTCCCTCGCTATTCTTATCCTGCTTAATTTCCTCTCTGTCTCACACCTTTTTTTTCCATCGGCATGTTGACCTTGTCCCTTATTCCACCTTGTTCGATGATCGCGAGATACCCAACAATGTATGTGGGACTGTGTGTGTGTCTGTGTTAAAGGACAAAGAGGAAACACAGAGGTGGGAGAAGGAGCAGCAGTGGGTGGAAAGAGGGGGAGCACTGAGGTGTCCAGCACTTAAATTGCCTGTTTATTTCCAGTCATTGCATCAATTACACTCATACGGCTTGCAAACGAAGTGTGCTGAGTGAGCTTTTGTTTACGTGAGGGAACAGGGTTAAACTAGAAAAACAATTAAGAACGATAGATCCTAAGGTTTTATGTTTTAGTATGAACTTTCTGACTTCACGGGAGTCACAATGAACAAACAGCTGGTCGAAATATTTTGTGTTGTTACGAAGCAGAAACTGTATTTCACATGTGATATGTTCCACATCTTATTGTTTAGTGGGTCCACATGAGTGTGTCGTCAAGTGAGTGTTTTGTGGGGTTTGCCAGTGGTTGCCCTGAAATCAGGAGCGTGATCACAGGCTCTCTGGGGAAGAGGGGCGTGTCTGTGAGGCAGGCTGAGATGATTAGTGGGGCTCAGCGGGCAGAATATATCAGACTCAGCCGAGGGCCCAGAACCATTTCAGCCTGCAACTCTGCAATTTGTCTCCCACTTCACGTCATATAACAGCCTAAATGTGACGTTCAAGCTTGCAGCATGCACACACATGCACACACACACACACACACCCCATTGTTTTGCCTCGTGCATTTCTTCTCATAGTGAGGTAGATTCAGACTCAGGTTTGCTGAGATGCCACATTTTTGTGGTTTGACATCTTACAGAAAGAGATGTTTGATGCTGTTTGTGTAATATGATTACAGCTTTTTTCCATTTTTCTGATACAAAATGGATGTTGAAAGCCTGTAAGGGGAAAATAGACTTCTCAAAGAATCCATCTCCTGCTGCAAAAAGCACAGAACTGAAGAGTCATTTAATAATCAATTGGGTTTTAGACAGATGAAAAAAGAGCTTTATTTCATGCATTTGTTTGCTTATGTCTGGGGTTCTCCTCAGAGGAAAAACATCTGGAAGCAAATTTAAGATGTCCACCTTTATTTTTTTTATATCAAATCATAGGTTTTCCATTATTTCCCCAACTGTATGAATAAAGACCTCATAACAAAAAATTTATTATTGCCTCCATGAGCTCTTGTGAGCACACTCAGTTCAGTCCATTATTGTGTCTACGTAGTTTAGTTTAGCTTACACAGCACCAGAGATATTGTTTTGAGAACTATATGTTATTTTGTTTAAAAAGCACCTAGCTCTCAGTAAAACTGCTGTACTACCAACTCTCTGTCATTCTTCATCAAACCTTCAGAGATGTACATTTGACCTTTTTGCATGCAAAAGATAATTAAATTTGCTGAAGTCTAGCCATTTGTCAAGTCTTCATTTTCATCGGGTTATCACTATTTCAGTCTTATTCAGTATGTATGTATATATATATATATATATATATATATCTATATATATA
>JAOWBL010000006.1:11108645-11120013 GCA_028564865.1 Zenarchopterus dispar | reverse complement strand
GTTCCACAGCAGACGTGTTCGTTTTTCACTCTTTTTTTTTAAACCTAACTTAACTATTAAATGTCAGTAATAGCACTGGAACACACCTACTGATATACAAGAACCACAGGATGTAAACAACAGCAAACATTCATTTTGGTGTTAAAGTTTTCTTCTTATCTAACTCTACATTCCCTAACACATGTTGTTCCCTGCTCCTTATCTTGATGAGCAAGCGATTAAACATATCAGGTCCGGAAACGTGTGCAGCTGATGTTGGTTTGCCTCACATCTGCTGCTGCACGTAAAACCCAAACTGAAGCCGCAAATATGATGAAACTTGCAGTAAAACTGGTCAGTGTCACCAGTTACTGGTTGAGTATTCCTCACTAAAAATGCATTGCTTCACTTGTAAACTGAAGGCTAATTGATCCACTGAAACATAGAATGGGAGGTTGACAGTCGGATCAGTGCAGAGCTCCGCACTGGTCTGTCATTGTGAAGAGAGAGTCGAGGGGTGAGGGATGTTCTGGTCCTCGGAGATCGTGGGGTTTCCTCTGCAGGTTGGTTGGACTGTCCTTTGGAGATGGGATAAAAAGCTCCCAGCTTGGGAGGGACTCGGAGCGGAGTCGCTGCTGCTCCACGTCAAGAGGAGCCAGTTGAGGTGGTTCAGGCATCTGGTCAAGAAGTCCCCTGGGCACCCTGGGGAAGTTTTTTGGGCATGTCCAACCAGATATAGGTTACAGGCAGACCCAGGACACGTTGGAAAGATTACTACCTCTCAACAAGAGATTACTACCTCTTTACTAGGGATTAGTACTGTTTTATAAGAGAGTTCTGTTGCCTTTTTACTGCTGCTTCCCCCTTGACCTGAACTCAAATAAGCAGACTTTAATAGATGGATGGATATTTGTAGATTTACTGTCAATCACTTTAGCTCCTCTACAACTGTTGTATTTAGCATTAATAGGGAAAAGCAGCCGTTTCTGCCCCTTACATGTTGCAATGTCAAAATTAAATCTGTAAATCTTTGTGTAGTTACACATCATTTTCATTCACCTTTGCTAGATTTCTTCCTAACCAGCAGATGTACACATGAGTTTAGATTTAGGCTTGTTAGTTTTATTTATTTATTTTTTTTGTCTTTAGCTATGTTGATGGAAATCAAAGTATCGATACTATAAGCATCTGCTTTAGCTGAGCAGGTAGTGTTTTAAGTTGAGATGTGAGTCATGCACAGACCAGACCTGGAAGTTGCCTTATTAACTCCCATCTTTCCTGCTGATCCTTTCTGATCTGAATAAATTTGTTGAAAGATATCATTTTTTTTTAATGATGAAATTTGACTTTTTTTTCCTCATGCATTGTTAAATCATTAGTTGAATTGAAATATATATTTTTTTTATTTTCAGAGCTCTTTCTTTGTGCTTTGGTTGGTGAGAGTGGACCAAAACAGTCGCATCTCAGGCCGAGGAAGCCAAATAATGAGCTGAAAGTCACTTTCACGCTCTGCAAAACCAAGTAGAGCTGAAAATTGAGGTGATAATTCTCTGTTGATTTACCACTAACATTTCACTTGATTAGATTCTTTTTATATTTGATGCGTTCGGCAAATGAACATGTTGATTAAAGTTGCTTTAACACATTGCCATGGCCTTTAAAGCATATGAAGAAATATCAAAGAAACAAAGATTAAATGAAACTAAGAGATGAATTACTCCTGAAAATAAAACGACATTCACTGCTGTTATTAAGCCCTTAGGTTTCCGTGGGAAATGTCAGAGTAAATCCTTGTATTAGAGGAAACTACTTTTAATCAGCTGCTGAACAGCCAATCATACTGGCCTGGCTCATTACTGTCAAAACCAAAGAGCATGAAAAACATGGATGACAGATTTAGTGGCTTGGCTCCATCCCTGTGGGATGCATATACAGTTTTATGGTAAGGGAAACAATTCATCACAGAGCCATTCATCAGTGGATAACTTTTAATTAACGTGCAAACGTGCGGACCTTTAAAACGCCAGCCTCAGCTCGCTAAACTCTCTCGAGTGTCCGGGTTGTTTGTTTCCTTCTCCTCACGTCCTCACCTCTTCTTCTCTCTTCTTCCTCTTTGCCCTTAAAGTGTGATTGGTCTATTTACTCATCTGCTTTCACTCCAACACTGCCCCACTCTATTTTCACAGCTTCTCTTTTCCTCTCCACTCTATATTCCCTCCATGTTTACATTAGCTGCACTGGCCAGTCCTTGTGGATCAGTCCCTGCCTTGTGTTTTGGTCAGCGCTGCCCTCTATTTCCAGCATTTCATCATGTTAATAGCCCTCAAAATGAGCCCGTTCATTTTCTTACATCTGTGTTCGTGTTCCTTCCTCCCTCCCTTTGCTTTCCTCTCCCCTGCCTTGAATCAGCGACATCAAGGCTGAGAATTGAAAGAAAAAGGCTGACGAAAGAGAGCGGGTGAAGAAAAAATTATTCAGAAGGCTCAAAATGGAGTCGACACGAGCAAACTGGACTCTCGCGGCCCTTGATGTAGAAAAGATCACATCATAGAGGAGGGGGGGGAAGACAGTCTAACAGATTGATTCTAAATGAAATTAAAAAGGACGAGGAGGAGAAGGATATTGAGTAAATTGAGCATCACATACTGCATTACAGTGTCTCTTAATTAACCGTGTAAAAGCTTTATTATTAGGACGAATGCACTCTTGGGTTAACGAGGGAAGAGAGGATGCTCTTTGAGTTGTCATTGAGATGGTCCACCGAGGAAAAACTGAAACAACAAAGCATCGATTGGGGAAAAGAGCAAAGGCAAGTTCAGGATAGCGATGAAGAAAGGTCCAAGCCAACTGTTGGTGTGAAATAATCTCTCTTAGTGTGTTTTGTCTCATCTTTGTCATCCCAGTCGATACCGCTCTCCGCCACCTCCCTGCCAGTGAATACACATTATGTGCAGCTGCATTGAAAGTCTGATCACATCGCTGGGTTGCTGTTTGTGTGTGAGAGCAGTGTGTGTGTGTGAAATCACTTCAGTTTCAGGTCCTGCACCTTTTCTGTCTATCGCTAATGAACCACTGTGAGGTAGAAGCTATTTAAAATACATAGACATACTCATCTGAATCTTTTAGTCATTCCCACTTGGAGACGGCAGCCTAAGGATTCACCATAGCAACAGAAATATCAATCTGATCGTTAACACAGGCACCAATTTGATTGGATGTTACAAGTTTGCGCAGTGTTACAAGAAATCTTTTTTTCCCCGTCTTAATGAATGCTGAAAAGATTTATTAATCTCACACCTGTGCCTTCAAAAACAATTTAAACAGAGGGGTAACTTCAGGATTCATTACAATTTGAATGATGTGAATTATTGTCCTCCAGCAGAGCCAGGGTGGCTGCGATTTAAGTCTTTATGCTCAGCTAAACACGTCTTGCAGAAGAAGGAATACACGTGTTGCATGCATATGCCAACAATGTTTAGCAAATAGCGATTTTGTAAAGAGAGTTCTCTCAGAAGCTTGATACCGCTGTCTTGCCTGTCCTGATGTTTGGCCATGACTCACCAAGGTAGCAAATGCCTAGTGAAAACATAAATGCACACAACAAAAAGTATGATATGTTAGCTTAAATAAAGTGAGTTTAGAGTGGTGGGTTAGTTCTGGTTTATCAGGGTTTTATGGTGCATTCCATTTACCTTGGAAGTTGGAAGTCGGAACTGGGAATGACGTTACACTCAAGTTGACTTTCCAAACAGTTGCTGCTGCTAGACACTGTTAGCAATGCTAATTCACAACAATTCTGTTTATGTTCTTTTAATACATTCTAACATCCTACCATCACGTCCACTGTTAAAATGTGAACAGTACTATGTGCAAATGTGACTCAAGATGAATAAAATAAGGACACTACGTTGCCAATAGTAAACTTAGTGGATTGTTTCCTTTGTTGGACCGAGTCGCAGGTGAAGCTCAGGCAGGTGAGGTTTCTCCAACTTTCCAAGTTGGAATACCAACTTTAGAGGGGGTTCAGCTGAAACTTCCCACGAGGAACTTGAAAATTCCAACTTCACAGTTCCAATTAATCACAATTAATCAACAGCCAGATAACAGGTAGCTCAGTGAAGGATAAAGTACAGGGTATAACAGCTAATCAAGCTGTTCTTGAAGTTAGAAATATATGAGCCATAACGTACGGCATTTTAAAGTCCCATTTAGTGGCAGTCAGCTGCCACTGATGGCAGTCGACTGAAGTAAATACAGATATGGTATGGGGATAATCGTTTCCTGTCATTATGCTAATTTTTGTATTAACCTTCAGCATAAGACTGGCTTTGTTCTTCTCATCCAAGTCTCAGAAACAAAGAAAGAACATCCCACACAAAATCTTTATTCACCACACAATTATCCAATTTCATCACAATAAAGAAGTAATGAGCTGGCAGAGAACTGATGAAAAATATACTGAAATGCATTTTAATTACATTGAAGAAGTCAGAGCTTGACATTAGTGTCAAGAAACATGTGAGCTGAAAATTTAAGCATTCAAACAGCAAATATGACCTTTTTTAATATCACAGTACTGGAAAACATTTGGTACTATGTATTCATTGAGGTTTAGCTTGACAGCTGTGTTGCAGTCATTTCTGGTTGCTCAGCCACATCAGAGCTGCGGCAGTCCAGATGGGTGACAAAGAGTATTTGTGAGCCTGAGTCAGCAGATTTAACACATGGAAAATCTGCAATAGCAGCTGCAGCAGTCGGTTGTCTCAGATCAAACTAAATGTGGCTCTGGGAAGGAGGAACCACGGTGCTGTCACTGTGATTGACGGCTCTTGTTAAGGGCAGGATTTCTGAGGGGAGAACAGCAGCTCTGTCTTGTCAAGGTCAATCGGGAGGTGTTTGGCAGGAATCCAGTTGGAGATTTCAGCTTGAAAATTGGTGATATGGAACCCGACCTGTGTGTTAGAGCTGGGAATCAGAAGGTCAGCTAGGTGTCATGGGAGTGATAAGAGGAATTATAGGATGTGGTGACAGAGCCAAGAGGTTTAGTGCAAAAGGAAGAAGCTGGTTTTGTTATGCCGGACCTCCTTGGAGAGAAAGATACAGATTCCTCTGGGGATCCCTGTAGCAATGTTTTGTAAAGGTACAGTCCAGGGACTGGACAGATGGCATCTGATTTCCAAAGTGGCAATGTCCTCAACAAGTCTTGAATCACTTGTTGTCACCAAACAGCCATGTCTAACCTCGATTTTAAAATTCTAACTTCTAATTCTGGCAGCATCCTGGTGTAGGGATTAGCACTGCGATGTCAGCCAGTTTTCTGGCCTCCTCTCAACAGCTGAAAAACAAGTTTGTAATGTTTGGTGACTTTAAAATCAAAGTTTATTTTTGTAGTACATTTGAGACAATCTTGGTTTTAGCAAAGTTCTGTAGAAGCTTTACAAATTTATCCTCAAGCACTGAAATAAGCAATAACATCAGAGTATCATCAGATAAAACGAAAATGAAATTAAATAAATAAATGAGCTGAGTCCACGCAATAAAAGGCAAGATATTCTGCTCAACCAGCTAAAATCGGTTTCAGAAAATAATCAAACATCTGGGCCACGCTTAAGCGGAAGGATGACAGAGAAGCCAGAACAAAAACTCCATCTCTTCTAGTTTTCGAGCCTGGATCTAAGACTGAGTGACAGCGAGTGGTTCGTGAACCTCAGAGTTCTGGCTGGAATGTGAGGATATAAAAGTTCAGACAAGTATGGTTCTTTCATTCCTTTGAGACTCTTAAAAACAAGCAATGAAATTTTAACCCGCATCCTAAAATGGACTGGGAGTCGGTGCGGGCAGACCAGAAGGGGTGCGATGCGATCACTCAGTTTCTGTCTTGACAGAAGTGAAGAGTGTTGTTTCTCTCTGTGTGGTCCTGTGATGGACTGGCGACCTCTGAGGTGTGCCTCACCTCTGTACTCCGTCTCTCACCTGATGATAACTCCATTCCTGCTGCAGCTCTGAACATGATGAAACAGGTTCAGAAAAATGGATGGATGAGCGATCGCTTCATCAGAATAATCTGCAGAGAGCAATTAGACACGTTGAACCGCGTGGTATGGTTTGCTGCACAATCTTTGCTGCTGCTGTTGTCTTGTTCTCTGATACATTTTGACAAACTTCCCGGTTGTTATGGTAATTAAACAGTTGTTGTCCTCATTTGTTTTTGCTTGTAACTGCTTTCTTGGGAAAGTTGAACATAAGTACATAAGAAACTTGGCCTTTTCCTTCCTCCTGTGTGTCAGTTTGACTTGAATGAGTACGCTACTCCGCCACCTGGCACCGACTATAGTTTAATCACAGCCTATTCCATATAACTGATGATACACTGGCACTGCCTGCCTGGTACGCAAATATCTGGCAACACTAGCATTTGTTACACTTCCAGTTCGGTGGCGAGATTATATATCTAAGTCCGAACGCAGGTTTTCGTTTGCGCTTCACATCTGTGTTGAGCATTTATCTGCGTCTCAGGTTTTCAAACTGTGCGGCGAAGCTCCCTGGTGGAGGTGACGGAGATGCGATGGGAAAGCAGAGAGGCAAAGGTGTGAAACAAATATGGTACGTGAGATAAATGGGACAGGTGCATGAAACGCTCCGAAAAACAACAGGTTGGTATGACGACGGCGTTCTCGCTGAGATACTGCAGCTGGTATCGTGGCGGTGACAGTAACAAACAGCTTGTAAACTCAACTCACAGACTTTAAAAGCTAATCAAATAACGTGCAATTAGCATGCAGAAACACCACTTATTCCACTGACTTGGAGTCCCATTAACAGTGTATTTTTGATGCTTATTATTATTAGTTTTAGAAGTCGGACCAGATTGAGGCTTGGTTTCGTGACGGTAAGCTGACTTGTCAGGCTGACTCAAGCGAAGAGGGCGTACTGGCTTGTGTCACAGCAAATTCTGTTTTAAGAAGAAGACACACTCTGCACTGACGCAAAGACAAAGCGGTGAGACAGGGATGGACAGGCCTGCTCTGCAAAGTTTCAGAGCCTCTTCTGGGAAAACAAGAGGGGGAATTTGGTTTTCAAGAGCTTCGAATGCCATTAAATGTTTTCTTTTTCGAAAAAAGCTTTTTGTGCCGGAGTTTGTGGCAGGAGGCCACAGTGCACGCTATGAATCAACCACGCAGTGTTTTGAAGTCTGTGGGTCACTCTCGTCGATAGAAAGCCCATGCACAAATCAGAAGACAGCAAGACAAATCTCACAAAAGATATGTCTCATGCTTTTCAATTTCTTCCCTCCATAACAGCTAAAATTTGCAAGCAGATTTCATTCTTTTCATACTGGTCTTCTTTCCATCGCTCTGTCTCATTCTTCTCAGCTGCTGCTTCTTCAGCTCCCTCCTCTTCTCTCACTGGCCAAATTAATGCGGTAGTCAGGGGACACACCTGATGCAGAGTTTAAGAGCTAATACCAGCTATTACGCACTTTAAATCCAAACAAGTGGCAACTCAGAAAATCAGAAGAAATATGTAAAAAGAAAAAAAAAGTGACTGGAATATTAAAGGAAAACTATACAAGGTAGCAAGGACATGTGTATGCAAAGTATCTTGAGAAGGCAGTGCAACAAAAAGCTGAGCTTGGCCCAACTTTACACCAATGAATTTGTCCAGTGCAAGGAAGTCGTAACTAGACATCGATTTCACTGCATTCCAGGGAAGTTTCTCTTTAAGTGCACACCTTAATGCAACCTTAATGCAACCCCTATCCTCTCAGTGTCTGCTAGCTGTCCATCTCAAGCGTACACTGTAAAAAGCAAATAAATAAATAAAAAGTACATGAAACCAGCAGAGTGTATCAGGGCTCAGTAAAGAGGAAACAGAGCTGGAACAACCTGCCATTGCTCCAGCAAGTCGCTAACAATCACGTACATAGAGGTTTGGGAGGTTTCATATTGGGGCAATTTATCAGGGAGTCCTGGAAGGAGAAAGGAGAACTTAGCCAGCTCTCTATGTTTTTTTTTTAAATGTTTACTCCTAATATCAACTGATGTGACAGTCAGAAATTGCTTACCCTGCCTTTAAAGCTTAATCTGTTTTTTTTTTTTTCTTGTTAAAGTAGAATGGAGTCAACAATCATTCTAAGTGCACATCAGATTTGGTTCAAATATATAGAAAATGATAGTTTAATATATGGAGAATAAATCATTTAATCCTCCAGCCATGAGTGGATGAAAAAAAAAAAACAATAAAAATAGAGAGTGAGGGACTGTATATGATGTACAGTAACAACACACCACTGGCCATGTAGCACTGATCTGTGATGCCGTTAGTCTCGGCAGAAAAGTGCCATCTTGACATTTGACTGACACTGATGGTCACATGTGATCCCTTATGGTTTCCCTGTCACTTTCTTTCTCCACAGGGAGCAGATCCGGCATCAGAATTGACAACTAATCTACATCAAAGCTGAAAAGCTGAAAAACCCAGAAGAAGGAGCTTGTCCTCTAAATAGAGAGAGCGCGCTTCTACCCGCCACCAGCCGCTGCAGCGCGCCAGAGTTTATGGACTACACGTCGACAAGAGCCTGAGAAGATACCGTTTGTAGGCTTTGAAGGAAAGAGTAGTGCAGATGGTGTGGCAGCACCTCAAACCCTGTCAGCCCCACTTCAAAAAGTAAGCTTATGATGTGGATTATTTTCTATTTTTTTTTTCTTTTTGTAAGCTTTAGAAATGTATGCACAGTACTGTTAAAGTTTTACAGTGTAAAAAAAGAAAACTAAAGTAGGATTAAAGATCAAAGTACTTTCTGATGGTTCTTTTATGCTTTTTAACCCTTAAGGTTTTTTGTTTGTCCGTGATGAACAGATGTTTCTCTAAAAGATAAAGAACAAAAAAACACACAAACAAAAACAATACTTACTACATTTTCAGCATTCAGATGGATGAACATTTTATCTGTTTGGCAAGTAGACAAAAAAAGGTTTTTAAATGTTAAAATGTGTTAAAACAACAATACCATTCAAAATCCCAACATATTCTTTCAGAAATTATTATTGTTTTACTCTCCAAGCAAATGAAATGTATTTTTATTTATTGCTACAGCAATCTTTCCCTAGACAATGCCAAGTTCTGTGCAAGGTTGCTTCTTTACAAAGAAGAGAAGGCACAAATATAACTGTAATTAGTGAGAGAATAAAAAAAAAGGCTAATTTAAGCAATATGTGAATGCACTTCTGAAAACCTTTGAATCAGATCAGAGTTTCAAAAGCATCAGCCTGCAGGAGGTGTTTTTCTGTGAAATGCACAGATGTGTTGGGAAATGACTTGAGCATGTATCTGCTGGTAATTATCTTCACCTTTTTTTTCTTTTTTTTAAAAAAAGTATTTTAGTCTAGTAGTTTAGTTGCACAAACACAACTAAGGGAGCCACTTTGAATGTAGCCCTTTCTCAGACGATGGCACTAATTAAATACAACCTAAATGAAGCCACGGAACAAAATAACACTTATCAACGGCTAAATAGTGAGCAATAAAGCTCAGTTATCTCCTTCATTCTCTCCTTTTGGGCAAAAGGCCAAACAAAGCAATTAGTTAAAGTTTCTTTCAAAGCCAGCACTCATTAACAAAATTCAGCTGCTGTCTGTCAGTGACTTGATGTGAGATTTGCACTGAGGCACCAAGACGGTCTGGATTCTCTGTACCAAAGTCCAAATATATTAATCGACAAAGGATTTTTCCTCCTCTGCGTAGAAGACATTAGTCTTTCTAAAATGAGAGCTCATGTAAGAAAACTAATCCTTTCATGCCCTTTTGTCTTTTGGTTGACCCTATATATCAGGACAAATCCAGTCTATTTTGGGTTTTAAGCCCACTCTGACCAGACAATGCAGGGTGAAAGTAAGAAACTAAGAAAGTTTTGTTCAGATATTCAGAGAGCGGCATCTCAGGATTCAAAGCAGCTTCTACTTAAGACCAGAACACTCCCACATCTGATGTTTCATGCAGTAGAAACCCACACATCCTGAGGAGTCATACTCAGTCGTACTTTTCTGTGTCTCGGGGGCGGCATGTATCTACTTCTCCAGTTATTTCTCATACTCTTAACTCATATACTTTTAAATGGGACAACAGTAGATTGGATTTACCGAGAAAAGCCATCCTACACATATGAGCAATTTGAAAACAAAACCAGAAATCCGTCTATATTAGGTTTGGTTAATAATCAGGGAATGAACGTTCTAAGTTGCATTGCTGTCGTAATTTCCTTTGGAAGAAGTTTTATTAGACAGAAGTGGGTTTTAATTTGACGGCATTTGCATTGTGATATTTACTGCTTTAGTCAGTTAATGGCAAAGCATGCACACTGGTTGGCACAGGGAAATAACAAAAGCTACTCAAAGATAAGGCAGCAAAAATATAGCGAGAAGCTGCAACAAAGTAAAAGGAGGAATTAAAATATGCATGAATGAAATGTGAAGAAAACAAATTCCCAGAAGGGAAAGATACAGTAGGACATACAGTACTGACAGCTGACAGACCAGGCAAAAAAAAAAAAAAAAGAAAAAGAAAAAAGAGAAAGGGGGATAACACAATTGCTCGGCATAATAATGGAGCAAAGAAAACTGGGTTTCTGTCAGCTGCTTGACAGGTGAGAGGAGAAACTGTAACAGCGAGAGCAAAGAAGAAAATATGTGCGAGGCTCAGTCCTGCAGTTTCGAAACCATCGCAGATTGAAATTTAGTGCTTAAAGGTCCTAAATGCAAGTGAAGGCGCGCACTTGACATGGGAAAGCACATTACAGTCCAGAGTTTGATGTGTAAAGAGTGATGAGGAAACTGTAGCTGAGTATGTGGACATCTGAGTCTCTGAGAGGCAGATGAGTAATACAGTGAACTACATAATAAGATGGTGAGATCTCGACACCAGGTGATGGCTTTCATTAGATTTTCACAGTAATACTTCTATTTTGGTGGATATGGGGTAGGTGGATGTGAATTTCATTTGAAAAGGCTATTCTACTATGAAACACTTAAACTGCATGCACAAATGTTCACAGTGGGAAAAAGAATCTTAGTTGATTTTTTTTCTACACCTTCACGTCACAAGACAGACTTGATTGACACTTTTGATCCACATTTTGTTCTGAATATATTCTCCACAGGGAGTATTTCTCTTCGCTTTGTAATATAATCACGTGAGGTATGCACTTAGTACTCTGGATTAGGTTTTGTTTTGAATGAAGACTAATGCTGCATATATCCATTCAGAGGGCTGTGATTGTAGAAAACAGAAGGTTTCTCAATAATATCCAAACAACAAACAATCACAATTATTTCACATGATGTATTAGTGGCCAAATGACTGTATTTATATTTTATGAGAAGCATCAGAGACC
>JAOWBL010000006.1:11057764-11108545 GCA_028564865.1 Zenarchopterus dispar | reverse complement strand
AACAATCACAATTATTTCACATGATGTATTAGTGGCCAAATGACTGTATTTATATTTTATGAGAAGCATCAGAGACCTCCCATGTAGCCTTGTGTCCAGTAAATGCTGCTTGACTTTGAGCTGACACAGACCAATGACTGTTGTGACTTGGCAATATCCTTAGCTGTAGTTTCATATCGGGTGCCCTGCATCGTGCAGAGCGAGCAGTTCAACGGTGGCCGTCTCAAAGGTCACGGAACCTAAGATAGCCTGAGACAATTTTCTAAACCAGAGCTGGGCGATAGGCCGATCTCGAAACAGAATCAAAAAGAAAAACAAACTCGGTAACAATGATAAGCTTCAGACACATTTCCTGAATAATACAACACAAAATACCGGCACCATAGCACTGCAAATAATTCTGCCTTGATGGCCTGTTTGCCAACCATGCCCACTTCCAGGTGTGACAGCTGTGTAATACTTGGAAAAAGAACTATGTTGAAGATGCACACGAGTGAACGTATGACTGCATGTGGAACCAAAGACAGTGAAACTGTAAGTGAAAATAAATCTGAACTCGCTTTTTCTGAGTTGAAGAAAGGCGAAACGTCGTCAACTGTGTGGAAACGATTTGGTTACTATAAAAGAGATAAGGAGCAAATTGAGCCGGTCTGCAAGATGTATTGGTGGTTTGTACACGCCACAGCCAGAAACACAATAATCTTTTCTATCACCTGAAAAGGTACAATCCCACCGAGCACATCGACTGGGTGAAAATGCAGGCTCATGCTGGCCCAATCACTCACAGGCCGCAACTTTGGTGGGAAGTAGCAGTTTATCTGCTGTTAGCAGCGCTAGCGGTCACGGTGCCAGATGTGCATTAGCAAAACAACAGCCAGTCACTTTGTCTTTTGTGACAATTGACCAACATGAAAAACATTCAAAGAGGAAAAAAATGATGAGTGTCGCTTCTTATTTCTATATCTCATTCAAACTGGTAACTTGTGATATGTAAAAGCAGATGAAACATTTTTCAAATTTAAATTAATGTCACCTGATATTGCTCTTAAATCTTTAGGTTTTACAGTTTTGACCAACTCCAAACAACTGAAGCATGAAAACCAGTAGTCTTCTGCTGTTCACTGTTCTATTAACTAACAGTTGAGTTTCCGAATGAGCCAGAAGCTAAAATCCACTCGTGTTTGGTTTTATTATACCTTTACAAACATTAAAAAAGGCTTGCTTCACTTGGATTGGACTGGCAGTATGTCTCTCTTGACTAGTGGACTTCATGTAGGTTCTTTGTTGTTGTTGTTGTCATTTTAATTTAAACATTTGGAGGTGAACTTTGTTTTGTTTGATGTGTTACAAAATGTACTGTATATTTTAAGTTAAGCATCTTGTTTCTTCCAAGTTAGTTTATATTTCAACAAAGGAAATGTCTTATTTCTTCATGCTTTAGACAGGAATGCTGAAAAAAATGAGTCTCACCAAAGTTATATTTTTAAAAATATCAACATCAGTCAAGATGTGAAAATTGTGTTCACTTTTATTTTCCCCATATCTCCCAGTCTTATCTGGCAGTGTCAGAAATTTTCTGACCAATTAATTTAAAGGAAAAAATGATGCATTGATCAATGCGACTTCTGAAGAATCCAAAGAAAAAAATAACTTGGACTCCAAAGGAAATTCAAATTCTGGGCTCAATTCCGTGGGGTAGTTTTAGTCTCCATTACAAGACATCACGCAGTAGCTAGAATTTTCCAGAATCTCTGTAGAGACAAAATATATTCTTTCCATGGGTTAAGTACGGCGAACTGCCCTGAAAAGTTGTAGAGGATGAGTTGATGTAAACTCTTCTTACTCCTCAGCAGCAGCACTAGTGCTTGCAAACAGCAAAATTAAACACACCAACCATGTCAACTCCTTCAACATTAATGTTGTCATTCCATTTGTTCTTCTTCTTTTTTTAACTCCTTTATTTTCCTTCTTCTTGATTTTTTTAATCCTGGTTTGCCAAGCACCATTAAGCAAAAGTGTTGCACTACCACTACCAGATTTAATGGAGTGCTAGTTTGCTAAGTCAGTAGATCCTGCCGGTTCCGTCACTTGTAAATGGAGACATGATGGCTGAAAGGACCGAGGGGGAGGTTGGCCATGTTACAAATTCACCCTCCCAGGTTTTAACCTGGACCCTCAAATAAGGGATGCATGTCTTTTGTGAGACTACACCATTTTCAGTGTTCACCATTAGTGCTGATGATGCTATTCTACATCAGTTATCGCCTATGATTCAGGAGCCTTCATCAATGTAAAGTCTACAACAAAATATTCTTTATCTTGTATCCGAGATTAAGCAAAGACCTGTTATGAAGTGTGGAATTATTGATGCTAACTGATTGTAAAAGTTAAATATGATATAGCTCCAAATACAGGTATTCATATTTGGGCATTAATAGAAAAATCAGTAACTTGAAACAACATTGCTGTCCAGTAATAGTTTAGGTTAACATGACTTATTCTGACGGGACTTCAAAAATATAAGATTCAACTGCAAATTTGGCCTCAGTTTAAACTGATGTGAACCTAAGAGTGCAATAAAAAATATAATTAATACTCCTCAATGGAAACACTGAATGTTAGTTTTTGACAGCAAAATCTGTTTTTAAATACATAAAGTATGTAAGTGATCAATGAAACACACATACTTGTTGTTTTGGTGACGTTAAATAGACTGTAGGGAGAATGTGGATGGTTGTTTGTCTCATGTGGCCCTGTGATGGACAGCCGACTTGTTCGTGGTGTACCCGCCGCTCACTCGATGACAGCTGGGATTTACTCCAGTCTGAACTGGATCAGGGAGAAACAAGCTGAAGCAGGTAAATAAAATGGATAGACACAGAGAGGTTCCCACTGATGATATTGTCTTCTTTTTCTTCTGTGATGATCTGAGGTTAATTTCCACCCTGAAGGATGTGCTTTGTTTTGTGACTGGGCCTCCCACAGCCTTGTGTTTATATCTCGCCAGGGTTGAATTCAAATTTAACCAATTAAGCTAACCAACCTCCCTGTCTCTGTCTCTCAGAAGGAGGAAGAAAAAATCCAATCAGAGCTGCTGCTGAAGCGTGACAACCACAGGCTGACTCCTTGACTTAAAGGAAGAAGATAAATTAGTCTTTATAAGTTCCATTTAAAATGATCAAGTGCATTTTCTCAAAATGGAGAAAGCAGTTCTTCTCGAGATTGAACTGTTTCCTCTATTTTGTGTCCTAGCAACATTAAAAGCTTAGCAAATTAATCCAGAAGCCAGAGAGGCCTCAATCAAAGTCTGCGTTATGACCACAGACGGAGGTTGGAACATTGGAAGTTTACTTGTCGACTACATCAGCAAGCTCACGTGGTTTTAGTATTCAACGCACACAACAGTATGTTTTCTGAGCCCTGTGCGTACTTGAGAGTTCAGTCACTTCAGACCAGTTTGTTCTGGCTTTCTGTGGTCTCTAAGAACAAATTGAAACAGGGAATGGTAGTTTTAAAAAAGTACATTTTTATGTCATATAAAAAATGCAGTTTAGCATATGAAAAAATGCTAGCTTGGAGGTCGGTTTCATTTCCCTGGCAGACAGGACGGCCATCTTGGTGCGCTATAAACACCAAGGATTAGGCCTGCTGATGGGAATTTAAGAACTGTGGTTGAATATAGTGAAATAAGGTAAGCTTTGTGCGAAGAACACCATGAACACAGATACAGGCTCTTTGGTGGTTTCACGTGTGCGTGTGGAGTCATTAAATGAGAAGATCAGTTGCCACTCAGATCCTGGAAGATCAGTGGTGTTTGCGTCAGGTTGCTGGACAGTAACACATTATTACATTGTGGACAAAATTGTGTTGAAATCAGTTTTTGAAAATTTCAAATAGTGAGCTGAAAATATTGTCCTTGTCCTCTTTCTCCAAATTCCCAGATATTTCCAAGCCGTGCATTTTAGTTGTTTTTTGTTTGTTGTTTTTAAATAGACACAAACCATTTTTTTTAATTTGTCAGCATAACTGTAATTTTAAACTCAGTTGACCAAAACTCACCTGAGCCTAAATCATATAAAATGTGTCTGCGCTCCATCATCTTTAGTCTCCATCTGTGGTTGGTCCACATTTGTATGGTACTGTTAATTTCTCAAAACCCTACAATATATATATATTTTAAATAACATATTTTAGGACATTTTGTCCTAATATATGGCTGATTGTTTTTAACATATTTGACCCTATTCCATAATTTCTACCCATTTTTATCCATTTCCAAATATATTTCCAAAAAGCCATTAAACAATAATCTTGCAGACAGATAGAGACCACGCATCCGTTATTCTTTCATATCATATATTAGTCCTAGACACTGCAGTTTATAGGAAACAATTCAACCCATGGGCCTATGGGTTGTATTCAGTTCAAAAATAAAAGTTAAAAATCATAAAGAAAAGAACTTTAAAAAATCATACATTTGAACATCTAAAAATGGTTTGGAATATTAATGCTTGGGCGCTTAAACAAACCCACTAAATACCTGATGCGCTGATCCGGGGCTGACAGTATCCATCCTTCCATCAGAAAAGACGTCTTTAAAATGGCGCAGGATATTGTCTCTCAATTCTGTAACTTATTATCAGACATTAAAAGTGACAATCAGTACTGATTATTCATCCATTTATTGATCCAACGCAAAGAAAGTGCATTCGCAGTGTTGTCATTCTTTATGGTGTGTATGAGGAATTACTAATTGCATAATTAGCAAATTACAGCAGATGGGAACGCCATCTATTTTGAGTATTTGGCTTTAAAGTACTTTAAAATCAAATTGGGCCTTGACAGCAGCCATATTTCACAAGGAGACAGAAAAGCATTGTTATTTGTGTAGCTACAGCCACAAAGCAAATTGTTTGTTGGATTACTGTAAATATTTCAAAGTGGGACATTTATTGATGAGCCTCAGCTCCTATTAAGGTGACTGACTCCTCTGTAATAACCTTGAGGGGCCTGCTGGATTACATTATTGATGAAAGTTAGTATGCAATACACCGCTAACAAAACCCTCGCAAAACCCTGTCTACTCATGCAAGATTTTGTCCGAGCTTTGCTTACAATGCAGGAGCATAAAACTACAGGGAGCTGTGGCTCTTTTGTTAATGCTGAAAGGATTTAGCTGCAATCTGGCTGTCCTGAAGAGGAAACATGGAGGAAAAGGAATTGAGAGGCGCGAGCAGCTCAAGAAGAGCGGACCGGACATTAGGCTCATGGCATGACAGAACGCATCATGGTGCTGTAAAGATAAAACACATTATAGTGCTGTAAAGCTATATATCAAGTCACTTCAGGGTTCTGTGAGCTGCACAGCCACCAAGACACATAAACAACCCCAAGGTGAATCCCAGCTGTGAAGCACTGAAGCAGTTTCACAGTTTCTGCTGTTTTTCAGAACCATATTTCAAACTTAATGCAGTAAGCACACAATGGGAGTTGTGACTGAAATATTTAAGTATGATCTTCATATTCATATGACAATTAAGTGTAAACACGCAGGGTCGGTAAAAGTGCTTTGACTCTTATAAACATGCATCTGAATAACAAAAGCAGAATTAGCATTTTAGCTAAACGTCCTGGTTCAGATGTTAGTGTGAACAGGTCTGAATTTTATTCATAGTCTGCTTTTATTACAATCTTGGTAGGGTTTTGAATGGCAAATACAGATGTTAACAATGAATCATTATCATTCATTTAATCACTTAAATTATATTTAAACAATTTAAATAAAACAAATAGTTGATTTTAACTTACTGTATTTAAGTCTAATTTTCTCTTGTGATGTACTTTCACATAATAATGCTTTTGAGGATTGTAAGGTAGTGTGTCTGGAGCGATTAAAGTAGAGAACAGACATGCTAATGCAGATCATGTTTTAACGTCTCAAACAGATAATTTATTGTCATTTTTCTCTAGATGCAAAACCACATTCCTTATGTGCACAAGTCACTTATAAAATTAGACTCTGACTAAACCATTATCTAAAAAACAGCTCAAACTACACAATACTTTAGCCCAAATGATTTAAATGTACCCTCTCAAACTCCTTTATGAGCTCATATACTTTATGAAACACCTAAAAGTTAACCAATATTCTTGACAAAAAAAAAAAAAAAGCATATTAAGAGGAAATCAAACTAACAATGCTGGGCCGGCGCCTCCTAAACACCATACCTGCATGGTGAGTCAGAGAAAGGGAACACACAAATTATAAGTATATTCAATACAATGGTCAACCTATAACCAAATAAATATTTAAACTAACATTGTGTGTTTGCTATTTATCTCCCTAAATACGTCGGTGTTAATCGTTGCATACCACAAACAAACCCAGGGTAGTTAGTGAAGCACTGCTACAAAAGCAATAGCAAATTAACCGAAAGTTTAAAAAAATAAAATACAACATGCAGGATGAAGTAGCTAGTGGTGAGGAAAATAACTTACTTTGTCACAAGGATAATAAAATAAGATGATGTAAATGAGATATTTGGATTAGGGTGTTAAATAACTCCTCTAAGGTTTGATTAGAAACGTGAAACATGAGTAAGATGAAACATAGCAGATGCGAGTTACATCAGCACTCACTTACAACCCACTCCCACAGCAACGACGTAACAACACCTGGTGCTGAGTGTTTCTGACATGTCTTTGTCATACCAATAAACAACCAATCACTTTTCTTCCCACTCAATACACAGGTAAGAAGCCCCGCCCCCAGGTATGATTTCTTTACCTAGCTCCATCTGTATAGCCGCAATTTGATTGGGTAATGCTGGATTAGCATGTAAAAAAAATGAATTATCCTCAACTTCTGATTGAAGCCAGCAATTATGCTTCAGCATACCCACAATTCAGTTCAGCAATGCCTAACGTCCCCCCGCCCCCATTCAAAGTAAACGGATAACAACCCTGCCAATACATACGCAGCTGTGGCTCTACTGCTGGGTGGCAACTACTCCACAACTCACACCGATGTGGAGAAGTGGACATGCCTTTAAGAACCTCATACCCCTGCTTGATTCTAGTCCCACCAAATGATTGAAAGTCCATGAAGAACAATATTTGAGGCTGGGAAAAACTGACAGGACGATACGGACGTAAATCCAGCACATCTGTGCCATCAGCGTTTCTACTCTCAGCTGCTTACAAGACTCACTCTGGATGATGCTCATGAATAAAAATACTTATGGCTTTAGGTCTGTCTGAGGATAGAAGGAGGACCCACTCTTTGTAGTTTAAATTAAGATAAGTTTAGTTTTGCCTTACTTATGGTGATACGACTAGTATTTTAAACCGTATTGATCTACCTGCAACAAAAATCTTGTTGGTTTTAATTGGAAAACAAAACCAACACAATATATTTTATTTTTGATAAGATGTAGAAGAGGAATAGTCTTAATTTTTAATGTCTCAATCAGAAGTTAGCTATCATAACAGCCTACAGCCTAAACAAAAGTAAATCAATCACAGTTTGATAAGTTTGCCAGTAATTAAGGACTTTCTTTTTCATTTACTTCCCAAAGCCCAAGGCAAACAACCAATCTTTTTTTTTCTTTCAAGAGTTGATATAAAGGTTCTTAAACCAAGAAAATAAAGACACGTCATGATATTAAAGCAAATCCATTACTTCCTGTTACTCAGTCTGTCTTAACACATGTTAACGGTGCACCTTTTCAGAGTGGAGATTATGACAGACATTTAATTGGATTTTAATGCACTGGTACATCAAATAATTCATTATACATATTTATTATGAAAACAGGGACTCATTTCATTTGAGAAAATGTCAGGCAGTGAATATAGACAGCATCATGCAACATACAAGGTCGGCATAAATCCTGGCACAGATGTCTACTTATTTTATATTTAAGTAACAATAAAGATTTTGATCCCATGCATTTGAGAGAATGAAATTTAATAATGTGAAATATAATTCTCCCTGGATCTCAATTTTATTTCCTAAGGATAAAAATAAATTTTTTAGTCCCATGTTTCAATATTTTGCAGAATATTGTGCATTTCTGCAACATTGCAGATTCTGAGTATTACAAGTCTGTTATATAGACACAAATAAAACCCTGCAACCACAGTCATTAAGCACAATGATGAAACCATGCTTCCCTGTCAGCAGTTTTTCCTTTTCATCTCTGATCTCTTGATTTATATCCTTCATCACCCTAACCACCATGTTTTGCATCATCTTTTCCTCATGTCGGATCCTTAAATCTAAAATGCGATCCATAGACATGCCTTATAAGATAAGCGGTTGTCCGTGATTATCTTTTCCCTGCCATCAGTAAAGTGGATTTCCTGATACATCTGCACCCCCGTCGGCCGTTTCAAATCCAGTTTTCCAGATTTCTCAGCCCTAGCCCTCTGTGGGGGTCTTAGTGGGGAGATGGGATTCAAAGGTCTTGCTAAAAGCTGCTTTGTGTCACTCTCTCTCCCCTCCAGTCTGTTTTTTATGTAAATCGATCCAGCCATGGGTTCTAGTATTAGATTGGGGGCCGTGGTGTGTACTGTACGCTGCCTGAGGCGGCTGGCTGTCTGGCTTACACATTACCCCACATCCCTGCGTTACCCCCCACCACAGTTAACTGAAACGTAGACTTCGACCAAAGATCGTCCACATGTGGGTTAATGGTTTCAATTTAATTGAGAATGGAAAGGCAAAAAAAAACAAAAAAACAAACTATTCATACAGAAACAAAGAGCTGTAAGAGGCTCTTTAGGTTTTTGAGTCATTTTCTAATAGAGCAAGACAAATGAGCTGCCATAAGTCAAAAATAAATAAATAAATAAAAAAAATAAAATCCTATAATGTGTATCTGCTGATTTTTTATTTTTTTAATTTTTTTTTTAATAGCAACTGCTTAATCCAGAGCATTGCAGCTCAATATTCTTTATTAATCCCTCTGGCTCTCTTCAGCACTTCAATCTCACACCACATCTGTCTTGTTTTTAAAGGACTGACCCAAATACTCCAGTTTTCAAGAGACTCGCTGCTGAAGCTCATGGGATTCAAAAGTCATCCATTCTTTAGCACTACTCAGACTCCCTCTCTCAGGCACACATCTACAAACCAGCACACACTGAAACACTGCCAGCATTTACAGCAGAAAATGCTGTATACATTCCTACCGAGTCATAAAGTGGAGCAATATAAAGCCAACGAAAGTTACAATATCAGCTTTTTAAATGTTTTATTTTACTCTCCAGGTTCCACTTAAAGTACACTGGCTCCACTTTGCTGTGTCAAGTGAAGTGGAAATAGGCACAAAAAGGGAATAGTGGATAGCAGTTGAATTTCATAGTCAATGTGAACATTTTGTGTAGTTTGTGGGTCCGACACAGATGCTTCTCTCCTTTCAGATTTGACCGAGTTTCATGATCGGTGGGCACTGGGGCGCATAAAACTGAAACAAGAACTTGAAAGCGAGACATGAACCCGGAAAATATTGCATGGAAAACAGTGACAGCAGATAAGGCATCGGTCTTGTTATCAGCCTTGCACATGTAAACAAGGAGGGATAGGCCAGTATTAAATGTACTGAAAAAAAAATTTATTCTTTATTAAACACTGAAGACAACTGATCTGAAATCTGATTTATTTAACGCCACTTTTCCAATTGTAGAAACTCAAGTTTTTGTTGTCAGATAGCTTTCACCTCAACATCAGTCCATTTTCTAGACTACACCTCAAGTATTTAGAGCAGACATCTAACTGGAATGACCAACAGGGATGAATGTGTCTAGATATGTTTGATAGATAAACCTCAAAGACCTTTCCAGTCAAACGCAGCAAAGATTCATTAACTCGCCCGTATGCTCCACTTATGAATCCTTCACTTGTTAAAAGAATTTACAAAATATTTGGATTGGCAAATGACATACAGTACTTATTTTTCCACTGAAGGATCCCCAGCATGCTACAGCTCAGCTACTGGAATGTTGGATGCTGTTTACTTTATAAACAGTGATTCATTTCTCTTGAAAATTGGTGAAATGCCACCAAAGTTTGTTCTGACACTTTTTGAATAAGCAGACTCGGTTTAATGTTTGCAAATTCACACTTCCCAGCACAGTTGTCATTCATCTGCTTAATTACCGTGCTGTTGGACTTACACTCTCGAGCATCCTGTAATCTCTATGAGAACCGACTGACTCTGGCAGATCACCTCGGATTTGTGAGGAAATCAATACTGGAGCCTGACTGCGTTTGCTGCTGTGTGGGGCTGAATGCTTTGACTAATGACGTTGGTTGTTGAAGACTGAGATGGGCTCAGGTTGGCACTGATACTGTTACAGTTTACCTGTTTTCAAATGTCTGTAGTCATTTCTGTTTACTGTTATGGTATCTCTAATTTAGTAGCAACAGCAGATTCTGATGCCTAAACAGGGCTGAGTAAATTTTGAGCAGCTTCCAACTGCATAATTATGGTGACTGCAGAAAGTTAACTGGCTGTCAAATCACCTGCATTGTGCTGCAGATTATATCTGTGCATTACTTTTTTATTGCTCTTATGTGCCATACTGACTGCATCATGACCGTCATTGTCTTAAAACATGTTCTTTCTTATTCATAATGAAAAGTCTCGCCAATTTTGTCTGGTGAGCACAGCCATCTGCAGGCAACTCCTAATGCACTGTAGTTATGGAGCTTCTCAGGTTCTCTTACATTATTTATAAGTGGAGAGGAGTCTCAAGAATTCATATACACTCACAAGGCTTGATTTTAAATATGAAATTAGATTTGTCAAGTCTAGAGGTTATTTTCTTGAGACAAACTATTTGCTTTGATCTTGATGGCTTTGCGAATGTTTTCAGAGACTGTTGGGAATCTTCACACATCCATCTAAGTGTACACATCACCCTGATGAGATGATCATTAGTTATTGAAAAGTAAAACTAAGTCTTATTACTAACTGCAAGATACCTCTACTTAGGCACAGTAAATGTAGTACAATCCATGTTTCTAGTTTAAGCTACATAAGAGAATGGTAATAAACTGATGAAATATACCAATAAATATATCTAATTTGACCGAATTGTCCTTAGTGTGTAACTCCCTACAGACTCCACCTTCCAACCTGAACACTACAAATTTAGTTGTCATCTGGAATCATAAACTTGTATTTCTGAGTGTCCGCGTTAACTGTTATTCTCTCTCTCTCTTACAGGGTGGAGGTCACAGGATTCCAGCTCAGTGCAGCAATTTGAAAACTGACACTACACTTGTGGAAAAAGGACAGTGCTGATCTTCACCATAATGGCACCTTTATGCATAGCTAAACTAGGAGCCTGGTTCTTTGTGGTGTTTCTTTGCTTGACTATACATGTTGGTGTGCTCCAGTTTGCTGCTGCTACAATACAAGGGTACATTGGAGACATAGACATGACGTGCCCATCTGTATGCAGGTGTGACGAGGACTTTATCTACTGTAATGATCGTGGGCTGAGCTCCATCCCATCACTGCCTCCTTCTGCTTCTGTCCTCTATCTTCAGAACAACCATATAAATAACCCTGGCCTTCCCACCTCTTTGGAGCGCCAGCATTCTGTCCGTGTAGTCTACCTCTACGATAACGAACTGGATGAATTTCCCATGCACCTGCCGCCATCAGTCCGTGAACTGCATTTGCAGGACAATAACATCCGTATTATTCCACGCAGTGCGCTAGCTCGGATGCCTTTGCTAGAGAAGCTCCACTTGGATGATAACTCAATTTCCACTGTCTCTATTGAGGATCAGGCCTTTGCTGACAACCCACGGTTGCGCTTGCTTTTCCTTTCACGCAACCACCTGTCTAGTATCCCTTCAGGACTCCCTGCTTCCCTGGAAGAACTTCGTCTAGATGACAACCGGATCTCCACTATCCCCACCCATGCCTTTCGAGGCCTCAGTTCACTTAGATGTCTTGTTTTAGATGGAAACCTTTTGGCAAATCAGCGCATTGCTGATGACACATTCGCACGACTTTCTAATTTGACCGAATTGTCCTTAGTGCGTAACTCCCTACAGACCCCACCTGCCAACCTGCCTAGTGCCCATCTTCAGCGACTTTCTCTACAAGACAATGCTTTGACTCACATGCCACGTGGTTCCTTGGATGGCATGCACAGGCTGCAGAGACTTGACTTGTCAGGAAACAACTTAACTACACTACCAAGGGGACTGTTCAAAGACCTTGACAATCTTGCTCAACTGTTGGTTCGTGGGAATCCTTGGCACTGTGGTTGCAACTTGCGTTGGCTGTATGACTGGTTGCGTGCCCGTGGTAACACCATAACTGTCAGAGGTCTCATTTGTCATGGCCCTGATAGGGTGCGAGACATGACTTTGACTGACCTGACCAGTGAGATGGAGGAATGTGAGGTGATGAGGATAACAGGGACGAAAGACAAAGTGGCTGTTGTTGGGGATGAGAGCTCCACGACCAATACCCCTCCGCAGGGGTCTCTCTTCACCCTTCGTTCTAAGCGACCTGGGCTGGGGTTTCCAGACTCTGGCTTAGACTACACACTTAGCAGCAGTGGTGTGGGAAAGAGCTTGGCCCTAAACGTGAAACCTCTGTCTCACAACAGCATCCGTGTTACATGGAGTGTGGCTCAGCCAAGCTCCTCTTTCAGGTTGAGCTGGCTTCGACTTGGTACAGGAAATGCCATGGGATCAATCACAGAGACACTTGTCCGGGGAGATCGTCGAGAGTATCTGCTCACCTCCCTGCAACCACGCTCCAGCTACATCATCTGCATGGTCCCACTGCCTGCTAGTTCAGAAAGTAAAATTACGATTTCTGGCGATACTGACTCTGATGAAGCTCTTGTTTGTGCAAAAGCTGAAACAACAGACCTGCTGGAAGAAGAGGAAGATGAAGCCTCACAGCAGATTACAACGTTACCCCTTGCAGGAATTATTGGCGGGGCTACTGCCACTGTTTCTCTGGCTCTTATTTTTGGTGTCTTTTGTTGGTATGGGCATAGGACTGGCTATTTGTGCTCCCGTGACCACTATACTCGCAGCAGTTCAAGAAAAAGTAAAAACTATGATGACTATATTGAATCTGGCACCAAGAAGGATAACACCATTCTGGAAATTCGTGGCCCAGGTTTCCAGATGACACCTATGGCTGCTTGCCAGCCAATGCAGCCGAAACCCCTAAGAGAGGATTACATCATTCATACCATATTTCCCTCCAATGGCAGTGGCTTGTACAAAGGCTCCAACCATGTTTCCAATGCAGCACATGGCACCAACCGTGGTTATAGAGAAGGAGGAATCCCAGATATAGACTACTGTTACACATGATGTATTGCACCAGATGCTGTTCATAGAATTATTGGTAAACTGTATAGATGCACAATTTCCCTTGGCATGGACACTACTGAAGCACCCCTCTGTGCCTTCTTCTTCTTCTGGTCTCCCATTCCAAATGACCTGCTGTTCACTACACTGAAAGTACTGGATATGATTAACTGTAACTGAAACTGTGTGGGAGCAGTTCACTGCAGGAGGCAGCCGCCAATGCCCCAGGTGTAAATGCACAGCTGAGTGTTTCTTCACCATCTTAGTAATGGTCTGTGTATGATTTCTCTTTTTGCTCTTTCCCTTTGACATGTAGGCAAAGAATGTATCCAATGTGGAAAGGTCAAACTTAGCGTGGGCACAGGTAGAGTTTCGTTTTCACACGAGGGAGCCACAGCAGTCAGCTCTAAATGGATTCAATAACGATGAGAAACCGACACGTTTGGAACTCATTTCCAGCTCACCAGTCACACACCATATGTAGTCTTATTAAATCATTGTTCCAAATGCCTCAACTATATTGACGTGCCCTACCAGCTATCTAAGCAAAGGGCTTTGTAAAGCTGTGAATTGTTTTGTTTTAAACAACCCAGTAACCATTTGTCTTAATTAGGTTTGTTGTTACCTTACCCAGTAGATGGCAAGGTTAAGATCTCAGTCTTGGTTTTACCTTTTGCGCTTGTTAACCTGGGATCTATTTACTCTGATAATGACTGGGCCGTGCTTGAAAAATGCTCTATTTTTATCAGTGGTTTGTTAAGTAATGACTTTCTGCACAGCTTTCTGTAATTATTTATTTTACCATTTATGAGATGTGTTTTATCTCTGCTCAATCTTTTTTTTTTTTGACTCTGGAGTGTTTGTCATTATTGAGGAAAAAACAGCTCTTGGTGAAGACACTGCTTTTGTTTCATCAGAACAAAAGGGTGGGGGTTCATTGTCTCCTGTTTAGTTAAAGACATCAGAGAGAATTGTTAAATGAGGCTGTTTGTATTATGTTATTTTAAAATGAGATGCCACTCAAAGACTAGCATGTCTGCTCACTGAGACATTAGAGACCAACCTCAACCGCTGTTTCCAATGTTGTGTCCGTGTGCTTCACCAGTAATATCAGTTCCTGACTTTTGGTTGTAAAATGTTTCCCCAGTGTTCTGATGGACTGGACAAACTACTAATGCGGAGCCTCCTTCAGGAGGCAGACTCTTGTGAGTGGACCTTGAGATGAGGCCGAGAACTGTGAGTGCAGCTGAGGAGACTCAAACCGCAACACTGTTGACCTACACTGTGGGGCGGCGGCCAAGCTGCGTGGGTGGGTGGACAGGTGGGGGAGGAGAGCTGGGAGGTGGGGTGACTCATCAGCGATTGGAGTTCAGTGGTGTTTACTTTAGCTATGGAAAAGGCCTCCAATCATCCCACCTATTTTATTACTGAGCAGCACTAAAAATGTAAATGTATTAGCACTTAGAAAGGAAGAGGGATAAACCTAATGACAGACACGGAGACGGAGGGTAAAGAAACATCCCCATGTACTGACAAAGATGCAGAATTGATGGTCCCTGTGCAGTTAGGTTCACCTAATGCATAAATCTCTTTGTCATGCCTAGCTGCTACCCTTGGGTTTAATGTTGTCCATCAGTCGTTTACCACTGTGTTGCTTCCAAAGGGGAAACCAATTGTGCTTCCTTGACTGTTGTGTCTGGCAGAGTTTTACACTGATGTCAGATAATATGTCAGTGGAATGTATATTTTAACTTGCACCCAAAATTACTGGCTTAAACAAATCTTACTGGCCTGGCTTATTCTGTTTTTGGGAATGTTAATATAGTGTAATTGTTATTTTATAGTGGGTCTATCAAAGATGCATTATTCCTCTTCATTTGTACAAATAAAACCATGGCCACAGCCACATGATTTTTTTTTTTTCTGGTGAAATGATAGAAAGTAATGGTGCCATAACTTTGCGTTAAAAAATATGTGAACCTGAGAAATGTGTGGAATTTGCTTTATAAATTAATCTTCAGAGGGGATCAATAAAAATTTTATAATCTTGTTATTCCTGCAACCTGTCATTTCACCTCATACCCGAGAAGATAGTCATTTTACAATAGTAGAAGCATCAGTGGGAGACAATTTTCTGTTGTAATGAGCTGGTTTTCATGCAGACCCACATACTGTTTTTGTGGGCCTTCGCATGCAGCAATAAAACCCAACTGCAGCCTGCAGCTAGATGCTTGGAACAAATTAAGATTACGAGACAGAGCTGAGAGGAGTCAACTGGCCACTGCCCGGGTGACTTTATAGTCCTGTTTACACCTGTCATTGAAATGAGTCTTGGGCCATCTAAACAGTAATATGCAGCTCTTTGTGCGCCTGTGAATGCACCCACAGAGATCTCATTTCTCAGATCTGATTGCTGATTGCTCAGGCTACATTAGGAAATTGTCTGATTCACGTATGGCTTGATTCTTTCAGCAACATAAACATAAGACTCTCACTTTCATCATCACCGAAGGACGACCAGTTTAACTCAGGTACCTAGGCCTAATATTCGTATGTTGCTATTTGTTAATTGCATTGCATATATGTCTGCTTCATAATTTAGGTATGGGACCTGGGAGAAGTTTTGGATTGAATCCATAGTGTGTATGAAACAAACTGAAAAGTATGTTTGAAGTCTTTCTTTTGTTTTACTGCATGGCATCATATTGGTAGGAACCAACACTGTCCAACAGCAGTTGATCCAAAAATGGGCAAATGGGCAGAATGAGCAGACATGAAAGCTGGCTGTAACATGCCTATTTTACAAGTTAGCTATTTCAGCTTGGATGGATTAACATACTCTGACACATGATCCCATAATGTTGCTTTATAATGATTCTGATTGAATGTGTCCAAACATCTTAATTTCAGATGTTGCCACTGAAATAACATCCAAAACAAGTTCTGCCAGAGATGTATCCCAAAGTCCTCAGTAGCCTATGATTGGGCGAGGCAGTGGGCTGGTCACAGTCACATGTGGGTTGACCAAGTCTAGCAGCCTGCATGACCAATCACTCTTCAATGCACTCGGCTACCTGTTAGTAAGTTGTGAAGGTTTCTTGACCAGAGATGAAGGTTGTTTGACCAGAGGACTCAGCTGCTATAAGAAGTATAAGCTGTTGAGTTAACATGAGTTTATCTGGCATCCTCTGGCTGGCCCTGGTTAGCAGCCATCAGCCAGGGGCAAAGATATCTGCTTCAGGCTGCTCTGCTGGGCTTTGCCTCTGAACCCCTCCAGGCCCACCCAGAAACAGTTGGAGTGGTCTCTTAGGATAGTTAGTGGGACAACATGCCTGCGTGGTCACGTGTATGCGTTGGAAGCATCCTCAGCAAGGGTTCCATGTGTTGTATCTTCCTTTAAAAGTTGGAGAATTTTGAACTTTTCATGTTTTGATGTGAGCATCAGCGAATCACATTTTTGAAACACAGCTAGTACTATTCAATGAAATCGTACATGAGGGTCAGACAGATTCAAAATATGTTGTTTACTTGTGTAGCCACTTAAAGAAATTGGATGGGTTGTTTACAGATGTACCCATCATCAACTGTCAACTGCAGTGTTTCCTGTGTGCGTCCCCAGTTAGCATTAACTCATTGAGAGTGCCACTTGATCAGACTGCCCATCCTAATTTTAAATGCAGCATTACTCATTTCAAATGTCCTTCCAGTAGCAACATCAGAAATGGGGATGGATTGACAGTTTTGATCAGAGTCATTTTAAGGTAGCGTTAATTTGCAGTGGGATTGGGTTGAACTAAAATTGGGGTGTTCCAGGTCTGGTTGCTCCACCTATTTGCAACATGGCGCCACGCAGTAAAAGGGGAAATAGGGCCTTTTTTCGATATGCGTTCTTGTTCTTCGTTGGGTTCTTGCGATCTTCATCATCATCTGCAGTCAAAGTTCTGTTCCAGTTCTCAAGAACACATCTGACCAAGAACAGAAGAAGTACCCGGATGTGTTCTCACTCCACCCATTTTATCAAGGCTGCATGAGTGGAGGCTTCTGTAGGCTTGAGACAGCAAAGTATCCCAGAATGCATTTCGCACCAACAAGGGAAAGTAATAGAAGAGGCAAGAGAAGTAAATATGAAGTTATGACTTTATTTTTGTTTAACAGAATGTATTTTTAAGATGTTTTCATGGGAGAATATAGTTATTATAACTTTATATTTGTACTAAAGTTATAATGATAGTCTATTTTAAGATTTTTTTTCTTTTCACTTCTATTGAACTTTATTTATAATGCGGTTGGCATACAAAAGTGTAAAATCTATTAAAAACACGTCATATAAAACAATGGTTATAAACCTACAAGATCAACACATGATCCATTCTCAGTTGTTTTAATGGTTAGTATGTTTATTTGTATAACCAATTAAACTGTAGACGTTATGTGTACACTGTAATATGTGTCAGCCTCTTAGCTGAGCTGTGATCTCATCAAGAACATAAGTACGCTGCTGCTCCAGTTGCAGAAAGAGAGACACATATTCCCATCACTTGATGGGATTAATGGAGATTGACTCACTTTTGGAGACAGGCCCTAGTGGTCAGTTGAAGAACTGCAATTTTCTTTACTCAGAATTGATTGAGGCTGAAAAAGTGGACGTAGCCCCTTGATTGAACCTTGAAATTGTTGGTCAAAATTGTCACCCATCCAGGGCCTTAAATAGAAGGCAACTGAATGTTTCACTTTCAAGGCCCTTAAATAGGTTTCACCTGCCATCCAACTAGCCTCTTTTTCTTCCCAAAAGAACCTTTTTGGATAAGAAACCTTTAACGCAATTAACGCCAAATTAATATCATTGATATGGCATCAATTCAACACCAAATCTGTTGTCAATCAAACTCCAAAGTCTGAAAACCAAAACTCAGAAGCTGTAACTATGAAATCAAAATCTCTAACCAAGAGTGGTCTCATCTTTCTGAGTTATACTTTTCTTTTCTCACCATCATTTCTAAGACCAGCTTTGTTTTCAAATCAAATGCAGTCATCCTTCTTAAGGGATCAGACAACACATCAACAGAAAGATGATTGTGAGATTTTTTTCAGCAATACATTTGGTGTTGAATTGAAGCCATGAAAAGAATTCCAGTTGCCTTCTTTTGAACCCCCTCATGATGACTGAAGAAACAGATTTAAGGTGTATGCAGGTTTTCAAAACGACACCCACTCAGAACTCTGGCATTTGGTTTTTACAAGGTTAAAGCCGAAGTTTATTTGCATATCAAGTGGCGAGGAGAGATCTGGTTTCTGTAGAACCTTGTAGAGGCACTTTTGAATGGAGCTGTGGTAGCTGGAGCTTTCCACTCGTAATCAGATCACTCAAAATGCATGTTGAGCCATAGTCTGAGCAGGTGCTTGCTTACATGCAGATGCATCTGTATCAGTCTGTTTTAGCTCAGTTCCAGATGAATAACTTCATGAAAATCCCCAAAATGAAACACAGAATCAATCTCTACTGGGGTTATATTTGAATCCAGTTGGCAGACCAGTTGTGCACATGCACGCTTCAGTATCTCTGAATTTCAGCTACCTATCACACTGATACAAATGCAATCACATTTGTCAGTAAACATTTCAACCCCATGCTGCAAGTTCGGAATAAAATCTGTCAGAAACAATACATTCCAGTTCGTAAATGAAGTGGGTCTGACACAGTTTGTTCTGGGTGATTCTGCCTGAGCAAAAAGCAAAACATTTGTCACTTATGTTATGCCAAGCTGTAGACACAGATGCAGTACTTAGATACATCTTGTTTATGAAATAAACAATACAGCAAATATGTAGGAGAAATGGCAAAGCCCACAGTGAATATGCATTTTTGTCAGAGAAAGTCATATTTCTGCCGTCTGTGGTGTCCGCCACATTTAAAGAGGACAGAAAACTAATTTAGATATATGTTAAAACTGCAAAAGAAGGGAGCTAAATGATTCGTATACATTATGGTGAATGTCATCTGGTGCTTTATTGTAATGTTTGATGCCAGCTGAATCCTCCATGCAAAGCCACGGAGGTTTAGTGTATTAGCTCTTCCAGGACATGCTGGTGCTGTGAATCACAACATGATTCATTTCAAGGATGGATGAGACTGACAAGAGGGACAAGTGGGTGGAGCCGGAGACTGAAGCCTGATTTGACCAGCTGAATGCTGAAAGTAGGTAATTATTTTCATAACTACATCAAGGACATTGACATATTAAAAAAGGAGAAAATTTAGGGACTGATATTATATATACTATATAGATATTATATTGACTTGTGCATAATGTGTGTAAGAAGTTTTTAATGAGAGATGTTAGTGCTTTTGAATAGGAGTTTTCAGAGAATTCCCTGGCAGTAAAAGCTATCAGATCTCAAGGTAATCCCAACCTACTTCATGTTTCAGACAAAGTTGCTGCATCCTTCTTTTGTTACATTTTTATTATTTTATTTTTATTTTAATGTTAATGAAAAAAAAGATGGTTATATAAAATCATAAATGCTAAAATGTAGGCATAATTTGCCCATGTCACCTTCTTTGATTTTGCCTGGTTATAAAAGAGTTCACGAACCCTTCAAAGTAAGTTGGGGCTGAATATTACAAATTTACAGGAAGAAAAAACGTGGTATTCTGTAATTAAATTGAACTGAATGGTTGAGGCAGGCACCACAAAGTAAAAACAAAAAGACAGTTTATCAGGTTCTGCTGTAACAAATGTTCATATTTAGTTGGGCACTTAAGTGTAAGTGGCTTCATATACACAAAAATATAACAGTAGTCATTTAGGAATTATAGCTACCTCAAGCAAAGTACCTCCATTTTCAGGGATTAAAATATATTTGGACAAATCAAACAAACAATTACCAGCTTGGTACATTTTAAGAAAGAAACCACTGGTGAACTCAACAACATCAAAAGTCCTGGAAAACCACAGAAGCCACTTATAGTGGGTGATCAAAAATCTTTTCCTTGGTGAAGAAAAACCTCTTCACAACATCAACAGAAGTCAAGAATCCTCTGGAGAAGATATGACTATCATTGTCAAAATCTACAATCAAGATGCAAATAGACGGTGGGGCCACAAGCTGCAGTGGTGTTTGTGGAACAGGCCCACTGGTGTTTTTTGATGAAAACACCAGTGGCCCTTTTTTGATCAAAACAGAAGTAGCAAGATGAATTCTGAAGTGTACAAGGCTAGATTCTCTGCTCAGCCAAACTAAAGGTACAGTACTTCAGTTGATGACTAAAACATACTTAAACCTTTTGATGTCAAAGAAATGCAATATTCTTTAATGAACAAGTCAGTTGTCTGATCTCAACCTAAGAGAGCACGAGTTTCAGCTACTGAAGACAAAACTGAAGGCAGAAAAACCTGCAAACCAGCAGCAACTGAAGGTTTGGTAAAACATACTCAGGGAGGAATCTCAGAATTTGGTGACGTCCATGTACTCCTTCGGGCTTCAGGCTTTTGAAAGTTGTTAAGGATTCTCACCCAAGTATTAAAAATTGTGATAAGATTAAATAAATACCTTATTCATTCTCAAGGAATAAAGTAAGTCCAAAAAGCACAGACATGCGGTTATAATACCAAGACAAAATACAAGATAAAAAATAATAAATTTCATTAAAAGCACCGTTCAAAAGAAAGAAAAAACAGGTGAGAGGTCAAAAGGGTGCATGCATGACAATAAAAAATGTTTTTGTGGGGAGTGAGGGGTGTCGGGGCACATTACAGAGCTTCATGGCTGAAGGGACAAACATTTTCTTCTGAAGCACTTGGACCTGCAGCGCCGTGACAGTGGGCGTTTGTCCTGGCAGGAAGCTGTGGAGAAGGTGTCTGCTATTGTCTATTGTAGACTTTGGTTTTTTTCGCGTCCATCTCCACCACAGCTTTGAATGAGTCCAGCCTCCTGCCAAGTACAGACTTGACTTTCCTCACCAGCTTGTCCAACTGCTTGGTTCCTCTCCATCAAGCTGCCCCCCAACATGCAGCAGTATAAAAGAGAAAACGGGCCACCACGCAGTGGGATATTTGCATGGTAATATTTACAGTTATCTCATTTTATCCAAATACTCTTGAGTGACTGCAAATGGTTGTAATTCCTACACAGTAAATGCTCTGTTATTTTCCTAAAACTAAAGCCGAACGTCTACACAGATTACATCCCGATTGTTTCATTTCAAATCCACAGGCGTGGTGTAAAAAGGCAAACTCATCAAAGCTCCAAATACTTCTGGACCTAACTGTCCAGAACAGAATAAGATTATTTTTAACAATGTCACTTTGCAGATAAAGACATTTGAGAAATCGGAGTACAGAGAAACTGCACTGAGAAATGGTTACTAACGTTTGTTTATTTATGACTTTCCTCCTTTCTAGCTCCGTGGTTTCTATGGAAGTTTTCATCCGTGTCTGTGCTGGTGGTCTTGGAGTGTGCACTCGCTTTCCATCGCCTTTTGTGCTGACAGAGATGAAAGAACATCATATTGTCATGGTCAGCTGGATCACAGCTCAAATAACTGGGACCTGAAGGTGGGGGGCTAATTTCATGCGTCACTCATGAAATTTTATTGTGCAGCCAGAAAAAAGGCAGGAAAAAAAATTGAAATATTAGAAATACAAATTTGGAAATGACGTTGAAACGATGTGGGGGGTACTTCAGACACAGACTTCATGGTTGTGTACTCTTGCAGTTGTTGGGGAGTCTCACAGCAGACGGGTCCAGTTGGTTCCAATGCAGCCATTTAATTATGTCGTTTTTCTTTCCAAGATTTAAACAATGAAGTGTTGATAATCAGGGAGATGAGGAAGAAAGGCCTCGTCTGGCCACTTAAGAAGGATGACTGCATTGACACTGACGTCACAATCCCCACTGGTGCACAGAACAGCTGTATCGGCGGTTCCCAGTACGATCCCAACATTTCACACTTTTTCCTTTTAAGTGCTTGGAACTTGTTATGAACACCTTATCTGTGACACGTTTACCTGTACTCACAAAAAGTAACGCACAAGCTCTCAGACCAACCTCCTGTTTAACCTGAGAAAGAAATCTTAAACATCTCATCTGTGCTCCTTTGCCATGATAATTAAAGACACGAGAGGTGTCAAGAAAAGGTCATAAACTAAGTAGCATTTAATTAGGAGGACTAATAATGTCAGTGGCATAGTGAAACCTGAAATGTTGCCTTTCAGACTCCTGTTTCAGCTTCGACACTGACCATGAATGAGCAGCAGTGGTGTCAACAAATAAATAGCTCACTGCAGATTGGAAGTCAGGCTTAATCCCTGTCCCTCAGGGCTAGAGCTGAGCTTGTTTGTGCTCTCTGGTGTGACTGTGGAATGCATAAAACCCTCCTTGCTGCTATATGTCACATTATGTATATAGTCGCCTACCAGTTCTGGGTTAACTTGTCTCTAATTATTCTATGCTAAGGTCCAGTTTTATCAATAAAGCTGCATAACTGCCCAGCTTAAAGTGACATAAAAATATTCTGGCCTTTTTGCATTAAATTACCTTTTGGTAAAAGCAGGCAGTTTATTTAATTCTGTGTGAAATGTTAATAAAATGACATGGTTTGGTTAAAATGTTGCAGACAGAAAGGAAATGCACCTTTTTAAAGCGTGCCTGTTTTGCAATCCGTATGCTTCTCTACTTTTCATCCTGTGGTGGTGGGGTGTGGTTTTGTCTCAGCTGCAGGGGGCGCTGTGGAGCAGCGACTCTAGTGATTGCTGCAGCAGAGTGGGCCACCTGCATCCACTGCATCCACTCCACTAATCATCACCTCTCCTTTAAAACAGGGACACCTGGAACCTGGCGGAGGACTCTCAGAGCATGGGATAGTGTTTTTAAGGAGTTGTTTGCTACAAAGAGTTATTTTATTTTATTGTATTTTTTGGTGTGTTTTTATGTTGTGGAATAAACAGTGATTAAAAACCTGTTGTTGCTGCATTCTGGTCGGCTCCTTTTGGTGCCAGCAGCTGAATATTGCTATACACTTCCTTGGAAAAAAAAAAAGTTGTGCTGCGATGGACAGGACACCTGTCCATGGTGTACCCTTAGTGATCTGGGATAGGCTCCAGCACATCACTGTGTCCCTCCATTTGTATAAGTGGGTGTAGTTAGATGATGGATGGATGTTGCTGACTGTGGGTTGGGCTGGAATGGTTGGAGGATGAAGCTAAGCAGCTGGCAGCTTGTGTAAACTGAATGTCATTTAAACACAGTTGCCATCTCTGACTTCACCCCCAAAACAACATTGAAAAAGGAAGTTCCCTTTCCAGCTCCTCCGGTGGGGGTCAGCTGAAGGAGGTGGATCATTTCACAACACTTCCAGTGGGAATCTGCCGGGACCTGTGGGTGAGCCATCCAGCTGGACCGTAGGATTTAGCCAACTGTGATGGGTCCCAGCAGAGCTCTGCTGGCCCTCTCTTTCAGCTCTGGCAGGACGCATTGTCCATGTTCTTTGGACAGGTTTGATCAGAATTATTGTAAAGTAATATAAATTAGTGCCGTGGGTAAGCATGAGCCAACTCAGCTAAGCTGAAATATCTAACTGTGGCTGACATAAGGCGTGTATGTTTCAGGTCTGCTTGTTTTACCCATTTCTAACATGACATCACGCAGCATGAGGAAAAAGAGGCTTCAAAAAACCTATGAATGACATCACATTGGGGTTGTCCAGTTCCTCTTATACAGTTGAGGATGGAAAGCATGATGGGGAAAAAGAGGATTGACGTCGCTGTAATTTTCCAGCGTGAATAAGAAGTTTTCAAACACAGATTTTTCACAGCTAAGTGACAGGATTGTGCTATATACTTTTCTGTAACTTTCATTAAGTGATACTCCAGCATATATCATCCAGGACCTTGCGCCTTCAAACATTTCATTACTGGACAGTGGTCTCATTGTATTTGTATACTAATCAAATTGTGTTATTCATAACTGTTCAAAAGTCTTGAAGACATATTTGCACTTATCTTCAGCATGTTTGTAAAGTGTATTGCTCTCCTTTTCTACAAAGCCCTTATTCTTTTTTTAATCAGTTAATGTAGGAACTAAATTGAGACATAATGTTAGTGCGTAGGTGTGAGAGATTATGTCCGAGCATTGAATTACTGAGAGCGTTATCAAAGGCAAATTTACTGCAGAACAGATTTACTGTAGGTAGCCAAACATCTGTTTGAAGAGAGCTATTTATTCTGAAGTGGTTGTAATCGTCATGATGTGGCTCACATTTCTGAGGTGCTGCTCCAGACCGGAATAAAATTACATTTTGTAAACCAATTTGGCCCTGATGTTTTCACAATTAGATCAGGGAAATATCACTGACGCACTTGTTTGGGATGGACTCTGAGAATAAATACATTCTAATGGAGTCATTTAATAAAACTAATATCGTTAAGTAAAAGCTAATGTGCATGGTAGCAAAATTTGTGCCGCTTGGACACTTTTAAGTTCTTGGTTTTTCCAAAACAAATAGTCTCACTGCTAAAATAATTATACAGTAATGATGGGGATTAAGCCGTCAGCTGGCAGGTGTGGACAAGTTTTAGACAGAGCGACACGGTCCGCCCTGTTTTTGCTTTTGTTTGTGTGGCCAGGATCGAAACTGATAAAATCTCAAGAAACCAGCAGCAGCATTCTGTTTCTTAATGCTTATATATTTAGGAAAATACTTATCATCATCATCTTCATCACATATTTATTGCTTTATGCTACAAAAGGATCAATACAGAATGTAAAGCTGAAGTCATGCCACACTGAATCTTGGGTAATTGGTTTTGTTTATGTACAAAATTGCACAAATCCCGCTGGTACTGAGGATCTCTTTTGTGAGCAGTCCCTGCATACTAATAATCAGGATCATAGTTTTCTCCACACACTCTAAGATTACACTGGAAAATCAAGGCTCAGACCATTTTCAATCAATATGAGACAAAATTATACATTTACTTTTGGCCAATTAAAAGTAAAAAAAAAAAAAAAATGTCTGTTTTAATTTTAAATACATTCCTAGATTAACAAGATATTGACCTACAACACCCACTGACTGCAGTTTTATAAAATGAACACAAAGCTGTATGTTTTTGGAAGTGGTACACTGGTTCCTGTAATTAAATGAGTAAATAAATAAATATGTTGTGAGCGTATTTGCATGATAAAAGTTTAAAGTCATGCAAAGACATAATAGGCCCCCATTTTTCCATGTGAAGTCAATTATCCAATCCACTCTATGTGGATGTACAGTATGTTTTTTTTTTCTTTTTTTCTTTTTTTTTTTTGTTTTGTTTTTTTACTCTCCTTCCTTGATGATGAAGTTCAGTGTCGTCATTCTGGTCCACTTTTTTTAAATTTCTTTTTACACTTCCATATCTCTCCCTCTTCATCAAAGTTGGTCATTTTGACTGATTTTTTTTTTTTTTAACAGTCAAACTATAAAAGATAAGCAGGCCACAGTAGAGTAGGATACAGATAAAAGAAAAAGCTAGAAATGGTGGCATTTCCCTCCTGACATACTGCACACCCCTATGTGGCACATTTTCACTCTCTCCCCATGACCTCATCATCCACCCATCCATCCATCCATTGTCTACACTCATTCATTCTTGTTTAGGGTCAAAGGGAGCATATCCCAGCTCTCTCCAAGCAAAATTCGGAGGTACATCATGGAGAGGTTACCAGTCCATTAAATTGGTTTGAAGACCAAAACATTCACAGCAACCTCACTTTAATTATCAAGTATTAGTATGTTGGCATTGCTAATATAAAAAAGAGCCAATTTCTCCATTTGCAAAGCTTTCTTTGCTTTTATTTCTTTATAGACAAAACAAACCTAGGATGTTATGCCAGGTTTTGTGTCATCATTGTCATTGCATTTGTGATATGTATTTATTTTTATATTTCCTTTTCTTTTCTATTTGTATCCAGATTCTTACATTTTTCAGATTTGGGGTTTACACAACCTGGAAAGTCTTTTTTTTTTTTTTTTTTTTTTTCCTCTTGAAAGCTCCAACATAGATCTTGGTACTTTCCTTATTTGCAAGTGGAAGTAAACAAGTATGGACTTTTGTAGGAGGTCATTCATGAATTTATTAGTCATTATTATTAGTCACAGCATTATTTTGAACAAGCACAGTATTTAAATCCTTATACTCCTAATTCTGAGAAGAGCTCTCCTTATCACAGTTTTTATAACCATCCTCAGCCAGTGGTGTTAGTAAACAGTTTTCTTGCTAGAGGTACGATAAGGAACCAGACACAAATTGCAGATAATGTTCATGTAATCTGTTAACTGCCAGTCCTCTTTAGGAGACTGGCAGCTGTCAACGTGACTTGGAGGATGATGTGAGGGTTTGCAAGTTGTGAATTTTCTCACAATTGTTGTCCCTCACAAATTAAGTGATGTGAATTTTGGTTTGATGGAGAATATTTAATCTTGTGTACCTTCATACAGCAATATTTGCTCATTGCAGCAACCTGTTATTTTACTATTACTTCATGATTCACATCTCTTTATCTTACGCTGTCTCCTGTTCTGTTAATTCTCACAGAGAATTGCTCTTAAAATGAAAATGCAGCAGTCAGTATGAGTGTAGAATAATGACGGATCCCCACTGCTCAGCCTGGTTGTTAAAGCTGTTCTAATCTGAAGAAACTTGCTAGCTGCAAGTCATAATCAGATACAAACACGAACTTATTACAACAAATTATACACCGACAATGCAGACAAAATTTGTTCTATGGATTAAAGTGATGGAATGATCCTTATGGGTATTCCTCAAAAACAAAATTTTAAAAAATTAAGTAATCATTTTTTACGCTCCTCCACCCTGATGACTGGGCCTGCACCCATTGGGCCTGGCTGGGCACAGCCTGAAAACCCAATGTCAGTCCCACTTCCCACGGACTAACTACCTGTGGGAGGCGTCTGCTGAAGATGCCTCCTGGACTCCTCCCTAGTGGGTTTTCCAGGCATGTCCAACTGAGAAGAGACCCGGGGGAAGACCCAGTACACGCCGGAGGAACTATGTCTCTCGGCTATTCTGGGAACACCTTTGGATTCCCCCTGACGAGCCGGATGAAGTGGCAGAGGAGAAGGACGTGTGGGCTGCTCCCACAACCCAACATTGGATAAGCAGAGAAAGATGGATGGATGGATGGACGAAATATCAGATTATGAAAATGAGCAGATTTTTTAAAAACAAACTATCATACATAGTTAACATAGATTGCAGCATCTTCAGAAGAGTGTAGATTACCACAGAAAACACAACTAGTTGGAGAAAACACACAAAAAGAGATATATCTCAGAAATAGCAGCCAACATATGACGTCCTAAAACAAAAGAGGCTAGGCTGCATTGGTTGAAATAAAGATTGTATATCTAGCAACAGTGTCTTCTTGATGACAGACATTTTCTCGTCAGTGCAGCTTTAAACATCACTTTCTTCTCTTTAGCTCTCCTACCTACTCAGTGAACACTCAACCTGGGAAAACAAGTGAAACAACCAAAGAAGTGAGTGCTGAAACACCAACTACCAACCATTATTATACATCTGGTCCTTTAGGAAGTTAATCTTTAGCCGCTCCATACCAGATTCAATCTTTGTTCTTATCTGAAAACTGCACTTGTATAAAAATAATACCAGGCTATGAATAACACAAACTGTTTTGACCATTTACCTGTGGCTCATCTTTATATCAAGAGTTATTTTCAACCCACTGGAGCACTCATTTTAATCATCTCAGACTTGAGCAAAAGCTCTGATATTGTCAGCAAAGCCATTCTGATCAAATACCTCCGAGATAGGTTATACTGACACTATTAAAATAGTTTATCTCTTTCTGCTCTGACTGAGCCTTTTCATTACACCTAGCAACCATTAACACAGAAAGGAAAGAAAATCTCTTTCTTCCTGCATTGGCTGTCATCCTGTACTTTTCATCAACACAAATGGGGGTTAACTGACATACAGCATTTGAATAAACAAATGGGAATCAAAATGTCTTTTAATTATGTTTTCACACTGGGTAGTCAGGTCAGAGATGGATGAGGAGTGACACCAGAGACCCACCAACCTGGACCTTGTAGTGAGTTTAAAAAAATACTGCAGTCACCCAAAGATGAAACTGTTCTTGAGCTGAATAATAGCTGGGAAAAAAAGGAAGCAAGTGATATACTTTATGCGTCCACAGATATACTAGGGTCTGTGTGATGTAAATTTCATCATCAGAGGATGGTTGTGTAGCCTCTGGTTTTTGTCTGACCTTGCGTTCCTCGCTACACGGTCCAGCAACAGGACCAGGTTCGAGCATCTGACTGGCAAAAGCTAGACTGAAGAGAGGTTGTGTGATGCATGTTACACTTTCTTGATTTCCATTTTGCAGTAAGTAAAAGAGACAGAGAAGCTCATCTTAATTTTATATGGATTCTGCCATTTTTTATGCATCATATTGGACCTTGGAGTGCAGAAGCAAACTACAACTCATCGTTTTCCACTTGACCTCTCTTAGTTTGTATTAAATCACGACATGCTCCAAGTTGTTCAATGCAAGTAACAACTGCTCTTTCTGGATGGACTGTATCAATGCTGAAGCCATGAACACTGAGGCTGCTAACACCAACTCATTGCTGCCATGGGAGAGAACGCTATTATCTAGTTTCTAGCACTTGTAGCCTATAAAGTTTCACTACAGACTAAAACAAGTGGGAAAAAGTCTGTTTTCAAAAGCCTGATAGTTATTTGCACTGCGTTTGCTAGAATTGGATGATAGCTCAGTGTATACATTGTCTTTGCAGCAGAGTTGTGCAACAAATGTCATAAAGTGGGTTTCCATTACATTTTGTTTTTTAAACAAATCCGAAATTCTGGAGTTGCAGCATCATGGTACCCCTGGAGGGGTCCAGCGTTTTCATTAAAAAGTGTGTTTTGTTTTTTTTATGAGCGTAACTCTCCTAGTTAATTCTCTGTATCTCATCCTGGAAAACTTCTCTTTAAAACAAAGAAAAAGAAGATTTCAACTTTGAAGAAAATGGACGAAAGCCTCTTTAGTTTTGGACAAATTATTACAATTGCTGCTACCGCTGATTATTCAAAGGCAAAGCCGTTACGTACTGCAAAATGATTAAGTAGTGTTAAAGCACAACTATACTGTATTAATGGGGCTGAAACGTGCTAGAACTAAATTCTGATGACTTTAGATTGATCGACTACATCACATCCAGCGCTGCCAGAAACATGCAAACGCACAAAAAAACATTTCCATTATAGTTTTGCAATAAAGTTGATTATCAACAAGTCTGAAAAAACACCTCGTGAGAATGTAAAACGGTTTCTGTGACATTTAGCAGGGTTTTTTGTTTGTTTTTTTTTTGGGGGGGGGGGGTGTTAATTATAGACATTTCCATTACAGGTTTCTCTTTTCAATAATTTAGGTTTTATGCAAATCAAGGGGAAAAACAAGATTACGGACTCCTACAGGAATGGCTGGACTAATGGACACGTGTGCACAGAAGCAAACGAGGCATAAACAACTACATTAATGACTACATCCTACATCAGCCAGCAAGCAGAGAACCAGCAGATACCATTAAATCAAACACAGTTAGTGCACACTTAAAGCAACAACACAGGACATCTCTGGATAATTCTGCGTCAGGAGAAACTGGTTCTTCATCAAGAGAAACTAAAGCTGACCTAAGTGTGCTTGTATTGTCATGAAGGCACACTGTTGTCTGGATGCTGCTGGTGCAGCTATGGATGAACACTCTTGTCAAGTTAACCTCCACGACTGGAGGAGCCTGCTCAGAGATTCGCTAATGACACGCTGCATCAGCCCAAAGTGTCTCATCCAACAACTCTTGTTGTGTTTTATTTATGTTCTAATCTGTTAGCGGTCAATCACAATGGAGGTGGGGGGGAGGGACCCCGCTCCGTGGCACGCTACTCAAGATTGTTTTAAATTTCTTTGTGCATTATGAGGGTCTGCAGCTTTATCTCATACCCAACAGGATCTCACACTGAGCAGTGTCAGTTTTATTTATTGACTCATAAAGCAGAAGCCTTTGGGAGTTTAATAGTGATTACAGGCTATCCAGAGAACCAATAACAGCTGAGAGCAGAGACAGGGAGGGTACCTCAGTAATCTGCACTCCTGTTCAGTCAGAGCAATTCATCTTCAGCTGTATGCTCTTTGTCTTCTCAGGTTAGGCTTTACAGCTTTGATTTCAAGTGCCGCAGTCTTTGTTATTGTTAGTATTATTATCGTTGTTGTTATTGTTGTTGTTTTGTCTTGTCATCTAGAGAGGTCTGGATAAATAAACCTGGCTGTTCTACACTGTAGATTTTAAATATTCTGGAGTGGGGCTTCCTTTAATTAGCTGAAAGTGTGTATGTTTTTTTTAAAAAATGCCTCTGAGCTGATTAATAGAAATCTTGTGAATGTTTGAACTGAGAAAATATCCTGTTTAGTAAGATTCATGGGAGATATTTACCAGAGATCTTTCCTTAGAAAAAAAACTCTCTCTCTCTCTGTCTCTGTCTCTCTCTCTCTCTCTCTCTCTGTGTGTGTGTGTGTGTGTGTGTGTATGAAGATCTAGTCATGATTAGTCTTAGTTTTAGGCAAATGAAAACCTTTTTGTAGGCTTTGTGGGCCTCACTGACTATGTTAAATATTAAAATCCATGACATCACTGCTAGAAGGACAAACATGTACAGTTTGTTTGGCTGGGTTGTCAGGACTAAAAACCTCTTCCGTCCAAAAAGAACATGGAAGCACAGCTGATGTTCGAAAAAACTCAACGCAGAGTTTTCAGAGGTCAAAAGACCTCTGGAACCATGATGAGACCAACAGGGAGTTGTTTGGCCAACATCTCAAGCACCTTATTTTATAACAAAAACTAAACACAGTATTTCAGCAAAAACTCCTTGTACCCACTGTGAAGAACACCAGTGGAAGGGGGATGATTTGCAGCCACAGGACCTGGACACCTTCCGGTTGTTGAGTGAACTATGAACTCTTCTGTTTACCAGAATATTCTAGAGGCAAATGTGAGCCCACCTGTCTGACAGCTGAAGTGGGGTCACACAACTGGACGATGATTCCAAGCAAAGCAACAAATCTAAATCAGAATGGCTGAAAATATAAGAAAAAAAGGAATTTTTGGACCCAAATTCCTCCAGGACTATGTGAGACTGATCAAGCCATACAGGAATAGTCGACTTCAAGCTGTCGCTGCTAAAGGTCAGTCTACAAGCTATGACATCATGAGGGAGCACTTAGTATTGGCCAAATGATTTTACTTTTCTTTTCAATTTTGTGTAATATTCGATAGAATGGTTAAAAAACCATGTTGTTGTTTGCCTGAGGTTGTATTAGCTTTATTCTTAGACCCACCATGATCAGATGACATTTTTACACTTAAGGAAAAAACAAAACAACACCGGACTAAAAAAGGGGTACTAATCTGCACAGCGACTACGTATGAGAGGATGTATGTCAGTGAAGTAAAATGCACAAATGAATCAGTTTTGTTTGTTTAATCTTTGCATCCTAATGCAGCTGTGATTTTTAAAGGAAAAAAAAACAAATAAGAGTAATGCATGTGTACAAATAAATGTAAGATTCCCAGCGTGAGGAAGCAGTCTTTTGTGCAGCTGTGCGGTTCATGTTGCGTCCCCCACTTTCCTCACCAAACTCACTGATGAGGACGATCTAAGTGCTCCAGACCTCTCAGTCTTTGATAAGATTACATGGTCCAAAATTAAATAGAGACATGAGCAGAGGTCTGAGGGCTCTAGAGCAGTCAGGCAGGTCTGAGGTAATGTCACTGCTGCTCTGATGTTTATTGGGAGTGCCACACAGAAACTCCCACTCTGCACACACACACTCACTAACACACACGTGCATTTCCCTGTATTGATTAGCTGAAAAAAAGAGAGAAAAAAAAAACAGTTGAGGTCAGCAAGCATATATCTAAATTTCTTTCTCTCTGTCTCTCATCCTCCATTTGTCTCTGTCTGATTCAATACTTTCCTTCCCCCATCAGGAGGCCATGCTTCATCTATATGTCTGCGACTCCCCTCCCCTGACCCGCTCTCGCACTCTCGAGTTTTCTTTGTGTCCATCTCTTTGCCCTTCACTTGACATACATAAATCAATCAGTCCAATTTCATCCAGAACAAAGCCTGATGGACTTGCTTCTGAGCCACAGTCCTGATAAAGTAACAGCATCCATAGTGCAATTACCCTCAGAATTAGATGATGTGGTTATATGACCGTGGATTCGATTTAGCTTCATTTTCAGTATTGACATACACACACAAATACACACAAACACATGCATACAAGATAAATAGATGGGATACAATTTTTGGAGGTGGTCCAAAACCCCGGACTGTCAACAGGCACCCAGGAGACTCCTGTTTGTCTCCATCATGAATCAGTACTTTTCAAACTTCATTGTGACGGTTGAACTCAGTTAGGATTAGGCCATAGATGGGATTTAACAAATGGATGCAGCCACTGTGATGTCAACAGCCAGCCTGTGGACTGTCATTTTGAAACCTCAACCTCAGGATTTTTGAAATGAGAAATAGAAACATGACACACATCTACTGGGTGATTTACCTGTCAGTCCAAGCACTGCTGAACATAATGGTGTATATGTCTTTACGTGGTTGAAGTTCCTCTTTGAGAAATCTTTGGACCTTGTTCATATTCTGATCATTTTTCCTCACGTGCCACCTCACATAAAAAGTAATAGAAAAACATCTACCTCTTCTTGTGAATCACTCTCTGGTTTAAGCATTTGTGGCTGAATATCCCACACATTAGTTTTTCATAAAGAATTTCAGGCCATGTTGACACAGCAGTCGTGACATATTGGTGCAATAAAGGCTTCCTGTGAGGCAGCTGCTATTCTCCTTTGGTCATTTACACAAAACAAACTTTAAACAGATTAGAGGAACACAGATGAGCTTTTAAGGGCTTAACCCTGGAGAACCCAACACCCTTTTTTTTTTTTACATTGGGTATCACCAAAAAATGGTGGTCAAATTTGACCCCGTGGGTCGTCCAGGGTTAATTACTGCTAGAGTTGTCATGGTTTTGGGATTTTGATTGAGTTTGAGTCTTAGTCTTGATCATTTCTCTTGCTTTGTTGGGTTTTGGTCTTGCTTTACGAGTGTGTTACTTCCTTAGGTTGGTCTTTAATTTCTACACCTGTGTCTCCTTAACTGTTACGTAGTTGTACTTTCTCTTTCTGTCCCATCGCTGTCTGTTTCAACACTTTTTCTTTAGTCTTTTGTTACTTTTTGTGTTGCATGCTATTTTGTTTTGGGGTTTGATGGTTATCCTGCTTTTGCAGTCTTTTAAATTCAAAATAAAGGATTTATTATTGCTCCTTTATGTGGGTCCTCAGCTCCTGAATTGTGATATGAGTGCACTGTAGTTTTTCTTTTTTTCTACTGTAAAGTTGGACAGTCTATTTGGGAATAAACACATTTGGAGACAGCTTCAAATGGTCAGGGAACATTTTGGATCAATAAATCTTGGAATGGTTAAAAACAAAAAAGAAAACGTTTAACTTCCTCACCACCAAGATATTTTTTGTATAGTGACTACTTCACAGCTTACGGTGAGATCTTACTGATTAAGAACATGACCATGAACTAAGAAATAGATAACATCAATATTACTTTTGCTGTACTTATATTTTTCATTAATTTACATTGTGCTGATTTTATATATATATGTATATGTATATGTATGTATATGTATATATATGTGTGTGTGTGTGTGTGTGTTATTAGTAACAGTTTCTTGTGTTGTAGATATGTTTACTATTTGGGTTTATAGTGACATGCAAAGGTACTTGGCAGATATTCAGTATCTCTGAAATGATTTTTATTAAGTTTTATTTATGGTGCATGTCCATGATTTTGTCTTTTTCCAAAAACCCTGATAGTCAATAGATAGACTCCAGCAGACCCCCATAACTATGAATAGAAAAGAATGAATGAATGAATGAATGAATGAACAGATGAATGAATGGACATTTTTAATCAACTCTTTTAGGGGTAGCATTGTAAACATATTTAAATTTACACACATGTGTAAGTATCTTCCCAGCAACACCAGATATTAATTAAACGAGCCATGGCTGAATCTTAACGCTCTTCCTCACAGATGAAGCTGATGGCTGGTCAATACATGCCAGACTCAATCAGTCAATAATGTCCCCCAATCTAACCCCGTTCGTCTCTCAGTTGCTGTTTCAGACCCAGCTGCAGCAGCTCGGGGGCTGATTTGTCCTCTGTCATTTGTCTTTAGATTTCCCTTCCATCTGATAGCTGCAGTCTTTTCACATGCCCTCGCCCCTGTCAGTGATTTATGCTCGTCCCCGGTTGTCACTAAGGACACTATAGGTCCATGTTGCTTTGCACAAAGTCATTCAGTCTTATATTTCCTTTTTTCCCCCTTTTCTTTCTCTTGTCAACATGATCAATGTTTTGGATCATGTTCAAACGTGCCTAATTTCTTAGGTTAAAATTTCTCCATCAATAGAATCTACAGCTATATTTAACTTAATCTTAAAAACAAGTAGATTAAATATAAATCCAGATTCTTTCTTTTCCATATACAGAACAGCATTTTTTTCATGTACAATAATAGCTTTCCAGCATGTCTCCCTGCTTTGCAGTTGGTTTGTTCTTTTGATTTTCTCATTTTGCTCTCAACGCCTCCCCCTACAGGCAATTCACATGTGCAGTGGACTGGAAAGGAAACAATTTGTTCCTCATTCTCATATATCTCCGTGGCCACACACGAGATTAAGTGCACGTTGTAAAGAGAAAAGGTCATTATTATGCATGTATGCAGCATCACCAAGCTTCAGTGTCTCTTGCAGGCTTTATCAGGACCAATGTGATGCCCGTCATGGCTGCCAATCTGCAGGATGTCAAGTCCCAACTTTTTAAAGCAACAGCTCTAGATTTTTTTCAGTCCTGCTTTTGTCTGTTAAGGACATTCTTTTCTTTTTTTTTAGTAGAAATAAATGACACCTTCTCTCTTTTATCCCAGTTCAGTCTTAAAATGTTGCTAACAGTGCCAACAGACCTTACAGACTTTAGTGACAAATGTTTCAAAAGTATCAGCATTCTGTAAGACGTCTTTGCAGTAATTTGCAAACTTATGACAACAGACCTATCACAAACTGTCATTGATCATCCACTTAAAATGACTTAAAGGGTCGATATGACAACATTTTGAGGTTGGTTTGCGGATGAAAGGTTAACATCCTTATCTGAAGTGACAGAGCTCATTTGTCATTGATGCACTCAGGCATTGTGTCTAATAGGTGCTATCAGAGCAGAAAAAGGCAGAAAATCCACAGTAAAAGAGGTTTTTTACTGCTAAATTAAAGCCAGTCACCTTTCTAACTACCTTTTATCATCTATGATGGATTATTATTGAACTCCAAAAGATCTTGTGTCTATAGATGTCCAGGATAATAAGGCAAAATGAGATATGTAAAATTAGTATTTCAATTAATACCAAAGAATTATAACAGCTGGAATGGACTATAACAATTTTGAGGTGATTAGACATAACGGTTTTGCAAAGGGGCAGCATAGTGGCTTGGTGGTCAGCTCTGTTGCCTCAATGCAAGAAGGTTTCTGGTTTGATTCCCAGCAGTGGTGTGTGTGTGTGAAGTTTTTTTGTGAGGGCTTTCTCCAGGTACTCCAGCTTCCTCCCACTGTCCCCAAACATGTATGTCAGGTTAATTGATTATTTTAAATTGCCTAAAGAAGAGTGTGTGTGATGGACTAGCAACCTGCCCAATGTGATACACGAGAGATGGTTTCAAGCAAAAATCATTGTAATAGATAACAAATGAGTGGCATTGTTAAATAATAATCTCTATATTAAAATCATACATCTAAACACAATATCTTATTGATCTGTGATTAATAATAAATGCCTTAGTAAACATTATTTTTATTTGAGTGCATATAATAATTTTTCAGGGTGTCATGCAGATAGATGGGTTTGGAATACCGACATCAAGAGAAGATCCATAAAATGTATATGTGCTTAAAGGTGTGAAAAAAATCACACATTTAAACATGTAATTAACATGGTTCTACGTTTTTATCTTTAAACAAATGAAAAAGGGTGGACACTCCAGCTTCGTAAGTGGCAGAATGCATTTGCTGGGATTCGGTAAAAGACCCACGAAGAAGAAGCAGAACCGGAAGAGACGTGGCACATAAACACAAGGAAAGAGATGGAGCCGCCTTACATGTGGATCTGACAAGACAGCTTAAATGACAACACACCACATCACCTAAAGCCAACAGGTCTCGATTAATGTCTGTGTGACAGGTAACGTAAACGGCCGTCTTTGAAACTTCGTCAACTTCAACAGCTCGTTATATTAGCTCGCTGACGTTTCCCCGACAACTGAGCTAAAGGCTAACTGACGTTAGCGTCGATTAAAAGTTGTAGTTCCGTTGTCGGAAAGTGTACGCAACGAAATGTTGATAATTAAACCTGGCATGAGAGCTGCGAAGCTGACTTGGGTTTCACTACGCGTTGGCATTAACTTGTCATTTCCCCAAGAACAATAAAGTTAGTGGTTACATTCAAAGAGGTACAAATTACGTCAGTACATATGAAGAGCAACTAAGTGCCAGTAGTAACTACAGTCAATAGTAACTAGTAAAAGATTACAAGTAGTTGCAGTGGAGGTGATTTTTCTTTTTCTTTTTTAAAGTAATTTTCAGTATTAGCCTGACTTGAGTTTATCCAGCCGCGGCGTCTCACCTGACAACTGTGACGTCAGAGGACATAGTTAATTGTATTTGATTTCAACGTCATCAATGAAAATCCATGACAGTACATATAGTAGTAGTACTAGTAATAATAATAATTATAAATATTAGACGGGACTACCCGAGAAACTGGTAAATATGTTAGGTTAGCACTGTCTAATTTGCTTTGACAACTAATATTTAACTGGTTACACCATTTAGCTTTGTTACCCACAGTATCCAGAGACAATCAGAGATATTAAGAAACTTACAGTGTCCTTTCTACACTTTTGTTGTGTTTTACTTGAAATCAAATAACTGAAATTCACATCTTACTTACTATCTCAGGAATTGTTGACAGATCTATTAGATCTGATAGATTAGATAGATCCTTCAGGCTTGGGAGTGCCCTGTGCATTGTGGGATGTGGTGGCCATGTTGGTTGCTACAGAGAGAAGAGAAATTTATGTTATGAAAATAAACAACAGACAAACATGCAGAGGCAAGTAAAAAATCAGTTTATTATGGCAAGTTACCATCCGACTCAAGAGCAGTTATTTGGATACGATTGATCGTGTGAACAGAGGTTTGTTCATAAGGATGAGTGGGTGATGCACCACCACTAAGAAAAGCATTCATTCATTCATTCATTCATTCATTGTCATGCTCTGTTACAGTCATCAGGACTGATTTGACAGTTTGAGCTACCTCTGTGGTCAGTGGTCCTGGTCAGGTTTAAAATCACACATTTCTCCCATAGAGACTCATGTATTATCAGTTTTTTTTTTCTTTTCTTTTTTTTTTGTGTAAATTTTAGTTCTTTAGAGACATTTTTTCCAGGATTGCTTTGCTGAAGGGCTTATGTTACTTTACTTTTCTTTTTAAAATACAACAAAGTGCTCTGTTAGATATAAATCAGACAATACATGTGATCAGGTTATATTTCTCACATTTCCTTATGTTTTAGAAGAAAATGGAGGATTTAATGCTCTCCTCTCTGGTTTTCATTTTCTCCTGGCTAACAGCTCCATCTTCAGTGTTCTTCTACTAATGTATTTACTTACCCTAAATATCTCAAATTTCTGACCCTTCAAATGTGTTAAAAACAAGTGCTTGGTTTGAACAGGATAAATTTGCAAATTCTTTTTTAACTGTAAAAATGTAAAGGTTTGAATTCACATTAAATCTTTTAGATCTTGCCATCATTTAATACCTGATCATTGAATCATATCTTTGTCTGTCTGTGATACCAATATTGGATCAGATTGCTCCTGCCTTTGTGTTTATGCTCTTTATTTAAAGGCATAGTGAAAAATTGCTCATAATTGCAAAAAGAGAAAAGTAATAACTATATTTTCGAGTGGTGGTCATCAGGTTCAAGAAGATTTGTAGAAATCACACATCCCACAATTGAATATCTTCATCCACTAGGCATGAATATGTCTCGTAAACAACTGAAGCCTTGAATAAATAAATCACATTTCAGAATTCTATCTCAAGTAGTTCATGAGATATTATCATTTGGGAATTGTAGCAGCCCCTGTGGATGAAACTTATCAAAATTTAATTAGTTTCTGAAGAATGCTGCTCTGATTTTCAGTGAGTGTTGATCTTTACATGACAGGATTCAGGCCAAAGAGGGACTTTAGACTGCGTCCACAGTTTCTACATAAAATTGATACAGATTGGCTGGTTCAATATCTTTTAACAACCATTGATTTTTGGGAGATGTATGTATAGTTGTTAGAACTGAAAAAGTGGACATGTGCATCTTTAATCACAATGTATTGTAGTGACCTTTCAAGTTGTGTACTTTGTGTTGTGACATAGCCACGGGTTGACCTATGTTGTGATCCTGTATTGAGAGATAAAACTGATCAAACCCTTCATTTTAGATTTTACAGTCTTTTGTTTTCTTTATCCACATAATGAAGTTATGTGCATCATACACCACTTTGAGATTCAAACTGCTATCCAAACTTATTATTCTGAATATAAAGGGAGCTAAGAGGCTTATTAGGTTAAAATTGAAAACATCAGGTGTCTCTGTGGAAATTTAAAGTTGCTATGAAAAATGGAGTTAATAAAATTATGTCAGTCTTTTTTTCTTTGCTCTATTAGAGGAAGAATACTGCTCTGAGGATAAACACATTTTCTCCCAAGCTTGTAATGGCTTTTTTTCCTTCCTTTTTTTCCTGAGGTAAATAAATACAGATTCTTCTCATTTGGGGCTTCTCACATGGGGGAACTGTCTTTAATTTTCAGGATGATGATAATTTCACTGTTCAGCCTGAAGACGTGTTATTTCATGTGTCCATAACAACCCTGTGTTTGTTTGTGTGTCTTCAACACAGTGAAAGTGGCTATGGGTCTCTGCAAGTGTCCTAAGAGAAAGGTGACCAATTTATTCTGCTTCGAACATCGTGTGAACGTGTGCGAGCATTGCCTTGTTTCCAACCACAACAAGGTCAGTGGAGTGGGTGGGGAGGTGCGGATTGACACCGTGTGTGTTCGAAACTTCTGATATCACATTAACATTCTGTGTTCAACCGGCTGCTCCTCAGTGTATCGTGCAGTCTTATCTGCAGTGGCTTCAGGACAGCGATTACAATCCAAACTGCGCTCTGTGCAATGTCCCGCTGACGGCGCAGGACACGGTCAGACTGGTGTGCTATGGTAGGATTGTTAACTTGCTTTGTGTTGTAACATCACTGTGAATATGTGCTCGGAGACTAGACTGGATTTTTTAAAAGAAATATTTCAGCCATAATAAGGATATTATAGTTTTAATCTTTAGATCTATCTAGGAAGACCAAACAAGGAAGATGAATGAGTTTTGCTTGTGGCCCTAGCAGCATTGAAAAAAATGACATCTGACCCCTGTTTTTCCTCCTCGACAGATGTGTTTCACTGGTCATGTCTTAATAACTTGGCGTCGCGGCTGCCCCTCCACACGGCCCCAGCAGGGTACCAGTGCCCCAGCTGTCAGGGTCCAGTGTTCCCTCCTTCTAACCTGGCCAGCCCTGTTGCTGATGTGCTGAAGGAGCAGCTTTCATCTGTTAACTGGGCGAGAGCCGGTTTAGGGTTGCCACTGGTAAGGGCCTAGCTACCTCACTTTGTTGCGTTTTACAAACAAATATATGTTGATTTATTTCAAAACATTGTGTATGACAGATTGAAGAGCCCATTGGGGTGCTGGAAGAAACAACGGTGAATGATGTCACTGATTACACAGACTGGTCAACCTTTGATTGTGAGCTTTCATCTTTCCACAGACTTGTTTATACTTACTAGTTTTAGGATGTTCACACAGTGTAAACGATTAAAACTGAGTGCAACGTGATCTGTATTTCTTTGTTTCCACAGCCCAAGACCAAAGTAACTTATACCCCAGTCATTCTTACACCACCAGCCTCAGCCCACCACCTGTCCCACCTCCAGCACAGGAAGATCTTGGCGGTCTTCATAAAAATGGGGATCCAAATATGCAGGAGCACTCTGTGATCAACTTTACTGATGCCAACAGCTGTGACACTATTACAATACATGCAGGTAGACACACAGAAAGCCCTGATTGTACTTTTTCTTGTATTAAAGAAGATTTTGTTTCAGCATGCACACTCTAAAATATTTCAACCAAATTTTTGTTTATAAACTAAGCAGTTAATACTTTGTTGTTGTTGTTCAGCATCATCGCCAAGAAAGATCTACGACACACGGGATGTTGCTCACAGCTCCATCACACAGATCGACTTTGATGACGACAAGTACCGGCGGCGACCAGCGCTGAGTTGGTTTGCACAAATTTTGAAGTTAGTATCATACAGTGTTATTGAATGGAGTTCTCTTGCATTTATTTGATATTTACAAAGCTTATGTGGGGAAAAATCTTAATCTCAGATTTATTTTATTTTATTTATCTTTTCAGAAACCGCACAGGTGGGAAGCGGACATCTCTGTCCTGGAAACAGCGAGTCTTCATGCTTTTTTTGGTGGGAGTTCTGGGATTCTTTACGCTGATAATCATCATGGCTAAACTTGGACGTGCCTCGGCCAGCTCAGACCCAAATTTGGATCCCCTCCTCAACCCCAACATCCGTGTGGGGAAAAACTGATAACAAGGAATGTTTTGTTTTATTTGTGTGTTAAACTACTTAAGCCTGTGTAGAGTGGGTTGAAATGGAACTCTCCAGTACATCATCCCCCCAGCAGAGGGAGCTGTTTAACCAGCTGTCAGAGAGTGGTTCCCTTCATTTACACCAGGCAGTTGGAGCCTGTTGGGCCTTTCATGGACCAGAAAAACAAACAAATAAAAGAAATACTTTTTAGCAGCATTCAGGAGATTTCTGTGGTCCAAGCAAAGAAACACACAAACCATAAAGGGTGACCACGGCCCAGTGCATAAAGATGGGTTTTCCTGCTATTGTTGCTTTGGTGAAGAGGGGCTTTACTTATTCCTAACATTTGTCAGTGATCTTTGTAAGTTAATAGATTTTTCTCCAGAGGTTGTTTTTAGAAACACTGTAGATGGGAGAACATCTCATACTGGCAGATGTGTCACAAGGTTTATAATTGTCAGCGTATCATTTACACAGTTAAAAACTTCCTAATTCTGTTGTCAGACATACTCCACAGACACCATTACTTCTACAAACTGAGTGCTTTACTTTTAGATTTATTATATATACTGTATGTTTTGGTCTCTGCATTAAATGGAAATACTGCAGAAATGAACATTTTGATGGTTTTAGTCTGTTGATTTTCTTCACAAGCAAAATTATGAATGAATCATTTCAGAAGAGTCACATGTCTCATGTTGCTTCCAGGAGATTACATGGGAAGCCCTTATAAACATATTTTTGTATTTTATGGTGACTTTCTTGCCTGAGGTAACTGCTGGAGTATATTAATGGCACCACAGGCTCATACTGCTAAATGGATAAGATAAAAGATGTGCTTAGCTCACATTTGTGAATAATGCAGGAAAGTGACATTCATTTGTGATTCTTAAAAAGAGTCGTAGCAAGACACCGCAGCCTGTAGCTTATTTAAGATGTTGAGCCTCTACTTTGTAGTGTTAGTCTGGAGGATTTTTAAAGCCGTAAGTACGTGTTCTTCCACATCCACAGGGCTGGTGCACAAACAAGAAAACATTGATTAAATAGGATCATTTTCATTATGACTGTTTTCCTTTGGTCAGGTCCTTGCTTGTTTTTGTGGAAGAACAGTTTTAATTGCTCTTCCTAATGACCAAGTTAATCAAAATCCATTTTCTTATACATTGAAGTGTTATGAAGACGATGTGGAGGAAATCCGAGAAAAGTGTTGTGGAAAGACCAAAATAATTCATCCAAGTCCTGATAGATTATTACAAAAGCATGACGACTGTAATTTATACAGAGAAGAGTATCCAGATATCCAATGTCACATTCTGTTTCCAGTCCTGGAAGGTTCAATACTGCTCTGCAGCTATTTTGCACGCTCCTCCTCTTGGTGATGTATTTGGCTCATGTCAGGATGTCCCACTAATGTCCCGAGGAGATCAGTGAGCTCAGAGAGGATAAACAGCCTGTGACTGCCACTCTGGGCTTTGTATTGTATTGTGCAAAAACTGTACTTTAAAAAAAAAAAAAAAAGTTTTTTTTTAAGATAAGTGGATAAAGTAAGCTTTCATTTGGTGCATGCTTCTTTGTGTAGGTTTTGCATGGGGTTGTTTTAACTTTATATTATTGTGTCATTGATGGAAGGCCTGAAAACTTCACAGACAAATGTAACAAAAGTATTTGAATCACAATTCAAGGCAAGACGAGAAGCATCTGAAATCCGGCCTGGAGTGGACCTTAAAGCCACGTTTCCTGTGAGCAGTGCACAGTTATTCCTGTTTCAAAACACACTAGTCTGGTTTTCAGTACTGTTCTGTTGAGGGACCAGAACCAGTGATGAGGTACACTCCCCCTGGAGTTAGACACACTACAGTCCTTTGATTGACAAAGAATCATCTCTTCTGTGAGACAAACACAAGGTGCACCATCCTGAGCTCTTTTCTCCAACAAATCTCAGCTTCTTCCAACCAAGAAGAAAGATCAGGGTTCACTGTTCCAAACTCATCTCAAACTGAGGTGGACTGCAGAGAGGAAGAGCGGCGTAGTAAATGATGATAAACACGACAGATGCGACAGTTGTTTGTGTGTATATGTATCTATGTATACCGTAGTTAGTTATTTAAGTGATACCAGCCAACTAGTAACCGTATTTAAAAATGTTTTGAATAAATAGCTTGTCGAAGCAATGGCCGGGCTTTAACTTGGCCATTATGCACCCAGTGATGTCAGAGCCTGTCCTTGGGAATCCTCCCAGTGCAGATATTGGTCTTTCCGTCGCGTTTGTCACGCTTCACCATTGATTGTCGGGGACCGCTCCTGGCTCTGATCGATGTTATACATGTCGTCCAATTAGGAATGACATCTGCAGCGCCACAAAACTCAGATATTTTTGCTGTCTAATGTTTTTCTTGACATATTAAGATGCTGAGGCTGTTGTGTGACATATTTATATAATGATGTTTATTTGCTTTTTTCTTTATTGGCGTTCAATGCATTTCTCAGTGACTCTGAGTTATTTGCTTGCCAATTGGACTGACATAATAGGGACATTCTTATCGATAATTTGACTTTGGTGTTAACATGCTGTGCACTTTTCTGCACCCTTGCTCCACGCGTATTATGACAATTATAGATGCCAAGATGACCTTTAAAATATCTATATACAGAAATGTGTCATCATGCGGTAATATATTCGTACTTCCTTAAGCAAAACCAGCTCTCTAGATTCTGACAAGTGAGGGAATATTTTGTTCAACATTGTGAAAACTAAGAAATGCAAGAAGATAGTGGGTGAAATCTGTTTCCCACCTACAAGAGTGCCTCCAGTCATGCAGGCTCACTTCAGCAGCAGAGTTCACCTCTGACATTTTTTTTTACTTCTCCTGTTACCGATGCGTCTCACTGAGGGACTCTTGTTCAAAAAGAGAAACGAATGCTGAAAGCCAGAGTTTTTTGGCCGGTACAGCAGCTCACATCTGAGAAACAGAGAGCTCCATGTATTTTATCATGTGCTCAGGGCAGCTCTCAAATAAAAATAACTTTGACATTATAGAGATGTGAGAGAAATGAAAAGCCAGTCTGCAGAAAATTGTGAGTTACATCAATATTTTGCACATCGACTTTAAATATCCTGTCTAAGAGTTGATAAAAAAATTTTGAATAATTATCACTCTACATTTAAATTTATCAATATTTATTTTTTAAAGAAACCTAACCATGGAACGTGTTTAAATGTAAAGTTAATATAAGCACACTGTATGTTGATCATGCTAGTTTTTACATCTAAACTTCATAAAAACATGAGCAGGTCTCTATGAGCTCTAAAATATAGTTGGACAGCAGCACATGACGTGATATAAAGATTTAAACCAAATAGCAGAATCAGTGTGACAAAACTCTTACTGCTTCTGATAATCAAACACAACTGATCAATTGATCACCAGCAGGTGACCAGTTGATCACCTCTTTCAAAGCAAAAGTTTTGACAGTTTGAACATTTAGATGTGTGTAACATAATGGCAAGGAGGAAAGACATCAGCAATGAGCCTGATTGTGGATCCAATAAAATCCCCATAATTTTAATCAAGTCTTAGCAGAAACCTGGAGTGATCTGATGAGTCCACTTGACTCCAGGAAAAATTCTGAAAGCCAAGTTTTAAAAGTAAGATATCTACCACAACTGTTTTGAAACTGAGTTTGAAATCAATTGGTAGGACCTCAATCCACCAACTGGTCCTATACATAGAATATAGGGCCAAAGGATTATTAAAAAGTTATTTTATTTTATTTTTTGCTTATTAAATTTCTTTGTTCTTTAACTTTGTACATTACTTCATATCTTTTTAATCTGTGTTCAGATCTCTGTACATGTTGTAAAGCACTTTAAACAGCTTTTGGGTATAGCACTACAGGACATAAATAAACTTCCATTGCTTTAAGCAAGCAGTTGTTGTTCCCTGTACTCTTGAGAAGGGTTGGGAGACATTTCCAAAAAAATCTACAATCTGTCTAAATCTTCACACAGTGAGAAAGCGTTTTCACAGATAGAAGACCTTCAAGACAGTTGCCAATCTTCCCAGGAGCTACATCCTTGAGTACAAAGGCTTCACGTAGCATTAACAATGTTCAAGTCCATGACTGTAAAACTACAAAAAGACTGAACAAGTGTGGGTTATTTGACAGAGCTGACAGTAAAAAGCCTTTCCTTTCTAAAAAGAAGATGGCACCAAAGCTTAAGTTTGAAAAGTTTTCTCTGAACAAAGAACAATGTCCTTTAAAGAACTCTCTAGAGTTAAAATAAACCTACAGTTGAAACCAGAAGTGTACGTACACTGGCTGACATTAAATCAGACTAAACTTTTCCTGTTTTAGGTGAGTTAGGATTACCAAAATTATTTTTATTAGCTAAATAGCAGAATAAAGAGATAGAGAGAATTCCTTAGAGATTTTTCTTCTTTCTTCAAAGTTAAAATTCACATACACCAAGATTACTATGACTTAAATAAATTTGGTAAAGTCCAGATGATTCTGTCATGGAGTTGGAAGCTTCCAATAGTTAACTGACAATATTTGAATTAATTGGAGGCATGCCTCAAACACACTGCTTCCTTGTGTGACATCATAGGGGGAAAAAAACAATTAAGATATCAGGAAGTGAATTCATGCACATCCAGAAGTCTGGTGCATCCTCGAGTAAATCACATGAAGGTGCCACGTTCATCTATTCAAACAATTATACGCAACCGTGGGAACGTCCAGTCATCATTCAGCCCCAAAGATGAACATGCTTTGGTGTTAAATGTGTAAATCAAGCCCAGAGCAGAAGCAAAAGACTTTGTGAAGATGCTGACTGAAGCTGTTAAGAGAGTGTCATTATCCACTGTGGAACTAGTCCTGCAGCAACATGGGCTGAAAGGCCCAAGACAGGGAGCTTTTAATCCAAAAGCAATTTAAACCAAAAAAATACTAGAGTAGAACTTGCAAATGTACACAAGGGTAAAGAACTTAGGTTCTGGAGACGTCCTGTGGTTTCAAGTATTAAAACTGAACTGGTTGGCCATAAGGACCATCTTTATATTTGATGAAAGAAGGAGGAGGCTTGCAATCCTGAGATGACCATCCCAAATATGAAATATGGGGGCAGCAGCATCATGCCGTGGGAGTGTTTTTCTGCAGGAGGGACTGGTTCGCCTCACAAAATCGATGAAATCATGATAAAAGAGCCTCATATATAAATGCTGAAGCAATATCTCAAGACACCAGCCTGGAAGTTAAAGCCTGGGCATAAATGGATCTTCCACATGGAAAATCCATGTGGAAGATACATTTGGTGGTACGTTAATGATCATTGTGGGCAATGATCATAAACATACACCCAAATTAGTTCCAAAGTAGCTTAAGGACAACAAAGTCACCGTTTTGGAGTGGCCACCACAAAACCCTGATGTCAATTATAAATCACGTATTATCTGATAAAAACTGTACATCTATATAGCAGTGTAACATGGCATATGTTTATGTTCACATGAGGTTGAATCTACATACTTTTAAGTGCCAAGTTATGTTTTTAAATATAATTTTTCAAATCATTTTAAGATTATGTACTTTTCACATGATTGTCTATGTCTAGTACAATGCGACACATTTCAAATGAACATTTTTAAACTACACACTTACATAAGCTGTCATGCAACAGTATTCAGCAGGGTTTAATGAAGTTCAGCATGGATTCTCACAGCAACGATTCCCTTTGTCATTGGATGGCACGCAAGTATATATTGATAGACACGTGCACATGCGCATGTGCTTCTAATGTGCCTCCCTGTTCAAATAGAAGGTGCATCACAGAGGCAGCGCCAGGGGATCTGAATGAGCAGCAGTGCCCTCGTAAGAGCGTAAGTACTGTAGATAAGTTAGTTACAAACAACAGGTGTCATTTATTTCTTCTTTCCTCGGGAAGGTTTGATTTTCTTTCAAATTTAGTGTTTTATTCTGGTGTTGGTGACCAGAAGAGACGGTGTTGCTCACTCAGAAATTTATCAAACTGAATTTATGTCTTCATTTTCACAGCAGGACGCTTTGTTTTGTGTCTATATTATAATTTTAATTGATTCTTTTCCATCTTTTTGTCTTTTTCAATATTTTATGTTTCCATAAACTATATATTAGTAGCCTTAATGATCTGCATGTATTTTTAATATCTTGTGTTATTGTCAACACCATGACTTTCCTAATTTATAATTTATAGCAAAATAAAAGATAAAACTTGATTTTAGGTGTATTTCTGTTTTTGTGTAGGGTTAGTATTTGATCATAGACTAGTGCTGGAGTTACTATTATACCCAGGTTTTTAAGAAAGCAGTTGTTTTTCCAGGAACTGATAGTTTGCCAGTGTCAGAAGACGATTCTCAGCTACGAGAAGGTTTGGTGTGGGAATAGTTCACACTTGCACATCCACATCAGGACATCGCAACAGTTACAAGTCCAAAATGTGTGACCATCAAGAAAAGGAAAACAAGCATGGAAAGACCACCAGCTCAAAATCTCAGCATGTGGGCCACCATCGCCACAACCACGGTCATCGTCATCAACATCATCATCATAAGTCATGTGATAACGTTCAAGAGTAAGTCCATCTCTGTTTGCTGTTCTCTCTGTTATTGTAAGATTATAATGGCATAAATTAAAGGAGTGTTCCAGAGTTGAAGGTCTCATATTTAGTGGTAAGAAGTGTAAACCAGACAATATGAATTTAATCACTTATGAGTGAGAATGAACCATGTGTTTCCAGTAAAATCATGATCAGGTTTAGCACTTGGAGCAGTTGAACTATGGAAAAATAAGATAGTACATTAAACTTGACTCATAAATATCATTCCACTTGAGGAAAAGTCTTAACACGGCCACTACAGAAAGACCAAAGAAAGTTTAACTTTGTAATACATAAAGTGTATAAAATTGATTATTTTTACAGGCTTCTTCTTTGAGTGGCTGAGTTCATAGCATCAGCTTCCAAAAACCTGGATTAGAACTGTGATATTTATGATAAAATAGATAATCATTCAACTCAGAAGTCATGCAATCTTCTACTTTTGCATTCATTGACAGTTGACAGTTTGAGGGACATTGGTAGTCAATTTGTACAGATCTATATGCTGACTAGAAGGAAATATCTGTATTTTTCATAAGCTTTCTGCACTCACAAAGTTAAAATCACCTCAGTTTACATGCAGGAATATACACATTATCACTAAGTTGGATGACATTTTTTGAATCTTGTCAGATGCTTATGAGAGCTATTTATTTTGATATAGACTGATTGCCCCCTATGGGATAAAGCTTATTGCCATTTTGCTGCAAACACATACACTAATCTTAGTGTTCAACACTGTTTTGACACACTTTATTTTGGTCCTGAAGGAAAGTTTATACTCATCACTATCAAATAATAGACCCAGGGTTGATTTAACAATTGGATGCAATTGTGAACTGAAAATAAATTGTAAACATTTTATATCTCTTTCAGTTTTTATATGTGTACCAGAGTTCTTCTCTTCCTAATATCCATATTTCCTTTTTTAAATAGCTTCCATTCAGCAGGGAACAAGGTATTCAGTGATCATCAATCAAACCATCAAATTCAGTGTGATAATGACAAGACTCATTCTCTTCATCGTCACCATTACCACCACAAGCCAAAGCCACGCCATGTCTCCCTTTCAGAAACTTCCTCAGGGTCCTCATCTACTTCTTCATTAATGTCCTCCTCCTCTTCATCATTTTCTTCACCATCTTCTTCTTCCTCCTCTTCTTCATCATCATTTTCTTCCTCTTCCACATCATCTTCCACCTCTTCTCTCCTGTCCTCCGAGAACAGCAGTGAGTGTTCGGATAGATATGTTCTTCAGAAACCCCGGTATTCTCAGTCTTGTATAGACATTTCTGGGAAACACAAGGACTTTGAAGAAGGAGATGATACAGTCCCTTTGATAAATGAAAGAAGTCACCTAAACATGCCATCTACCAAACCGAAGCCAAGCAAGTCCTCTCACAGTGGCCCTATCAAGGGAACCTCGAAGAATAAACAAAGAGTTACACAAAGCTTGGGAAAAAATGGAAGTTTCCGCAAAGCCAAATCAATGGACGATCTCACAACGCCAAAAGACAAAGACGGGAATGGAAGCAAGGATGAAAAGGAGCAGGAGAGGTACAAAATGGAGGCCAAGAAGAATATGATGAAAGAAAAAATGAATTTTTCTGCCTTCCTGAATGAGATCACTCGGCAAGTGCTCAGTCCTATGAGACTCACTTCTCTTGGGGTTACAGATGCTCAAAGACCCAGTAGTCCAAGGCAAGTCCCTGCTAGATCAAAGGAGACAGAAAGCTGTACTGAAAAACACAGTCAGCAGAGAAGTCGACCTACCAGTGCTGACTCTGTTAGCTCCGGCAAGCGCTCCCGTACAAGCAAGCATTCGCACTCTTCTGGGCGTTCTCACTCTAAATCCTCTCACCATAGTGATCACCATTCTCCAAACCTACGTGATCATGAGCATCACAGACCAAGAAGCTCCCACTCATGTTCTCCAACTCATGAGCATCACTCTCGTTTGCCTTCTCGTAAGCACCATCACCACCATCCCACTGCTAATCACCCTCGTCATCACCATGAAGATAGCAAAAGGCCGAGTCATCACCATCACCACAGACATCATCGCAGTCCTGCCAATCAACACAGAGATCATCATGGCCTAAATTATTATGGCCAAGACCACCAAAACCCATCACATTGCCAACACTGTGGAGACCATCACAGCCCAACTCATCAAAGGGAAACCCACAGTCATGACCACTATGACCATGGTCATGAGCATCACCATGGAGCCTGCCATGCTCATCACCATGATGGTAACCAAAATCCAGTTCCTGAAGGTCACCACATTTCACCATACCATCATGAAGAGCATCAGAGTTCGGGCCACAACAAAAACAACCTCACCAACTCCCGCCCCACCACACCTCATCACTGTGGACATTCTAGTCTAACTAGTGACCAAGAAAATGACCACAGTCCCACACATCAGCATCACCATGGGGACCAGCACAAAGAACATCATCAGCATCACCATGGGGACCAGTACAAAGAACATCATCAGCATCACCATGGTGATCATACAAGCGAGCCTCATCATCCTCATCAAAGAGACCGCCACAGTCCAAATTATCACCATCGCCATGGTGACCACTACACTGAAATACAACAACATCATCATGAGCATCAGCACAGTCCAAACTCTCAGCATCACTCTCGACACCACCACAAGGAATCTCAGCACCATCATAGAGATCATCATGAAGACCACCATGGTCCAGGTCATCCCCATCATTATGGAGACCTCAAAAGTGAGCCACATGGACATCACCATAGAGATCATCACAGTCCAGGTCATTGCCATGGAGAACACCAAAATGAAGCACAACA
>JAOWBL010000006.1:11044560-11055943 GCA_028564865.1 Zenarchopterus dispar | reverse complement strand
GAGCCACATGGACATCACCATAGAGATCATCACAGTCCAGGTCATTGCCATGGAGAACACCAAAATGAAGCACAACAACATCACCATGGAGAACACCACAGTGAAGCCCATCATCATCATCACCATAGAGGCCACCACAGTGTTGGTCATCACCATCACCATGTAGACAAGCAACAATCAGGCCATCATCACCATGGAGACCACCAGAATCCAGGCAATCACCATTATGAAGATCACCACAGTGAAGTGCATCACCATCATCATGGAAACCACCATAGTCCAGGCCATCACCATCACCATGGTGATCACCATAGCGAGCCTCATCACAATGACCATGAAGACCACCACAATGAAACTGATCAACATCACCACAGACATTACCACGGTTCAGGCCATGGTACTCAGCATCACCATGGAGATTACTACAATACAAGTCATCACCAAGGCCATCACCCTGAATCTCAACAACCACATCATGAGCATGACAAAGACAACAACCTTGACCATGAAAGCCTCCACGGCCACCACACATTTGTAACAGGACATTCAGCTAGCAGTCCACTGTTACATGGAAAGCCAGAGTGTCTTGTTAACAAGCCGGATTCACCAAGGAACATCCACAGCCCAACCAGTCAAAATGAGGAGAAGACAAGTTTCACTGGTCCATCATCACACAAAGTATGGCATTATGTTTTTAAATGATACTTATACATAAAATCTGCCATTATATGCAGCATGTTCATTTGAAAAAAAAAACACACACAGGGTGTGACAACAGGCTGTTTGAATATTATGAGCTACATTAATGGGTTATGTAATGATTTTCCATTCATTTGCTTTCTTATTGATTTTGGCAACTTTATCCACATTATGGTTGATTATTACAGAGCAGCTGATTATTTGTCATGCACAATCTAATGATAGTCAATCTGACATTACAAAATTAGGATTTTTGTTCTTTTGTTCTTTATTTTTTTTACACTTTGAGTATCATCAATAGTCCCTTTGAAATATTATTTTTCATATCCAAGTAATTTTATTTCATTTTTTCTATTTAGGAAAATGCACATGAGCTGGGTAGAATCAAGTAAGTATGCTCATTTTTGGGGGATTGTTGACTGCTAAGGGCCATCATTACAGTGATAATCACGACTGTTGTAGATAAATTGCTACATACACCTGCATAAGAGACCAAATAAAATACTGAAGTAATGTTTCATTCAACATCAAAAGCTTTTCTGGATTGTCTTACTCTTTCTTTTTATGTATACGGCCTTAAAGGATTGTACAGGACCAAAATGAAGGTCTGCACCAAAGTTTGTTGAAGACAGCAGTGAGGATGGAGTGTTTGGGGGAAGAATTCATGAGCAGCCAAAAGCTGCTGGAGACTGAACTTCAGAAGACACGCACGGAGCTCAGCGATCTCATGGAGAAATTTAAAAGGTGCACAATATAGTTTTAAAATGACTGCTCCAAATTTTGATGTGGCATGTGTTACTTAGTGCAAATGAGATGCAAGATACAGTCCCATTGCTGAATAAATTGTTTTGGTGTCTCTGCTTTGTTCAAGACTTCATGAAACCTGCTCCTCCACCCAACAGACCAATAATCTTCTAGAGCAAAAGCTTCAGTCAGTGGTGAGACAGAAATTCCTTTTATGTATGATATGCAAACTATCAATTCTTTTGTTGTTGTTGATGATGATATCTTGCTTCTACTGGTTTCTTTTTAAAATGATCTTTTTTCTACCATATTTTCTCTAAATTCCGTTACTTTATACAACTGCAAGCCATGAATTTCCCTATGGTTGGACTAACAAAGTAATTCTTAGTCTTTTGATTTATTAAGAGTTTTGATGAGGTATGTACTGATGTATTTAAGTCTTTTGAAGGTCTTTTTGGTGACTGTGCCTATTTTACCTTCTTCATCAGGCCGAAAGTATGGAAGGGGAGCGAGTGAGGTTGAATCGGCGTATTTCAGAACTGACCGAGCAGCTCACTGACGCAAAAATTGCCAGCAGCATGGAAGTATTAAATGTAAAATCTTTACATTCACCTTCAAATTTCCGGATCAGAAAGAAAAACCACAACAACAGAAAATGTTCAGTTATTTCTAATGATTTTTGTTAGCTGCTATAGACAAAAATAGCCAAATCAAGCAGTACAATTTTTAAAAAAGGCTCTGTCAGAGCTTAGAGTCTCTACAGCATTTCACATTACGTTTTTACATTTTCAAGAACTTGACTGTGTTTTGTCTCTTCGTCATCTATGAACTTAATCTGCTTCCGGTAGGTAACATCAGTGCTACACAAAACCAACCTTCATTCTCAGACGGATGGTGCTGTCATTCAGATGGTTCCTTCCATCGCCCCCCCTCCAGTTCAGTTCATGGACAGCCAGAGTTATGGAAAAGACAAAGCCTCTGTGCAGGAGCAACCTTTGGGGTCAGTTCCAGAGGAGGAGGAGTCCGACTGGTCAGAAGTGGGAGAAGAGACCCCACGGCTTATAATGACAGGGTCAAACAGAGGTCAAGTATGGAGACGGCAGGAAGCAGACATGGATAAAGACAGTGAGTCAGGAGGTGAAGATGTTGTCAGACCACACTCTCCACGACCGCTGCAAATACCTCATCTCCAGTTCACCGTCCACAATGACTTCATGTCACCGTCCCACAACAACTCTTGCCCTTCTGCCTTTAAGAACCTGTCCGACCGCATGCCAGGTGAGGAAAGTTACAGGATCACCAAGAGTCCAAACCTCGGGTCCATCCTGATCCGGTCAGCAAGCTTGGAAGAAATCCCACTAGCACACCATCACATGCAAAAAGAGCTGAGGGGCACCGAGGCCATGATGGACCTCCATCATTCAGGGGATGAAGCTATCGAGGTTTTAGATAATGAAATCATTCATCACTGGAGAATGAGCAACGCCAGGGACACAGTTATGAGAGGAATGACAGATAGCAACCTGTCCAGTCTGCAGTCAGCTGAGCAGATGCTCAACCACTTGTTATGTGATTTACCTTCCAGCCAGGGAAGAGAGCCAGGCGTGGCCGAGGTGCATGGCTGGAGCGGAGGGATTCCCGAGGAGGTGCTGAAAGGGGAGCGAACACAGTTATGACAGCACACTGTGAAGAAATGTTGAGAACTGATTTTCTGCAGTGCATTACTGTGTTTCTTACTTTCTGTATTTCCTGGCTAACGGCCACCTCCTTGACACCCACAAAAGTCACAATATTACCTTATTTTAAATAGTGGGGTGTTCCCTAAAAAAAAGAAAAAGGAGTGAGAGACTAAAACTAAAACATTCTTGAGGAACATGTTTATCATCCCAGTAGCTTCTAGCAACTATGTACAAAGGATGACGTTATTGTAAAAAGCTCAATAATAATAATAATAACAGTATAAAATAAGCATTAGTTCTGGTTGCTCATAAACACAAAAAAGGTGTGTAGTTTCAGAAACCTAATAGTTTGCAGTATATCACCAAAACTAGTTTTGATTTTTTTTTTCTCTTTTCAAATTTATTTTTCATTTGTTTTATTTTAAAAGAAAATAAGCAGGAAAAGGCTAGTTAATCACTCAATAAATAAAGAGGACCAAACTGTAAGGCTATAGTTGATCAACTCACTGTTGACCAACTGTGATTACTGTAATTTATTTAGTGTAGTTGGGCTCTAAAATAACTGCTCATTACTGCCATTTCTGTTAGGCTTATTTTGTAGTTATTTTATGGTGAAACTCTTTGCAGTGAATGAAAACAGATTATTTGACAGCTTGACTTTTCAGATGGACAGAAGATTCTCCAAACTGAGACTAATTAAAGCTGGTAGTTAATACAGTAATAACAGACAGAAAATATGATATTATGTACAGAAAAATATCCTTTGCTCAGAAAATGTAAATGTATTTTTGTTGCTAAGAGGAGGTTCTTTTTTAAGAGGAGGTTCTAAGGAAATATAGTTACTTACCTGTTTTTGATCAGTGTAATACATAGAAAAATAATGACTGTATTCTTTTTGCTTTAGTCTAAGAGGCATTATATATTCACGTAAAGTTCATTTTCTGTATGTAGCGATATTATGCTTTTCTGAATACTCCAATGCTGTATAATGCAAGCGTTAAACACAATGTACAATTAAATATAAAAACTATCCTTTCATTTCCTTTTGTATAAAGTGTTCCTCATAAGTTCTGTGTACCAGTAAGACAAATTACAAACCCTGTAACAAACTATATATATATACATCTTATATGATGCACATGTGGTATCTTTTCCCTGTAGTTACCATAATTAACCCAATAAAAATTAGTTCTTAAAAGTGCACAAATGAGTACAGTAATGTCTGTGTTGCATTTAATAAAACAAATAATATAAAAGGTAATGAACAATGACACAATTTCAGGAGTGTATGTGTATGTATATGTATCTATACCAGTTCAGAAACTGGAGAAATATTCTCTTGTGAAGTAAAATGAATGTGTCTTTCAACATATTATTTAGTATTTTAGACTTAGAATAAATGAGATCATGAAATGGGATATTCAAGCCTCAAGAAATGGTTTTGTCAAGTTTCAGGGCAGTGGGCATTGTATCATGAGAATGAGGTGCGCTTATAAACCTGCACATGTTCTCCAGAATTTGATTACACTGGATGGGGATGTTTATTTGCATATATTAATATCAAATAACAACAACTGCATGAACTGACCTCCACTTTGGATTAACATACAATGCAGACATTCATGATGTCTGGAGGAAGACTATCAATAATGATGATGATGAGGGAGATTTTTTTTTTAAACATTTTATGGGTGATGCCTCATCAATATTAATTTAAAAAAAACTTCACCTTAGGCAGGATGAATTTTAATAACTCATAGCTCCCTTCTCACATATTGATATCATCAGGTCAGAATTTTAAAAAGGTCAGGTTATGCATTTTGGATTTTTTTTTTCCCTTCATGTCAGTGTATTATACGGCTTTTACATGCACATAAAAACTTTTCAAAGTTGCAAAGTCAAAGGTCCATGCTGAAATGAGTTATTTTTACTTGCTGAGGACACGGTTCTCGAGATCTCTGAAATCTCGTGCAGATATTTTAATTAAGTAAAAGATAATGAAGCATGTTTATATAGGCCTAATTCCTATCTAATGAATAACTTGTCACACCACAAATAAAGAATGGTCTAAATCTTGATGTGATGATGCTATGACCATACCCATACTCATCCATTTATCATTATTGCACTATGGATTTATCATCTATTATTGTTGTTATTCTTGTTTTTTTAAATCTATATAGTGTCTGTATTTTATTAAATAAAATCTATTTAATAGATTTATTATCTATTATTGTTGTTATTCTTGTTTTTTTTTAAAATCTATATAGTGTCTGTATTTTATTTTTATTGTGCATCCTACTTTTATCTGTATGGTGATCTTGAGTGTCATAAAAGGCACTCATAAATGAAATGTATTATTATTATTACTATAATTATTACATTTAATATATACAAAGTCAATGACATCATGATTTTTTTCTCAAAAATATTTATATTCATTACCTTTATTGAGTATAGACTCTATAAGCTGGAAATAAGCATGGATCAAAAGTTACATACTCAACAAAAATCAAATAAATACTGCGTCTAAATACCCATTTCATTTATTATCTCATAGTGTGTTTTCTTGTAATTATATTTCTGCTCAGTTCTCTTTGATGAATAAGAGATTCATCCTCTGTTGTTATAACAAAAAACAACTTCTATGCTAATGATATGGAGTAGCTGGCTGTCAGGTTTAATTTGGTTTGTCATTCACGTCCCTCTGCGTGAGTAATGGGTGCTGAGCAGACACTGGCCTGGATCCACAGACCAGTTTAATAGGATAGCTAGGTATTAGTCGTAAGACGCTCCCAGCTTCCAGGTTTGCCAAATCCAGTGTGCCAAATCCACTGTGTGGCACACTGGAAGGTGCACAGTGGTCGGTGGAGATAACTGGACTTTTTTCAGCACTTTTTGGGGAAACAATTAAGGTGAACTTTGACACACTACCATCTCTGGACTTGAAGCTGCACCATATGAGATGTTAAGCTAAAGATAGTATCCAACGATTTTACTTGAGATACTGAACTTTTTTTCTTTTTTTTTTAAATTTCTTACAAATCTGTAATTGATGTGGTTCAGCTGTTTTTGCACTCTTGGTCATTTTACTGGTGTAGTTTGTAAATTCAGTGTCATGTTTCAGTTCTGTCGTCTTCATCTTTAAGCCTCTGGAGCCCTGCCTCTCACCTCTCCTCTCTCCTCTCCTCTCACAGACAGAGCACAGCATCGTCTCTCGTTGCCTCGTCGTTCTCCTTCCCCTCTTCCCCCGGTAAGACTCGGACTCCCTCGCTGCAACCATGGTGGTGATGAAGATGAAGTTCCCCTTTCAAAAAAGGGTGAAGCTGGCCCAGGGACTGTGGCTCCTCTCCTGGTGTGCCACAGTTGCCGGGGCCACGACCTTCACCCTGGGGTGCCTCCTCAAGACAGAACTCCGCAGGAGGGCAGAGGTACTTGAAGTTTTAAATACTAGAGTAAATATTTCTCAGTTGGTTATTGATTTTGCCTTTGAACATTCACTTGAAAATGACCTGAAAGTCAGAAGGATTTAAAGTGTTATTATTGTTTAATTACAGAAGTTGAAATAGTGTCTGAGCAATCCAAGAAAATTCATTAAATCCAAGCTGCATTCAATGTAATAGTCATTATTTAAAAACAAAAACAAAAACAGATGTCTGATAATAACCTGCAACTCACACTATGAAGTCATGCAACAGCAATGTTTTCATTATAAGACATTCTCTTTCAGAATTTCCAGGTTTACTGCAAAGGATTAGTAATTTGCATCAAAGTATCACTAATAATGGGCAAATACAGTCTGTGTGTGTGTGTGTGTGTGTGTGTGTGTGTGTGTGTGTGTGTGTGTGTGTGTGTGTGTGTGTGTGTGTGTGTGTATGTGTGTTACTTTTAAATTACTGACACAATATTTTGGTGAAATAAGAAAATATGTGATGTGATCAAATAAATATCCCTAACCAAAGGCCATTAAAAGGTGAATACACCTGTGACCCACTTTGGATCCTGACTAATCATTTCATAAACCAGGCTCTGTCAGGTTTAATCAAACTAATCCCCTCCATTAGCGGCTGTCATCTTTGTATATGTGATAAACTTGCATATTTTCCTTTTGTCTCATTTGAATCAATGCTGTGCACACATCAAAAGTATTTTATTCAGACATTACATGCTCTGAACCAGAAAAGAAAGAAAGAAAAGGAGGATATTTGCAAAATGTACCTATGTCATGTAACTTACACCCCTATAAAAAAAAAACAAAAACAAAAACAAAAAAACTTTCAAATTTAATTTTACTAAAAATACCCACAGCTCAGTTATTTTGTCCTGGGTCATGTGCCAGTATTTGTTGTATGAACCAGTGGAAACACCCTTCAGATAGAACAAGGAGCCCTATAGGATTTAAACTCTACTCTTGCACTTAATAGGGACCAGACTGTGTTTTCACATAATAAACAACAACAACAAATAATAATACCATAATTACTTTGGTGATCTCCATGGTGCTTATCTGACTGGTTGAGTGAAGTATTTGTCTTTTGGATTCACAGTAATGCTGATGATGGAAATTAATATACCTGTTCTTAGGAAATCAATGCAAAAGATGAGGAGAGCAAGCAGTCCATCCATCCACAATCACCTGAGGAGGGTGATCCCTAAATGACCAAACTATGGTTATATCAGGTTACATGACTCTGGGGGTGTCAAGCACATGCGCTAGGTTTGGTGTCAAAACATAAACAATTTCTGACAATCTCACTTCCTAGTTCAGTAATTAGCTGCCAGGTTTAACTGACTATAATGAACAAATAATTTGGAAAGTCTGAAATAAATTTGATAACTTTTGTAATAGGTTGTCTGAAAAATATTGGTGCAAATTTTAGAGAACATTTTTAAAAAACAAACTAAGGCCTGTGATTTTTTTAAAATAACGTCACTAACACCAATATGACAAAATATGCTTACTTTAAAAACTTCATCAAAAAAAAAAAAAAGAAAAGAAAAACAGTCAACTGGGAAAATGTCTTAATTTCTTTTTTTAAGAATGTCCCTCTCATTTCAAAGCATTTAAAGCACAAACATAAAACTTTGTGCAAAGAATCATGAAACTGTCGCCAACTGTTGTATTAAATTTCAAAACCCTGGAAGATGCAGTAAGATATTTCATAAAAAAGTTAGAACCTTGACTAGCACTTATCCTCCACTATAAGCTTTTCTGTTTGGCTTTGTTAAATGCTCATACCCTCAATTTTCACTTTCAGGTAATGGACAACACAGATATACATATTGTGCCCAACACCCTCATGATTGTTGGCGTGGCTTCCTTGGGCATCAACTACTTTGCGTCAAAGATCTGTCAGGACGCCCTGGATGCAGGACGGTTTCCTCGCTGGAAAAACTTCTTGAAGCCCTACTTTGCTGTCTCTTGCTTCTTCACCGTGCTCATGCTGCTAGCTGTCATCATGAGCTATGCGATGAAGGGCAGCCTGGAGTCTTCTCTGAAGGTTGGCCTGAGGAACGGCATTCGCTTCTACAAGGACACGGACACCCCAGGTCGCTGCTTCCAGAAGCAGAACATTGATCGCCTGCAGATGGAGTTTCAGTGTTGTGGAAACAATGACTTCAGGGACTGGTTCGAAGTCCAGTGGATCAGCAACCGCTACCTCGACTTCAACTCCAAGGAAGTGAAAGAGTAAGTGAAAGCAGCAGAGGAGGTTTTGCATTTGGGGTGTTGGGGGAACCCACCTGATCAGAGTACTACATCCTAAAGAGAAACAGAGATAATGTAACATTGTTGATAATCTCTTACTTGCTTCCTCAGCCGCGTCAAAAGCAACGTGGATGGCCGTTACCTGGTAGATGGAGTCCCTTTCAGCTGCTGTAACCCCGGCTCTCCAAGGCCATGCATCCAGTATCAGCTAACCAACAACTCAGCTCACTATAACTATGACTACCAAACCGAGGAACTCAACATCTACCTTCGAGGCTGCAGAGAGGCCTTGGTCCACTACTACATGGGCTTGATGAACACCATTGGTGCTGGGGTGTTGTCAATCTTCCTTCTACAGGTGAGTGATGAGAGAAGTTTCACCCAGTCTCACAGTGACTTCAGACAGACTTGGTGGTCCTATGACTAGCTGCTTTTCTTTGTCTTTGGAGGCAAATCAAGACATAACATTGGCTTTTAAAGGGACAGTGAAGTTAATATTAAACCTTGGTCATTAAAATATGCGATTAATCAAAATCTGACTTCACTGAACTACAGTATCAGATGTTCCCTTATTCATTTATAATGTCACAATGTAGGTAATACAAGACAATCCCTACTTTTATTTGGTGGAACTAATCCTTGATTGTTCATTGTGTTGAAGCCCTTACCACAGCCATCGAAATGACTCCCCATCTCTCCACCTTCATCCTCCACAGGGCTCTGTGCTGGTGAGCTTGCGCTTCCTGCAAACCGCCATGGAAGCAGTTGCAGGGAAGGAAAATACAGAAATCGAGACAGAAGGATACTTGCTGGAGAAAGGAGTGAAAGACACCATCATGGAGTACCTTGATCCTGTGCTGAAGTTCTTCCTGCTTAAAAACCATGTGGAAGAAGGCACCCCTGCTGCCACCCCCGCCCCCTAAACCATGATATGACGTACACACATGGAAATTATTTTCAATGAGACATGGCAACTGATTAATTATTTCTACTTAAAGAGAAGATGCAAATTTCTATGAATTTCATAAATTTAGATATAGTATTTTTTTTATTGTCAGATGAACATCACAATTATTGACAACATGACAATTATTTTCCTATCTGCATTAAACTATCAGTAAGGGCCCACAGATGTTAAAATAAACCCACAATTTCTCATGGTTTTGGGACACTTCTGAAAACAAATAAAATGCCCAAAAATAAAAAAAATGCTTTTTTAAAAATTATTATTATTATTGCATATCTACTTTCTTTTTCCTGTTCTTTACTGTATATGAATGGCTAACTATTGTTGTACTGTATTTGTATACAGCCCCACAAATACACTTTACCCCCTCACTGGTTTTGAAAGGGATGAGCACTACTACTTACATTTTCACAATCTGTCAAAATCAATAATCCCATCATCATCAACCAGTGGAAAAGCAGTATTTGAGAAGGCAATGTGCAAAACGTATTCTTGTTCTTACAAAAACAAAGATGTAAAGCTGACTGTAGAGAGACAAGAGGCAAAATGCTCTGCTGTGCAACAGGACTATGACATAATTTAACAGATGACTTATTAAAGTTTGAAGTTAATAAATGCCTTATGGAGTGGAGTCACTTTTTCCTTCTTTTACTAATGCAATAAAGCACGTATAGATGCTGTGAAGTGTCAAACTCAACGAAGGCTGCTCCGGGATGTTTCCTTCCCCTGCTTCTCTTCTCAGTCAGTGAAAGTAATAGGATTAAGAAGATTGGTTAATCAATGTCAGTAATGCAGTGAAAGCTGTCAAGTGTGTCCTCTGTTCTGCCACCTTTGTTAAAGCTGCTATAAGCCCATTTGCTGCCATAATCCCCAACCTGCTGCCCTTGCATTGACTCACCTGCATCAGGTGAGTAGATGCACTATTCTACGCCTTACAGGTGTAAGGCGTAGAATTCAACTGCGTATTAAAAGCTGAAAAGAAGAAAATGTTACTATAATAGATCAAAAAAATGATATTTTTGTTAGTTTTTCTTTTCTTGAATCCTACAGCAGAAAAATCACTGGGGACAAAAGTAAATACATTTTTTTTTGCATCCTGTTTTTATTTTACCAGTGTAGTTGACATGATAGTAACACTTTTCATCTCCACAAAAGGTTGCCCCCCCCCAGTGTTTTGTATTCAATCAGCTGTAGTGAAAACTTTGTCTTCAGCATCAACTGAACATCAGCATTAAATGATTTTTTTTTTAAGTTTTAGTTGATGCTGTATCAGAGCAGCTCTGATCTGAGATTACTTTAGGGGAAGCAACTTTATGATTACATCAGGGTTTTATTGTATTTCTGTCCACCTAACTAACAGGCTTTTAGTGCTGCTGTAATCTCTTGTTTGTAGACGATTCAGCGGGTGAAGACCTGCAGCTGATAAACATGAATCTTTGTGACAGTAGGATTATATACTATTACACAGAATAAGAGCCATAGCAAAAAAAAAAAATATATATATATATTAATAACATACATACATACATACATACATACATACATACATACATACATACATACATACATACATACATACATACATAC
>JAOWBL010000006.1:11018871-11042173 GCA_028564865.1 Zenarchopterus dispar | reverse complement strand
CATACATACATACATACATACATACATACATACATACATACATACATACATACATACATACATACATACATACATACCTTTGTTGGGAAATGATTTGGGAAAAAGATTTCTCTAAGTGTTTATAAATTTGTTTCTTTTCTCATTATTCAGCATTAACATTAATTTCAAAAAAGATTTACACTCTGCACAGACAGGCTGAAATCTGGGAGGCAATCCAGAAAATTTCTGCTTGATTTTATAAAATTTTTCATATAAGTTAATACAGTTCAATGCAGACTGAAATTTGTTCTTCTGTGCGTATTCAAAACAGGAGATTACACTTTTAAGAGCTAATGTAAATTTGTTGGCAGTGTGTCAATGTTCCCACAACTCTGATGCCCTAACACTGACCCGTTCATGAATATCTTAGCAAAAACTGTGGCCTTGATGTGGTAAATGTGGAAACATAGAGCTGTGTGGAAATAAGAGCCCCATTTTCAATAAGCAAAGAAAAAAATATCTTAGGAAAGTAGAAACATAGGACTGTAAGAACCCTGATTCGTTGTTCTTTATTTGAGAACCTCTTCCCAGAATTTGCTGGACATCTCATATTCAAAGAAAATAATGAGAGATTATTTCAGTATGCTGTTCCCAAACCGTAAATAAATCTCTTTCAGTAGGGTTAATTGTGGAAATAAAACGGTTAATGACTGGTGTTTTCTGTGGCGAATTGTATGTATCACTTTGGCCTTGTTGGAAACTTGGACTTTTCCAAATTAATATTTTCAAATGTCGATACTCAGATAAATGTTTTTAGAGTGATCCTCTTCAGATAAACATAAACATCAACCTGCTGTATTACAGCTGCGATGACGTCTGAACCACGTGACAAGAAGAACCCGCCCACGAGAACGTTACGTTCGCGTTTTCTAAACATTTTTTTTTGTTTTTTGTTTTTAAATATTTTCCCAGGTTTATTTAATTTTAAATAATATCATTACACATTTTCTTGGTAATTACTTTAATTCACGATAATAGGTGTTTTATAAATATTGTCGCTGTGGTTAAGTCTCCCAGGGCGCTTGGAATGGTTGAGAATATCCCACCGTTCAGTTGAGACGGTTACTGCTTCCTGGAGACCTTGTTTGAGGCGGCTGGCGACCCGGGGCCACAACACTTCAACTAGTTGTTGTTGATCTAATGTACTTAGCGGTATTTACACAGTTACCGGACCACATTGAAAGCAAAGCCGACCAAAGAAGGGAATTTTACAATAACTTCAAGGTAGGTGGCCAACAGACACATTTACATGCTTTGGACACAGACTGTAGAGCAAAACACTAGAAGTTAGCCGGTGGACCACTAAAGTTTAAGCGACAAACTTGGTTTTAATAACGTGATAAAAAAGTATCAGTGGGTGTGAAACAGTGTTAACAGTATCGTTTGGTACATCGCTGTAAAAATCGTTTTTACGGTCTCTTCTGCTGTTTGTTAGCTAGCATAAGCTAGCAGTATTGAGCAATTGTGATGGTGGACTCTTCCCTCAAATATGTCTGAATGTGATTAAAAACAAAAAAAAAAAGAATACATGTGGTATTTGAAACACAAATGACGACTCAGGATACCCACGGGTGTTGAGATAGCGCCATCTGTAACGAGCTTTCGCTTTTGTCTCATGTGTAAGGCCGTTAGAAATGGTTGAGGACCGCTCATAAATGGTCTGTCAGAGGGACATGTTGATGGTAAAAGACTCCAGACCGGCAGGGTGAGGCCCAGTCTTCCTGTGGGAAGTTGAGATTGGACGGGATCTTCCCCAGTTCAAACCCTCGTGTTGGCGCTGGCATCCCGTAAGGACTGGCTAGCTGTATGTAAACATGACTAAAATAAGGGATGAAGTGACTTAAAAAAAAAAAGTGGCCAGATGACCGCAGTCCTGCTTGTTATACATGTTTTCTTGCATCAACACCCCTGACTCTAATTAAAGGTCATCATCAACTTGTCATCAAGGTCTGTACAACTCTGTTAATGACACAGTCATCTGTATCAGGGTGTGCTGAAGCAGGGAAACATCTAAAACCTGCAGGACATCAGCCCTCCAGACACCCCAACTGAAGTCAAATGTAGCACATTTAAATTTAAACAAATATACATAACTATGTTAGGGAAAGGTCACATACCCATGTGACCATTTGCTGGCATGTTACTTGTTGTGTGTGTAGTTTTGATTTTTTTGTGATGTGAATTCCCCACCACCACCCATTGTTTTGCTCCTTGTGTTTTAGATAAGAGATGGAGGGAGATGACAGCAGTTTTCCTGCAGAGTTGTCAGATGATCATTCACAAAGAGGAAGCATTGCTTCCTCTGCAACACTTTCCCGTGGTATAATTCATCTGGAAAAAAAAAAAAAAAAGCAGCATATCCTTGTTTGCCAGTTTTTCAGGTTTTGTAATTGTTTTGTATCTTTGTTCCCACAGCTCAAGATGTGCTTGTGTACTTATTTGGTGATAGTGCTGTACACTTGTCTATCGAAGGGCTTGCTAGTATCAGTGTTCAGAATTTAGGAGGATTTGTTCGTGAGGCCCTCCATATTCCTGAGTCTGTGCAGGAGGTTTTTGCCTTTTGGCTTTGCTCTCCACTGCTTGGTAAGAATCGTTTTGGACATACTCTTATCTAATGTTATGAAATGCCAGATGGTTCATAATACAAATCACTTAACTCAATCACCTTTCTTCCCAACTCGACATTCTTCAGAACTGCAATTAAAGCTGAGGCATCAACCATACAAATTATGTCGACAGTGGCAGGACTTCCTATATCGTTTCACTGAAGCATCTGAGGAGGACATTTCACAAGGTGAGAGCTTGGATTGGTTTGTTTTCACATCAGAGCATTTTAACCTGCTGAGCTGCTGGGACATTTCTGGGTAGAATTTTATGTTCTACCTGTGCTCATGTTGTTTTTCTACAAGTTGCTCAGCTCTAGTCTAATAACATAATTTTACACTGACTGATTATTTTAAATTGCTCTCAGGCTTGAGTGCCAGTGTAGATGGTATTCTATACTGACTGGTGACCTGCCCAGGGTTTGCCATCTTTTGCCTATTGACATCTGGTTTACTGAATAGGATTGAAGGGGATGGATGGATGTATTGATTGATGGAGGGATGCCTTCCTCCGCCTCTAGCCTGTGATGGACCAGGGACCTATGCTGGGACAAACTCTCCCTTCACAGTGTTTCAGGTCCAAGAAGGGGCGGCTGCAATTGAAAAGTAAAGGGATCGACTTTGGCGATGTGCTTGTCAGAACTTGAGAACCTACCCCCTCTTTTGCCACAAACTTCTAAAAATCTACCCAAAAGCAAGACAAAAGTATGAACAGTCTTATGGTCATACCACAGTAAAATGTTCTCTCTAACATACACAAAATATGTCAGCTTTTTTTCCAAAAATGTGTTAATGTGGTGAGGCACCGGTGGCATAGTTGGTCGAGTTTTGGTTTCCTTCCAGCCAGAAGGTTGCCAATCACCAGCTTCTTCACGTCTCTTGTGCAGGATAGTGAACTCCTACCCCCATCATCCCAGCTATGAAGAGGTCACAAACTGAGACTATGTTCCCATAGTGCCGGCCTCAAGCCTGGATAAAGGGGGAGGATTGGTTGAGAAAGGCTGTCTGATGTAAAACCTATGTCAGATTCCAATAAGTGAAACGCAGTAGCAGCTCCTGAAAGGAATGCTGCCTGCCTGTTATTGAAGAGGTTCAGTGTTATTCAGTGAAAATATGGGTTTAGAGCTAACTTGTTTACAGCTTCCCAAACAACACGTGTGTCTCTGCATGCCAGATATAGCCAGTTTCTGCAGCTGCTTCCTCTTTATTTGTGGCTGGATTCTAAAATGTCCCTGCTTAGTTGTGTATATAAAATAAATGTTAGCTTTATCTTGAACAAATTAAAGGAACACTTGTGACTGAAAAGGGGGGGAAAAACAACCTTTAAACATGTAGATAAAGTGGTGTCTTCAAGTAATATTTGGAATAAGAATAGTTAGAGGAAAGAGAGAAGTCCCATTGAACTGCATTGAAATAAAGTTCAATTCAGACCAACCTTTTGATTAAAAAAAAAAACAAAAACCTTTGTGTATTTATGTGGAATACTTTAATAACCATATCAGCTTAAACTTATCTACAAATAGATAAGAAGTGAGATGAAAACAGAAAATGGGAGCTAAATATGATTTTGTTTTCTATTTTCTTGTTATAAGTCAAAAGCACCTAAAGCAAGGAACACATTCAGCAGGTTAAATGTTTGAGTAATCTTACGGTAAGTCATATGTCTTCCTCATGCCAACGATGTATGTCCACTGCAACCGGGGACCTTGCACCATAAGCGCTGCCACAGCCTGACATGTAGCTCCCCAGAAATGTAATTACATGTTTGATGCAGGGAAGGGTCAAACCAGTGGCTTCCATACTGGTGACTTTAAAGATGCCAGAGGCTCCAGGTTATTCCTGCTTTACATGTTCACTAGTACTGGTCACTGTCTAAACACTCACAAGAGAAAAATAAATCTGGGGAGTAATTTGCACAGGTCATCCGTGATCTGTTGAATCTGTTAAAGCCCTAGTGCCTAGACATGCTTACTCATGCAGACAGACAAGAATCACCAAGTACCCTGATGTGTATGACTTTTTGGACTATGGAATGAAGCAGAGAAGATATTTGAAATCCATACAGAAATGACCCAGTTGGAATCAGAACCACCATACTGCCTTGTCACATAAGTATTAAACCTTTTATGGTACATAATCCATTAGGTTCTCTTGAGATTTAATGTATTATATGTTATGTAAGAGTCATATAATAATTTCTCTGGGATTGGAGCATCTGTTATAGAGTTTATTATAATAGGTTAACTGATACATGTTACAGTGGAGCACCGAAGCAGGAGGGCCAAGCTATGACGGCACATTGTTTACCTAGAGGGGAGTGAATTGAGATGACTGGAAGCTGTCACTTATCAGTTGTTGATCACTCATCAAAGTGGACATTTGTTGAGAGATTACACATTTCTAAGAGGCTGTCAGGTGTGAGCCAGTGACTCAAGGTCTGGGGTTATTTTGGTCATCATTTTACCAGTCTGTGTGAAACAGCCCACATGTGTTGGTGGTTTGGCAGTTGCTATTAGTCTAGCAGTGTTAAAGATCAGGTGATACAGTGACAACTTACCAAGAGTAATCCAACTGAGGATCACAAAGGCGTTGTGTAATCACTTAAAAGCTGTAATCTTTCTTTTTGTGGAGTGGATTCCACCCACAATCCTGGACTGTGAGCCAGAGCAGAGTGGGTTGAAGGGGGCTTGAGTTGTCTCTACACCCCCTACACTCCTCCACTTACAGTGAGGCTGGATATTCAGTGTCAATTTGAATGATCTGAAAATCACAGAACACTGACTCACCGTTTCTCTGCTTTTTCCTCAGATGAAGCATGTCTCCAGTACAGACGCAATGTGTTTTTTCCGAAGTCTAAAGAGCTGGAGGTACTATTAACTCTGCAAAATATTAGATTATCTTAGATATGAGTGAGTTATAAAGATCTGTTGCTTAGAACCAAGAGTCCCAGTTTTGTAAAGTCCTCGATTCACAAGAGCTTGCGACTCTAACAAAGACCGTTTCTGAAAGTAGTTAGACTGCATTATTCATAATGATATTCTTTATCTCAGCACTGCCATTGAATGGCTTTAGAGGGTCTGTTGTATGTAAGAATATCATGTTTGTAGAGGGCTGTTTGAAACCAGTGTTAGAGATTCACAATCATTCAATTAAACAAAAAGCTATCAAAATAAACTTCAGGAAGTTTATCTTCAACAAGTTAGCTAACTAAACTTTATTTATTTTAAATTTTTAGCTAATTATTACTGTTGTCTCCCTCCTGAGCAGATAGAGGACAAGGGAGTGTTGAGACTTCTTTATGAGGAGGCCAAGAGTAAAATCCTGAAGGGGCAATACCCCTGTGACCCTGACCAGTGGGCTGCTTTGGGGGCCTTGTCTCTTGCTCTTGATGAGGGAACTAGTCTAGACACCCAACAAGTCACTACTACTGTAAGGTAAGTTTATATGAAAGGAATAGTCAGGATTTGCTCTTATGCACTTGGAGGTAAATATCCAGACCAGTCATTGGCCACTTCACACCTTACATTAAAATGTTTATTGTATTGCATCTTGACAGATCAGATCTGATAGTTCAACTAAATGTGCAAATACAAACACAAGAGCTGTTGACCTTCTCATCTAACTTTCTGAAACAATGCAATTTAAATGCACATTTTCTGCAATTTCCTTAACAATTCCTTTAAACAAGTTGGCAAATGCTGCAGTATTGATTGAAAGCTGAGGATGTTTGAATACGTATTTGTGTTATAATTCAGTGTGAAGTCATTGATATAATTTTGATAGCAATGCAGTAACATGGCACTTTGAAGGGGAGTTTGGTCAAATATTTCCTAAAACAAGCTAATGTTCATAGTTGGCCCTCTTAAAGTTTTCTTCTTTAGAAAATGAATCATTTTGAATTCTGTTGTTGACCATTTTTTATGATGAAAAGATGTGTCGCTAGGGCATTGCTGTATTTAGCAGCTTCAGGTGCTTGAACTCGAACATTGACCGTTTACTCTTCTTATTTTGTTGGAAAAAGGTTTTAATGTTGAGAACACTTGTTTTGTAAAGCTGCATATTTCTGCAGTTACAAGTTTTAAGTGCAAGAACGCACAATATATTCAACAATGTATGTACGAAACTACAAAAATGCAGGAGTGAAGTCTGTTCTTTTCATACTTACTCAGCAGTATAGTCAGATTCAGCCTACCGTCGATAACACATCTGATGAGGATTTCTGAGGAAGTGTCACATTTGGAAAGTCATGGCGTTGCACTGTTTTGTTTCTGTGTGTTTGTGTACTTCCCTTCTTACTACCTCTTCTTTGAGTGATAATTATGAATTAATATTCTCAGTTGGGTAGCTTAATAAACTTTTTTTTTTTTAAATCACTGATCATGCATACATTTTATGGTATTGTATAATGTTTAATCTGATTGTTACTGGGTAAAAAAAAAAGTTGACTATAAGTTGACTTGTTCTCTGCACTTTGTTTACTGGTTTCAGATCCTATTTAAGATCCACATGCTCTTAACGGACCTCTCTGTAATCTTCTGTTGTTTTTATAATTGAAGTATTTTTCACCCTTGAGTTAAAACACCTGTGTTTTGAGTGAGTGAATGGAGATCAGCGCATCCAGGGTACGGAGACAGTTCAGTGCATTTTAGTTCAGCAAGAAATTAAAAAAAAATAAAATAAAGGAACAAATCAGCAGAATGTAGTCACTCTGAGGTTGATTACGCCTGCTGAATCTTTGTCCTCCGTTGCGTTCAGGGAAAAGAAGCTGACTTCTTTCCTGCCTGAACATGTCGTCCTGGGGAGTGGAGGTTTGCTGTCCACACTGCGGGGGAAGTCGAGCCGTCTGGCAGGACTGGAGCAGAAGCTCTTAGAGGAGTACAAAAAGATATGGACACCTGCTGGGAACAATCCAGAACCCACCCAGCTCCTGCACCAGTACCTCAGCATGTGTCACACTCTGCCTTATTATGGGTAAGAATGGCTGTAATGAGGTATTCGCATGCAATATATTTGTCAAGAAAGCAATCTGTTTTTTTGTTTTGCTAATGTCTTTATGTTTGAATATACTTTTTTTAATGCACAAAAAGATGTGCCTTCTTCTACGGAGAGATAGACAAACAGGGGATCCTCCACTGGGGAAAACATAAAGCTGTCACCATTGGGATTTGCTTGGATGGAGTTTATGTGATGGACATGAAGGAGAAGGTGAGCAGCGGATTAAATTCACAGTTTTGAAAAACAACAGCACACACTGTGACTCTAACTTCCTCTGTAGTTGGATCATTATGGAATCTTTAGTTGTACTTGTGAAAAGTAGCTCATTTCCTCCTGTTGGTGACGTTTTCGTACAGCATGTACTGCTTGGCCTGCGATTCAGCGAGCTTTCCTGGGACCACAGCTATCCTGAAGAGGAGGGAGACCCTCAAATTCTGTGGCTGGAGTTTGATGGAGAAGAAGATGGCACTCCTGTCAACAAGCTGCTGAAGATCTACTCAAAACAAGTAAAAATTCCCAAAGCTTTAAAAACAATTTAAAAATGTCTTGTGGCTGGACAGGGTGACAGATGTGGTCTTCTTACATCATCGATGCTGTGATGAAAAACCCAGCTTAGGCATCCAGATGTTGAAGAGACATTACATAATAGGATGGGGAGTAAAAGGAAACCAGGCTCTAATCCAAAAAATGCCAGCGTGACTCGTGTGTTCCACTGGTTCTCTAATGCATTGGTTCCCAACCTGCTGTTAGGACAGCAAAGATCCCAAAGGGAGCTGGAGGTTTTCACTGCACAGAAGTTGTTCAAATCAGGGAAGCTCATGCAAAATACAGGGTTTCTAGGATCCGTAAAAAGACTTAAGTTATCCAAAAAAAAAGGTCTCAGTATTTTGAATTTGTTTGAGAATGCCTCAAAAAAGCCCCAGAAAATGGAAATCAGAGCTGGGGAATCCCACATGGAATGTGAGAAACGTAGAGAAGCAGCAAAAAGCAAATAAACGACTGGTATATGGACATGAACACATTAACTGGGCTATGGAAAGGTTTGTATGAGGATGAAGTACATCAAATTCAGCTTTTACACACAGAAGTAGCCTCTGCTACACAAAGACTTGAGAGTTTTGTGGAAATGTATGCAATGATATAATTAATGAAAAAAGACAACTACAGCTCTGGAAAACAGTTGACTGTTTTTCATTTAAAAAATCTTACCACACAGACAAATTTTGTCTGCACCGTCACTGTGCTTGTGCGCTCCGATGATGTTCCGAGCAGGTGAAGTCTGTCAGAGTCACAAGTTTCCCCCAAACAACAGAAATTGACTAAGTAAATGTTGATATGATGGATCTTTGTTGTTTAAAGATAATTCCTCTTTTACTCCCCTTCCACCAAAACATGTAAACTCCTCTTCCATTGGTCATCATCTCAAGTTGGTTAGTGTTCTGACATTGGGAAAAGAAACGGTCTCACTTACTCTGTGACCCACAAGTAAATGCAAGGTCCAGAACTGAACTTCAGATTGTACATGAGCATGCCTCAGGGTAAATTTTTAGCCTTGAGCTAATTTGGTGTCAAAGACATATTTCCAGAAAAATGCACTGAAAAATCTTTGGATCGTCAAGGAATGGCAAGTTTGCAGTTTCACATTATCGTCCTGCTTAGTCCTTCATGCCTGACTGAGACTTCAGCATCCTTGTAAGAATAAAAACATGAGTGTCACAAACTTTATACCAAAGGTCTTGTCCCTAAATGGGAGTTTTACATGAAAAGAAAAATTAATTCACTTAATCCTGTAAAGGATTAAGTGAATTATAAAATTGTCTAACTGATCTGGAAAAGGTACCACCAGTAAAATGAAGAAAACAGCCGTGGTTTATATTATGATGTAGAAAGTGTACGTAATAAATTCTTGTTATGTCAATCAGGCAGAGCTAATGAGCGGCTTCATTGAGTTCTGTGTGGAGCTGAATTCTGCGTCTGAGAGAGAAGCTGCAGCTGAGACAGACAGAGAGGTGAGTCTGCCTCAGCAGACCACCAAGGGGGAGGGCAGCAGTAGCAATGGACGTGGAGGACGGGGCGGGAAGCTCCAGCGGCAGGGCAGCGTCATGAGCAGCAGGGTCGACTCCCTCAACACCATCAGCTACGTAGACACCGGTGAGTCAAAAAGGCCCATTCAATGGAATGAGTAAGAACAATCCTAAAGGGAAATTCTTTAGTTAATACTTTGTATTCTTTTTTTCTTCTCTCTCATTTTTAGGAAAAGAAATCAAACGGCTGAAGCCGAAAAGAGCTGGATCCTTCTTTGGCCGACAGGCCTCTACACCCACCTACTCTGCTGTGCAAGTGACTGAGAGCCTTGAGCAAGGTTAACGCATCTGCCTTGTTCCTGTTAAAGACCAAAACTGAACATTTGACACTGAGATTTCACTAAAGACTTATTGGACACAAGCTTGAGATGTTTTACTGCAATTATATAAACTTGCAAAGGACCAAGGCATCCAAGCATGACTATATTTATTCTCTGAAGTGGTGTATACTAGGAGAGTACGGTAATGTGAAAAAGGAAAGGATTTACCGAAATACTACATGTAAGGTTGAACTGAAGTGGCTATTCGATAGTTAGCCTTAGACTTTTATAAGAGAGGTCCATCACATGCTCTAGATTTGGGTTGAGCCTTAGAAAAATCTTAGAGAAATCTACTTAATGAATGGCATTTTTTGATCACTGCTACAGCACTCTACAATTCATACATGTTACACCTCAAAGAAGTTTATCCACTGCCTTACCTCTTTTAGACTTATTGACATTTTGCATCAAGAATGTTGCAATACATCCTTATACAGAGTTAAACCTTTGTTTCTCCTTCTTGAAGCTGTGAAAGTATCAGCAGCCTCCTCACAGTCAGCATGACAAACACTTTCAGAGGGTTTTGAGGGTGTGTTGTCATAATTCTGCTTTTTCAAACTGCCAGTGCCTTGTTCTCTGCAAAGGGTGAAGCCACTAAAGAAAAATACTGGTGGAAGCATTAAGTCTTCATTGTTATGGGAGCACATATGCTGTGTTGTGGAGGGTTCTTGTAAGTACATATATTTAATTGATTTGCATGCTTCTTTTTTTTTTTTAATTTGCAGCGGGTTGTCATGCAAGAAAGTGCAGGTGGCGTGTACCACATTTTTCAAGTAGATTTTTCTGAGATTTTTGCTTTGTTAGGGAAGAAAAGGATGACGTTAGCTTAAATTATAACAAGAGAAAAACAGACATGTTACAATGTCTTCTTGCAAGACGCATGATGGAATGTTCAGTGTATTGTTCATATTCAAAACAAAGGAGCAAAAGAAAGGCTATTGTTGTACTTGAGTTGAGGTAAAATGAAAGGAACCTTACTTGATGCATTTTTCAGCTTTTTAAAAGTTCCTAGTAAGTTTCTAATGGCTTCTTTTGTTATAATCTATCCAAATGGTATTAAGAGAACAATATGCACTTCAATTGATGTGAACAAATACAAATTGTAGATGTCTGGTTTTATAACCAGAGTATGACATAACAATCTGTGCATGGTCCAACTTTTGACCGTACAATTAAAGTCTTGGTCTTCCCGTCGAAGCAAGTCTAACTGACTTGCTGCAACCTGAAGAGACACATCCACTACCTGACAGTCCTCCGGGTGTCTCTCTGAACTTCAGTCTGATGCAGGCGGTATCTGTCTTTGCTGTTCATTTAATAAACACTCATTAAACTGCAGTGAAAGACGCTTCATATTACTGGCTTCCACGTGAGCACGTCTTCATTTGATGGCGTCGTGCATTCTTCCTGTTTCTCCTCAGCATTAAACTGCAGAATGCTCTCACATTTTCAGCGCTTTGAATCGTATCTCAGCTACAGTCTGTAACCTGCAGCAGTCCAGTACGTTGTTGCAAACATACCCTATGCATGTCACACTGTAGAATAGGCATTCCGACAGTATACACATGTTGCACTATTAACACATATTTATACCTTTTTATATGTATTTTCCATCAGCAGACTGTTTGTTTTTGTATTGCTTGTTGGCTTTTATGAGAATATTTTTACTTTCATCTTCATATACTTCTCTGTATTTGTATACAAAAATGAAGAATTGGTCAAATCAAATTTTGTCTTTTCAAGGAGTCACTTTACAGAAGCTTAAAGTGCCTTTTTGTTACTCCTTAATTGGGAACTGAATGACTGTTTTGGTGCTTGAAAGCCAGGAATTAACAATTTTGGTACTGCTGTGGTTTAAAATAAGTTTATTTTGTTTTGTAATGCATTTACGATGTGATCCCCAAATAACAATTCACACTGTTGAAGTTAAATGGAGTCAAGCAGAACTGCTGTAGTCTTCTTTTTTTTTTTTTTTCTTTTTCATGTATAATAAGCAAAAGCTAGGTGTCGTACTTTTCTGCCCGACTGTTAGTGTTTGAACTTTTCCAGTCACCTGAAATACTCCTTTTAAACCAACATGTTCAAGAGGCGGACTAACACCTTGACTACAAGGCCTTTCCTTCATTTTCGCCACGTGTTCTACTCGTACCTTCACAGTTGCAGGTTCATTTAACAAACCAAAAGTACTTTGTCATTTCTATTAAGTGCATTTCATGTTTAGGGAAAATGTTTTGTTGTCAAATGTTTATTGATCTTAATGTGTGCAGGTTTTTGAGTTAGAAAAGTTATTTTGTGTTTACTCTTGTGACCTTTAAGAAAACATTTTCAAATGTACTAAAGAAGACATGGAATATTATTCCACTACAACATTACTGCTCATGGTGCAGCATTTTTAATATTTGTGCAATAAAATTAAATGCTTACAATTAACATGCATTGTGTTTTTAATAAACATTTGCTTTTCTGGTTTTTCTACCTTTTATTAGGCTTACATCTGCCTGTAAATGTTGTGAGGCCACAATCTGCCAACTTATTGTATATGTTAATATTACTGTCTTGGAGAAATCATTCTCATTTGTGTAGTACCTCCGTTATAACATTATAAGCACAATATTCATGAGGTCCCATTTGTTCTCCCAAAGAACTTTTTGACTAGTCAGGATTTTAACAATAGTCTTGTGGGTTGTATGATGAGGACTGAAACTGCTTACCAACAAGTCCCACCAGACTGGTATCTAAGGAATTTTGAGACCAAGTTCATACCTTATACTCTTTGTTGTGCTGATTGAGCACTTCCTAAAATAAATAAATATTGAATCTACTGATCTGTTGAGACAGGAGGCTATTATAGGAAAAATATATTTCAAAATAAAATTCATGTTAACACTAGAATGCAGGTTTCCCCTGTACAACATTGAACAAGATTAATAGTGTTCATCTATGTTATTTGTCTGTTACCATAATGTTTTTGTTGGTGTATACCGTTAAAGATAAAATACAATAAAATAAAAGACAATTATTTTGGCAGTGTTGACATGCGTAGAAGTGTACATCCGGACCAGTTCCGCATTACGCACAGTTTTTGAGGACGTAAGTTTGGATTGGCTACAAACGCGGAAATAACGCTTCCAGCCCGATACTTATGTGTCAGGGAAAACACAACATTCTCTGAATGTTTATTCTGAAAAATTCCTTATTCAGGGCAGAAAGCGAAGCTAAATAGATACCAGTTACGTTGGTGTGAGGAGTTGCCGTCTTCAGGTAGTATTTTTGAGCTGTCAGCTATAGGTTAGACGCCACTTGTGTTTGCGAGTGGTAATTTTACTTTAAATGTCTTTCAGCTGGCCGGAGTTCAGTATGGACATGGAGGGGGACAGCTCGGTGATGGTCTCAGAGGAGCCCGAGAGGAGGCGGAGGGTGCACGGCATGCTGAAGCTCTACTACGGGCTGAATGAGGAGGGAAAGGCACCCGAGCAGGCGCAGTCCCTGGACCCCTGCGACATTAATGGGCCGCATTTTGACCCAGAGCTCTACCTCAATAAGGTGCTCTCATCTTACCTTAAACCTCACATATCTGCAGAGGGTATACCTCCATCATCACTGTTATCTCCTCAGTTGACAACTTACTTCCTAAATGCTGATGAATGTCTCCCTTTTCCCTAGTACAGTACTGTTTTCTGTTTCTGTTCTGCTTTTAAGGGAGAGTTTGCACTTTGTGTAAAATATAAACATAAAAAAAAAACCCAACTCTAATATGCCCATATTTTATCCACATAAAACAATTAAAGCATCAAATGTTTAAAATGATATCTTAAGAAGGATATAGGGCTGTTGGGACCTTAAAGGATGCAATACATTTGACAAAAGTCCTGATGTTCTCCACTTGTGGCATTTTTTTTTTTTTAAACAACAGTTAATACACATCTGGGAAGGAGAGGAGTATTGTCTCTTTCTTGTCTGCTATAAGACTCATACTGCTCAACAGTCCAAAGGTGTTTGTTGTTGTATTTTTTTGCTTTGTGATGTACCAAATGTTTTCACTTGGGGAAAAGGTTTGTGTGCATTGCCTTTCTGAAAGATGCAAGGCCTTTCTTGAGAAAGGTGTTTGGATAGGAGCATATAATGCTCTAAAACCAGTTTATAGCTTTCGGTATTGATGTTTTGTTTCCAAATGTAGGAGCACCCCATTCAATAGACACTAACACACCCTCTTTTCATCAGAGATGACTTTTGAACTCAAAAAGTAATTCTGAGGATGAGCCTGATGATCTTTCTTCTCTTTAGTTCACTTTAGTCCAGTTTCAAAATAAGAATTTTACATTTCTTGTGAAGAAAGAGATGGGGATGTTTCTGGCTCATGTTCACATATGGCTTCTTTGTCTGGTAGAGTTTTAACCTGGATTTGTACGTGGCATGTCAGACTGAATTGTTAGATGCTGATTTCTGAAATTCTTTCTGAGCCCATTCAGTGATTTCCAGTTGAGAATCATCTGTTTTTAATGCAGGGCCGTTCTTAAGAGAACAGCTAGTTAGTATCAGTTTTTTTTATTACCCATGTCCTGTGTGCACAGAGATTTATCTAGATTTTTAGACTCTTGACAACATTATGTGCTGACCTTGATGATATATTAAAAGTCTTGACAATTGTCAGCAAAAGCACATTATTGATTTGAATACAAACATAATTCATGTTTTAATTTCAGTTCTGTTTTTATTTCCAAATGTTAAAACAGATATCTAGTTTTGATTCAGACAATGATACATTTCACAGAAACTGGTGGCCAGCAAATCCTGGATATCTGAAGATGGTTGTTGTTGTGTTTTTTTTTTGTTGTTTTTTTTTTTTTTTTTGCATATCTACTGCTCTAAAGGGTGTTTGACCTTTTTAATGTGTTCCATTTAAATGCAGCTTAGACGGGAGTGCTCTCTTGCTGAGCTCATGGATCAGGAGACCTGCATGGTGAAGCAGATCCGCTCTTTAGACAGCGACATGCAAACTCTGGTCTATGAAAACTACAACAAGTTTATATCTGCTACAGGTAAAAGAAGCATTGCTGTTGAGTTTCCTGTGGTTGTGACGGCTGTGCAGATGTGACATACTTGTTTTCTTTTATCAGACACCATAAGAAAAATGAAGAACGATTTCAAAAAGATGGAGGATGAAATGGATTGCCTGTCGGAAAACATGGCAGCGATCACTGACTTTAGCGCTCGAATCAGCGGCACTCTTCAAGACCAGCACATGCAGATAACTAAACTCTCAGGTGAGACCTAAACCCCCAGTTTGTTTTGCCTTATTAATTTTTCAAGGATTTCATGATGATTATCTTCACTTTTCTTTTCCTCTGTCATGTTTTGCCTCAGGGGTTCACACATTGTTAAGAAAGCTTCAGTTCCTGTTTGAGCTGCCTGCTAGACTGAATAAGTGTCTGGAGCTGAAGGCGTATGCTCAAGCGGTGAGCTCCCACCGTCGTGCCCGCTGTGTGCTGCAGCAGTACAGCCACTTGCCCTCTTTTAAGGGGATTCAGGATGACTGTCACGCCATCATGGACAAGCTGGCTCAGGAGCTTCGACAGAAGTTCAGGTGGGAATTCCTTAACCGAGTTCACAGATAAGCTTTAGAGGGAATGTGACTAAAAAGAGTCCCATTTACAAGTAGTACATTTCTTTTATATGTGGCAGGAAATTTACCCTTGTTGATATTGTAAATCATCTTCTTCATTCTGTTTTTCTCGTGCTTATAGGGATGGTGGAACAAGTGCCAAAGATTTGTCAGAATGTGTGGAGCTGCTCCTACAGCTAGATGAACCAGCAGAGGAGCTTTGTGACAAATTTCTGAGCCATGCTCGGTCTCGACTCGAGGCAGACCTACAGGGCTTGGACGCAGAGATAAGACCAGACCCTACTGCCTCAGCTGTGAAAGATGCTTCAGTACGCAGGTCGTCATCCTCTGCAACTGTGGTATCACCGACTGCTAAGTCCCCTAAGACAAGCTTTCTACCATCTCCCACCTCAAACACAGACATCCTGGAGTTTATAGACAGAGGGTGCAATGAGTTTGTTAGCAGCTTGTGTTTAGTTATTACGTCCTATCAAGAACTATTCATCAACCACCCTCAGACAGGTGAATTGGCATCAAAGAATATCCCTCAGATGGCAAACGGCAAGCTGCATGTGTTTGTGGATGATTTAGCTGCTGGTTATTTCTCACTCGTGGAGAGAAGGATACAGCAAGAGAAAGGAGTGGGAGATAACTCCCTCCTGGTTCGTGCACTTGACCGCTTCTACCGCAGACTTCAGGCTGTGGCCAAGCTGCTGCCAGGCTCAGCTGTCCCAAACAAGGGGACAGAAATTGTGGTACGAGCAGCGACGGAGCGAGTGAAGCAGTACCTCTCAGCTCTGCAGAGCTTCTACATGGACAGCCTGACGGATGTGAGACAGGCCCTGGCGACACCTCGCCTCTCTGTGGCTGGAGCCTCAGTAGCCGGAGGTGGATCTCATCTTGGGGTTCCAGCATCTGGCAGAGATGCTCCAAGCAGCCTTTCAGAGTTGCTCTCTTCGCTGTCTGCCTCTATTCTCAACCAGATTAAGTCAGTGCTGGCCTCCGTGCATCTCTTTACAGCTAAAGACATCACATTCTCCAACAAGCCGTACTTCAAGGTGAATACTTTGCTTTTCCACAAAAATAACATTACTAAACCCCTCTGAGTTTTCCTTTTTAATATGAACTTTCCTGTTGAATTCTTTGTGTTGCTCCTGCACAGTGGGAATGACAGTTATTTGTCTCTGTCCTGTCCTCGTAGGGTGAATTCTGCAGCCAGGGCGTACGTGAGAGCCTCGTGGTCAGCTTTATCAAATTTATATGCCAGTCTTCTCGTCAGTTTTGCGAGACGGCAGGAGACAAAGGAGGTTCGACTCCCCCAGCCCTTCTGTTGCTGCTGTCTCGCCTGTGCTTGGACTATGAAACCTCTACTATCTCCTACATCCTCACACTCACAGATGAACAGTTCCTTGTGCAGGTATTGGCTTACAGAAATGGTGGATTTAACTTCACTGGCATGTTTTAATGTCTCATTTTATGGTGACAATCCTGGAAAATGTTGCTGTTTTCTCGTATTTTTAAAATACCGGTCTTCCCACGCCCCGCAGCACCACAGTCCTGTCACACCAGTGACAACTTTATGTGCAGAAGCCAGGGAGGCAGCACAGAAATTACTCAATCATTACGTAAAGGTGGGTTTTTAACAACTAAACTAATACAAAATAAAGATCCACGAATGCCTGACGGAACATTTTTTCTCTTTTATGTTTCTCTGTTTTCCAGGTCCAAGGCCTGATCATCTCCCAAATGTTAAGAAAGAGTGTTGAAACTCGAGACTGGGTTAACACTATCGAGCCGCGCAATGTCCGAGCAGTCATGAAGAGGGTGGTGGAAGACACAACCTCCATTGATGTGCAGGTGCCCCTATGAGCACTCTCTCTTTAAATGACACAATCCTTTTGCTTTCATCACTGTATATGAACAATCTGTTTTATGAATCTCCTGTGCAACAGGTGGGTCTTTTATATGAAGAAGGAGTGAGGAAGGCGCACAGCAGTGACTCCAGCAAAAGGACTTTCTCCGTCTACAGCAGCTCCAGGCAGCAAGCTCGCTACGCCGCCAGCTACACTCCAAGGTCTGGAGCTGGAAACAGCTATAAACTAAAGCATAATCTTTCATTTTTCCTGTTTCTTTTGCTGCAGGCACACAGAGCCATTTAATGCTAATTTGCATTGTTAAGTTATAAATTTGAATTTCATGTTTTGTGTTTTGTTTATCCACAGCGCTCCGATGGACACCAACCTGCTGAGCAACATACACAAGCTGTTTTCAGAGAGGATTGACATCTTTAGCTCAGTGGAGTTCAACAAGGTGAGGCAGATCTTCAGCAAGTTCTCAGGAAAAAACATTCTGGTTATCAGTCTCAAAAGCTCTGCACAGGAAAAACTGGCACATGAAGGCTTCATAAGCACAGAAATAAGTATCTTCATGTAGAACTTTTCCATCAACAGGTAGAAAAGCACACAACCTTCTCAAAATCTCAACTTCAGCATTCTGCAAGTAGACATATCAGACTTTGGAGACATAGGTGCTTTTCATGATGTTAATGTGGCACATTTTAGCTCCCTCATGACAAGATATACGAAAGAGAGATGTAAAGAAGGTAAGTTAAATTTCTGGAGCTGCAACTTCCAAATTAAAAAAAAAAATCCTCGTTTCTCTCGTGCTGGTCCAAAGCTACACTGAAATGTGTCTTGAGTGTGAGGTCCATGACACTTTATAAAAGACCTGTGTTTCTTCATTTTGAGTTCCTCCAGAAGGTCTTCATCCTTTCTTCTCCTCTCTGCAATACTTGTTTAATTATGGCTAAATTTTTACACATAAAGGGAAAACAATTTCTGGGAGAAGAGGAAGTGTGAAGAAGAAAGTGGGTGTAGTGAAAAACAGCCAGTGGCTGATGTCTTCTCTTGTTCTGTGAGCACATACAGTTGAGAAAGTCCGATGTGGACTTGTCACCGTCTTGTGATCATGTGTGGACACAGAGGAGGTTTGCTTCCTAAAAACATGCTTTTCAGCTTGCAACATATGATCTGTACACTCTTGGAGCAAAAAAACTATCCTTGCATAGAGTTTTTTTTTCCCTTCACAAATACTGTTTCCACTTGTATCCCATTTTAGTTTGGATTGCTGATGGGGTTTCCTGTTCACTGCTTTTGAGACTAATTAATCTGCATAAAAAAAGTATTTCTCACTCTCTCACATCTCTCCACTGTCCCAGGTGTCTGTGATGACGGGAATTATCAAAATTAGTTTAAAAACATTCCTGGAGTGTGTCCGTTTGCGAACATTTGGCCGTTACGGGCTGCAGCAAATCCAGGTGGACTGCCACTACCTGCAAATGTACTTGTGGCGCTTCGTTTCTGACGAGAACCTCGTTCACTTCCTGCTGGATGAGATAGTTGGGAGCTGTGCCCACCGCTGCCTGGACCCTTCCCCGATGGAGCAGAGTGTGATCGAAGTCATCTGTGAAAGAGGTTAAGGCTTGTAGTGCAGCTTAGACGGATGGAGTTGCATTGTACACTGGAATCTTGCCTTTAAGTTTAGCACTTTTTTAAATTATACTGCAAACATCTTCTCCATATTTGCTCATAAACATTTGTGAAAAATCAAAGTTTTGTGAAGATCTATGTATTATAAATTATTCATCAGTTCTTAGTTGTAATCATTTGAAGAGGGGAAATATTCTGATTTGATTGGATTTACATTTACATCCACTGTAAATGTAAATCCAGTAAACTACAAGTTTACTGTAGTTTGGTTTAACGTCACAGCATCTGTAAAAAAGCTAAAAGATAACAAAAAATCACTGTAGTGCTTCTATTTGAACTTAGGAGAAAAAAAAGGGGGTTTTCCTGTACACAGCCTAAACTGGTTTTGAAGAAGAGACGTGCCGTGGAAAAACATTAATAAATAAATCCTTTAAAGATTTCTCATGCTGATTAACCTGTTATTTATGTAATTGTGATCTAACACTACCATCAGTTTAGTTTCTGTTTTTCTGTGCATGTTTTAACAAGTGAAACCTGTTCAAAGATGCATGAAATGTACGTCTTAAATAAAACTATGAATGTGGGAATAGAAATAGTGTGGGTTTTTTCCGACCCAACAAGGCTCCATGTAAACATCTGATGTTTTAAAGCTGCTGCCTCAGTGATCAGCACAAGTGGGAAATGAAGTACAAATATTTTGTTTCTGTACTTGAGTAGATTTTTCAGGTATCTGTACTTTACTTGAGTATTTATTTTTGTGAAAACTTTTTACTTTTACTCCTTACATTTAAACAGAAAAATCTGTACTTTCTACTTACATGATCAAAACAGAATTGTTACTTTTTCCAACCTCCACAGGTGAAGACAGAGACTTTACTGACTAGAGAGGGAAATCAAGTGAGTTATGATAGAGAGAAAATTTGCAGGGTGACATGGACGGAGTTTTGTCGAGTCAGACAACAATACAACAGATTCAGAAACGCAAGATATTCCCCATCCATGACCACATTGAAAATAACTGTTTGATCTTGTAGCTCCAAGAATGATTCATGGTGAATGTTGTGTGTCTGGTTCAAACCTAAAACCCACAAACTTCTGATGTACAAGAATTTGCTACCTAATCAAAAAAAAAAACAAAAAACCCCACAATGTTAAAATGTGTTTTTAGTTGTTCCTATTCACTTATTTATGATTTTATGGGTGTTTTACAGCTTTAACAATGTTTTAACAACTGCTTTAGTCAGTTTGGTCTTCAATATTTTTCATTGGCACCAGACTGAATCTGTCCAGTGATTTTATCTTTTTTTTGTATCGGCATTCTGCAGGTTAATTGTAAAAAAATAATAATATAAAAATTCTTGCCTTTTGTGTATGATTTTTTTTTCTAGTTTTGCAGTTATCGAAAGACGTTTATCATTGATGGCAAAAATGATTTTTTTTTTACTGGTGCATTTAAGACTGTGCTTTCTTACTTTCATTTTAGTACAGAGGGTGAACCAGTACTTGTCTTTTTCACTCAAGTATCAGTACTTCTACTTAAGTATAGAATATGACCACTTTTGCCAGCTCTGGTGATCAGCGCTTTTATTAGAGTTTAACGACATGTGCAGGTGTATTTCACTACATGACTGTTGTATCTTCCCTCCACTGCTGCGGCTGTCGCCACCTGACCGTCACGTCTGATTGGCTGAAGCCTTTTTGTCTCCACCCTCTTCTGATGACCGCGGGCGCCTCTGATTGGCTGGGCGGCAGGGTGGCGCTCGGACAGCGCATGTCAGGGGCGTGTCCTCGTGGAGGTAGCGGAGATGGACGCGCGGTTGTCACTAAAATCCTCGGTTCTTACTCCGTAGCTACACTGGTAAGAGACTTCACTCACATATTTTAAAACAGGCTGCTTTTGACTCTTTATCCTCACTGTATCTCCAGCGTTCAGACCCCGCAACTGCAGAGACATGAATGCTCCTCTTCTTAGGCTTAGAAACACCGGACTCTCCGGAACCAGCAGCACTTTGACCAGAACTTTATCTCTGCAGAGGCGTTTACGCGGTTTTTAAACGGCCCAGAAATCTTTGGATTTCACTTTAGCTCCTTTTGAAGTTTATTTAAGTGTTAAAAGAAGATAGCATTTGCAACACAAAGTAAACAAAGTATTTCAGTCACAATTCATTGTTTACATTGCTAACAATGACTAAAAAAGAGTAAATGAAGAAGAAATTAGTCTGAAGTTGTATTTTACCACTTTGTGCGGTTTTAAATTTTACTAAATCGTGTCTCAAACCTTCTGATTCAGTTAAGTGACAAGGGTGTCTTTTGTTTTATGCAGCTGTCATTTTTAGATTGGTTGTTAAAGCAAACGGAAGAATTCATGTATTTTCCTAATGCCTGTCAGTTTAATTTGAAGGGATGCTGGATGACCTCGCCCTCCTGGCCTTCTGTGAGGGGGAAATCTATCCAGAGAAACCTTGGACCCTGTTTACCAGTCATCGCTCCGGATACATTTCAGTTCAATTTGATTTTATTTATAAGGCGTCCATTACTAGACAAATAGTCTCTAGGGGGTTTACAGAGACCCACAACGTGACCCATGAGAACTTATTAAATAAACAGTGGAAGATAAAAACTCCCCAAGCAGGAGAAAAACCTTAAAACCAAACAGTGGCAAAAAAAAACAACAAAAACAACAACTCCCCTTTAAAAGTGAAAAACCTTGATCAGGAGCTGGAGAACTAAGAGTTTTATGTACAAATGACTTATACATGGTTATAAACAGGTGTAGACAGCAGATATTGGGGTGGTCAGAGGGTGGGGCTGCAGGTCAGCATGCAGCTCTGGAAGCTCTGGCCTGAAAACATCGGCAGAAGAGAAAAACAACAAAGACAGTGGAGGGCATTTATGTTTATGAGACTTCTCATTAATAACTGTGGATTGAGTTGAAGAAAAAGAGAGAAGTGGGGTGAGGGACACCACTCAGTGGATCATGTTGGTGTCCTCCTGCAGCGTAGGTCTATAGCAGCAGATCTACAATGTTTAAGACGAGCCTGCTCTAGTCTTGTCCTGTAACTGCAGCTATGACAGACTAAAGTTTACAGTAACTATAAGCTTTACTGAACAGAAACGTTTTAAGTTGGTTTTTAAAGGTGGAAGTGGCGTAAGCCTCCGAATTGGAAGTTGGTTCCATAGTAACGGTGCCCGATAGTATTTCTACATACATTAGAAACCCAGAAAATTGGTCATACCTATTTATTCTGCCAAAAAACATAATTCTCAAACGTACAAGAAAGCCTGTCTCATTTTCTGTATTATTAAATACAGAATGTAACCTTCATAGTATAAATTGACCAAGACTTAAGATAATCCATCTATCCATCATCGATACCTGCTTATGTCCATTTAAAATCAGCAGAGTCTGTCCAACTCTCTTGTGATAAAAGCAAGATCAACTGCAGGTAACCATATATCGATTTAGAATCATTATAAAAATAAAATTAGAAATGTTGATAAGTCACATGCTGGGTTTGATCAAAGTTGAAATGATGTGAGTTTCAGTTCCACTTGATTTTTCTTTCTTTAATATAACTTTGAACTTGAGAGGGTTGATGTTTTAGTAATACTTTACAAGCTCTTGTCAGATGTCAGAAAGAGAAATTCTTTCTAAAGACAACTTTTATATTAAGAATATCTCATTGCTCTGCATTTTGCCTTCAATCCCATATCTCTACACATCTGAACCTGTTTGATACATCCTTGTATTGTGTCTTTTTTTCCATTTTTATTCTTTTTGACACAGCCCTATCTCATCTATCCTCTGACATTAAAGAAGACACAAAGGCATTAATGTTGATGAGAAAGTTGGGCCATAAACCATGTTTCAAACATTTTCCATGCAGGTTTAATTTCTCTTTAATTCAACTTTGTATTTTTAAAAGTACTGTGTACATCTTTTATATACCCGACTTCCTTCGACTGTCAGGAGATCACAACCACCTCACTGCTGCACATCACCTAGCTACAGATCGCTTCTGCTGCTGCTGTCTCACCTTGTGTGTGTTCATGCAGCTTCACTTCATATACGAAAGAGGTCGGGTTATGATCATGTTGTTTGCTTATTTGCTGCTTACTTTTTTTCTTTACATAAGGAGTAGGGGAGACTGTCATGTTCAGGTCTGAAACAAAT
>JAOWBL010000006.1:10979165-11007501 GCA_028564865.1 Zenarchopterus dispar | reverse complement strand
TGTATGTATGTATGTATGTATGTATGTATGTATGTATGTATGTATGTATGTATGTATGTATGTATGTATGTATGAATATACATACATACATAGATGTACATATGTTGTGGTAAGGGTTGCTTTTCTTGGGTTTCCTGGTTTTGTTCATCTAGATCCAGTATAATTCTGAAAGTCTATTTCTTTATTTCTTAGGTTCTAGTTTTGACGTCCCTCATCCCCATCACTCCTGATTGTTGCACCTGTGTCTCTTCAGCCCTGTGAGTGTATATTGCTGTCTTTCCCTTCCTTGTGTTTTGCTCTGTTTTCCTCTCGGTTATGATCTTGTTTTACTACCATGTTCTGGTTAAGTTTGCTCCTTTGTGTATGTGCATCTGTTTTAATTTTCTTGTAATGTAGACTTATGTGTTTGTTTTGGGGGTTCCTCCCTGTGAAGTACCTTTTGTTAGAAATAAGACTTTTTTGAACTCTGAACCATGGATCTCCTGCATTTGGGTCCTCCGCACACCTCATCATATGACAATATACTGACAAAGACGTTAAGAGAACAGGGTGAGGAATGAGTCCATCATGGAAAGTATAGCAACAAAACTGAACGAATGGCTCAGGATGCCTGAGGCAGCCCTAACCATACAGTGTATTAAAAAGGAATTTTGTGAGCCTTTATTGATTTTAAAAGTAGAGATGGTGTCTGAATCCTAAATACTAACTGGGAGCTGGTTCCACAAGAGAAGAGGATACCTTTAAGCTCTGCTTCCCATCCCACTTTGGGAAACTCTGTGGAAATCACAAGTAAGCCTGCAGCCTGACAGTGAGATGCTCAGCTAGGATGAAATGAAACTTTGAGGTTTTTAATGGAAAGATATAGGCCCTTAAGGGCTTTATATGCAACAAGAATTTAAAATTTTACCATTGATTTATAAGGAACCCAATGAAGGGAAGCTAAGAGTGGAGATATATCATCTCCCATGCTAATCCTTAACAAAATCAGCTGAAGGCTATTCAGTCATTTTATGACATCCTATTAAAGAATCGCTGTCCTCCAATCTTGAAGTAACTAAATCATGGACGAGTTTTTCTGTCTCACTCTGAGATGGGGTTTTCTGTGAGTGAGGTGGAAGAAGGCACTTCTAGAAACATGTTAGATGTGTGATTTTAAAGAACAAATCCTGGTCTAAAATAAATCTAAGATCTCTGATAGTAGTACTACTAGATCCAAAAGTACTGCCATCCAGGGTTACTCAATGACCATTTCTGAACTGCTCATCTGGTTTAGGTGCCTTTTGGATAGGTTCCACGTCAGGTGTTTTGGACTTCTGGTTCTTGAAAGACTAAAAAAATGAAAGTTCTTGGTTGGTATGGGAACACCTCGGTGTCCTCCTCAATGGGCCTGAAGAAGGTGGTGGTTGGGGAGAAGGATGTCTCCGGACCTCCGCTCAGACTGCTGCTTCAGTCCTGGATAAGCAGTACAAAACTGTCATCATGTAGAATCAGCTGTTCCTAATAAAAGAACAACTCAGTATGTTCATGAACATTTCATATGTGGTTTCAAACAATTATTTGTTTGGTTCTTATGTTCAGTTGATTTAGTTTATTTAGTGGTTTCTATGCAGTTTAATAGCAGAAGTTTTGGCTTGCCATAGCTGGAAAACCAAATCATATGGTTAAAAAAGACTGTAATCCATTTAGAAAAGTTATTAGAAGGATCTTTGTGATGAGCAGTCATCGTCACAATCAGGACTTACTGGCGTGTTCAGCTGAACCAGACCATCTTTTACCATCTGTGCTTCTCCTTGAATGCATGCTGTAAAAAAAAAAAAAAAAGTCCTCAGCATTAGAGAGGCTCTGAAGAACTGAACAAGTGATACATGGTGACAATTTTCAAGCTGGTTGGTGACAATTTGAACAAGTTGAAGAATACGATAGTGTAAGTGTGTCTCTTTGAGAGATGGCATAAAACAAACGAAAAACATTCATTTCAGAGTCCATTCACAGCAATGTAATCAGACTAGCTGCACTGCTGCTATTTAATTTTTAATATCACACATTTTCCTCAAACGAAAACACAAGCAGTAAGTTCATCTCAGAGTATTTCATTTTTTAGATTATATTTAGACATTCATATTCAGACATGTATTCTGTCCTGTTAAAGGATACGGTGGAGTACTGACACATTGAGACAATTTTATGAGTGTACAGAAAATGTATTAAAAAAGACTGCTTGTACTCACCTGGCATTGTTTTCAGATATATCTGTAAATTGGTCTTAAGAGCTGTTTATTTTCTGATCAGTCATTTGATTCCACCGCTCCCTTTATTATGCTTTTCTGCTTTGATATCTGCTAAATCTTTGTGCCACACATTTCCAAGGTACAAGAAATGCAGAAAAGTGTGAAGCTGACTGTAGATAAAGAAGAGGAGGCCGGATCATTCTAAGATGATCGGGGTTTGTGACGTTGCAGAATCATAAAAATCCAAACCACTCAGTGCATAAGAAAAGTTCAGCTCTGGACTCCTTTATTATGTTATGTTGGCATTTTACACATGTAAAGTAAATGAGCTCACTCCTCTCTACAGGAACACAGCTTCCGCTGTATCGTTCCTCCTCGTGGTGCTTAGGAGGATCCTGCTCTCTGCCCTTCAGGTCTCAGGCTAATCGCTTACATTTCTCTCCAAGGTTTGCCATAATCATCCCTTCAGGTCTGCACTCCACAATCAGAGCAAACAATCATGCACCAATAAAACGAAATGAATTTGGTCTAGATGAAGGATTGCAGTGCTAACAAGCCGACTACTAGTCCAGTGCTTTCAGAGTCAAAAACAACTGGATAGTGTTGGATGAAGATTTTCAGGGGCATTCATTATAAATACAGATGAAAAGTGGACAATACAAAGCAAAATATCAACACAAACAGAAAGGAGAATGTGGTTTCGAGTCTCTTCAGCAGAGTCTGACTAAGTCTGGCATCCTAATTCATTTTGACATGTGTTTTGTTCCTGTTGATCTTTGTTAGTTTATCCTCAACCTTGTTTCCCCTTCTTTGTGTACACCTTTCAGTGACCATGGTGTCTCAGGGCTCTCAGCACTTAAGTGGTTCATCTTTGTCGTCATTAACTCTGTTCCTCTCTGCAGCAGTTTGAGCTTTTGTTTTCTCCCTCCCTGCACCTTCCTGCAGTTATCTCCAGGACTGTCTGATCTGCAGTTACAGGCAAGACCAACCACCCCAGTGGTGTTTATATTTTGTTGTTATTACAGTCAAGCTTTCTCTAGAAGTCCCCTCAGTCCAAGGCAGATTGCTGCACTCCCTGAGTCTGGCTCTGCCAAAGTTTTCTTTCCAATTAAATGTTCAAAAGGGGAAGGGAATCGTTCTTTAATGTTCCCTGAGATTACTTTTTTATTTGTTTGTGTCCCTAGTGTTTCCTCTGTTCCTGTTACTTAAGGCTGTTTCTGGATTTCTGGTTTCTGATTTCAGGATTGAGGCCATGATCCTCAAGAACTCCACATTATATGACTGCAGTGATTGAGGCTGGATGAGAGAAACCCCTCCAAAAGCACACAGAACAACAGCTTTTATGGGCTGACCTGACTGGTATCCTTTCACTGGCTTCAAACTGACCAAATTTAGTGGTTATTTATTTATCACAGAGAACTGGAAAGATGTCCTTTTTTCACATAGAGTCTGTGTGCTGGTGCGTTTCAAATGAAGAGCAGAGGCACAACTTCTGTTCTTAGAAATCTTTTTTAGTCATGTGTTTTTATCACCTATTACCATTTAGAGTGGCCAATACACCGAGAAATTGTGTAAAAACACAATAAAATAATCTAATCAATGATCACAGTAGGTCCTAGTCCTGGGCAGATAAATATTGAAAAACAATATAGAATATTTTTCACAGGTCATTATTTATGTCACAAAAATGAAGCCACAGCTAGTAGGAAATACCTCCATCATTATAGTTTCAACAATAACCTTTATGCTTGTTCACTGTTGCAAAGCAGGAATTTTCACCCATTTTGGATTTTTTTTAATTTGTTATTCTTTTTTTATTATTTGTTTAGGGGGGATTTGTTCATTCACAACTCCGAAGGTCCTATCAAAGTTTTTTGTAAAGATTAAGCTCTGGGCTTGGACTAAGCCATTCCCAAACACTAAATCTTTAATTTTTTTTTTTTTTTTTTACTTTCTATGAAAATGTGTGTGAGCATTGCATTGCCTGACCTGGGGGTAAATTTGCGTGGACTTTCACACCTGGAAAGATTGGCAGCTGTCTAAAATGCTTTTTGCTTGTGAATGATCTCTCTCGCTGTAGAACATAGTTGCCCAACTCTGGTCCCCGATGACCCCTGCATGTTTCAGACTGTTCCCACTTCAGCACACCTGTTTCAAATGAATGGCTCATCATCCGCTTCTCATCAAAGTCTATACAGGTCTCTTAATGCTGCAGTCATTTGAAGCAGGTGCTGAATCAGGGAAATATGTAAAACATGCAGGACAGCAGACAAGAGATGGACAACCCTTCTCCAGACCATTGCTGGTTTTATCATGAGCTTTTCCAGACTGAAATGTTTCTCTAAGATCATTGCTTCAGATGTTTGTTTTTATGGAGATCTGCACACATTCTGATGATCAGTTCATTAAGGAATTATGATCAGCAGCATCTGGCTGCAACTTATCAATTTAAACCACATATAAACAATATAAGGTTAATTAGTATTTTCCACAATTGTTTTTTTTCCTTATTTTTCTTAAATAAATAATGTTAAGATGAAAAAATTAAATATTGTCGCTTAATTGAGGTCGTTTTTTATTAAAGCTAAGATCCATTATGATTTATTTATTTATTTATTTAATCTATAGGATTAAAAGCAGAGGTACTAACTTTTGCACATCACCCTGTTTACACGGCTTTGCCTCCTGCGTGTAATATAGGCGTGGAAAGTGTGAATTTGCTTATAAATACCGTGGTTATTTCAGGAGGAGATTCAGACTTTGTGCTTTCTTTGTGCTATTTTTAACCTCCTGACTACAACTTCCACCACCCCGCCACCCACGGCAGACCTTACATCTGGGGTCTCAAAACGAACATCCCCTCTCCATGTTTCACAGCACGCCACAACATCAGTGAGGAGTAAGACTGAGAGGGTTTGACTCCTGGACTCCTGATGCGCAGTCAGGAGGACCAGCCGTGCGTGTAGCGCTGCTCCTGAACGTCTCCTCCCCTGTTTCTGCAGTGTTACTGCTTCTCGCTCATCGTTTCTTGTGCCAATGCTGCCCAACCGCAAGAGTAAGACAAGACTTCAATTTGCATAGCACCACGGTCCTTTTTCTTGTGTGCCATCATCCCTCCGCTTCATGTCCATGTTGTCCTGATCCGTGTACTGTGTGGTTTGCGTCCTCGCAATTCTTCACCATCCTTTCACGCCTACTCGCATGTGCGGTCCTTGGTTCTTTTGCGTTATCCAACTGGATCAGAGAAGCAACGGCATTTTTCACTGAATGTTTTTTTTTAAATTTGATTTTTTTTTTAGTAGACGTAAAAGAAACACCTTAAAGCGTTGAATCACTTGCGATTTTGAAGAATTCCTGACTGATACGAGCAGGTTGAAAGAGGATGAGGGCAGTCATTTAATTGTTTATTTTACGCATCCACAATCGCTCTCGCTCTGGAGAGGAGAAAGCTTGAAAGGCATTGTGCTTTTTTTTTTTTTTTTTTTTTTGAGGAATTACTCAGCTTTGCGGAGAGTGTCGCGACGCCACAGAAGGAATTCAGAGACAGGAACTAAGCGGACTGGGCTAAGTTTGCTGAGGTAGGATACCTGTCAGGAGAATAGAGAAAGGAGCACAGTGGAAGGCTACGCGTCAAGACACCAGCGCAACAATCCACGAACATTACGCCAGCGTGGTGTGTGGATGCCACGCGGGGTGTCTTCCTCTACTGGGCTGGTGCAGGGAAGCCAGCTGTGACCGGGATTCAGCTCAGGTTCGAGGCTTTCTGTGAGTATCTGCGGGACTGCTGTGCGCACCAAATGGACCGGTCTATTTGTCCCTGTTGCACAGCCTCCTGAGGGGATTTTTCTCTCAGCATCTGTCTGCATCTGTAATTGAGTTGTCTCGGAACCCTTTTGTGACTTAGCATTTGTCTAGTTTGCAGCAGTAGTTGGTTTATTTTTCTTTTTTTTTCCCGACAGATGCTAGATCAGCTGGCTCGCCTGCGTGGATTCTGATCATTTTCCTAAAGCTGTTTAATGTGGAAGGCTATCTGGGTAGTTTTTATTGCGATTATAAAGCTCTTCTTTGATTTCTTAATAACAGATATCCTTTCTTCCCACAGAGGAATATGAGAGATAAGTTCACTTCTTGAGGCCATAACCTCCACGTTGGGCTGACTCACTCACAACTGCATCTTGGTGAGTAATTTTTCACAATAATAAAATAGTAACCAAAACTATCAATGTTCAAAAAATTAAAATTAAAGTGGATTCTGTATGAGCACCTTGATTTTCCTTCATCATCCACGCCCATTTAGCTCCTAACTTCAGCTTTGAGACTACAATCTGTTGATTATTGGCTTTCACCAAAAAGGAGAATTTATATTCTCTTTAATTTTCTGCTTTGTTCTTATTCTGCTTATCTTTGTAATGACTTTTCTTCACTACACACTGCAGGATCCTTCACAGACTCTGGGTAAAAATGAAGACCCTCAGCGTTTAAAAACACACTTTCATATACAGGCACAAACTCGCACACAGACACTCCACTCAAAATGAGAGCAGGCATCACAGTGTAATTCATTATGTACAAGTATTTATTTGCCAACCTTAGACCTCTGCTAAGCAGACAGGAAAGTATTTGAGGATTAAATCATCATCATTTTTATTTGGGTCATCATTTTTGTCTGTGGCTAAGATGGATTTGTATCCAGTTTTGGATAATTTGGGGAACCTGCCAGACTACACGTCGAAATGAGGCTTTGAATTAGGAAGGAAATGTTAAAAAGCAGTAACTCAGTAAACTGTAGTTCTGTGTTGGTAAGTCATGTGCATCCTTTGATTCAATTTAATACAAATAAGGTTAAATATTTCAAAGTACTGCACATTAAATAGGACGTATTTGTTGCTGCTTTTTGGGTTTAGTGAGGACTCCATCTAACTGAACACTGTGCCACAGTCTTTATCTCTATAGAATAGGCAAAGTAATGTTTCAGTCCTGCATCACCACCAGTTGGAGAGCTTTCTTTTGCCATAGAAACATCACCCACTCACACATTTGTGCAGGGTTGGGTGCCAGATGAAAGCAATTGTGTTTCATTTTAGTCAATTGTAGGTGATAGCGAAACAATTTATAATGATGTAAATGTGTGTTTCAACATAATGGTGTTGTGGACGACTGTTTCATATTTTTGCTGGCCGGACTTCTTGTCGCTGTCTCTGGTGCTGATTTCTCTGGCGTTTCACTTGCTGATAAGCAGGCAGGTGTTGGGCTGTTGCACATTATTGTTTTTGTTTCACAAATGAAATCTGTGTGGGATTCATTCATTAAACCTTCATTTGTGCATCTGTGTTTTGCGCTGCTATCCCTGTCAAATGAAGCCTCGATGGGAGACGTGCACCCTTGTAATGCAGGTCAGAGTGGAGGATGCAGTTTTTTCCTGCTGCATGTCAATGAGAGCATGGTATATAAGGCATTGTCAGATCTCCTTTGCCGTAGGTGGGGAGCCTACTTTTGAGATGGAAATGGCTTTAAAATTTTAATTAGGAGGCCCAGATTCCATTACTTGGCATATTTGTTGCCTCTTTCTCACTGTTCATGTTGCTGCAGATGTGAATCCTCTGGATAGCACTGATGCTGTGGTGTGTATTCTTGTAATTATTTGAAGTTCTCCCCTGATATGGCTTCTGTAAAGTACAAAATGACAGGTGTTTATTACAATTTATAATGTTCAATTGCGAGCTGACTTCCCAACAGCTATTAGAATTGTTTCTCATTTTAAATAATCTTTTAAAGCACAGAGGCTCTTCTGTTGTTGTTCTTTTTGCGAGGCAGATTATTTTTGGAGTCTGATCCAACTTGACAGTACCCGATGGACTGAGTCAGTTTTTTCCCTTGATACTACAGGTGCAGAGGGTAACATTTCCACTGCTGCTTAGCACACAATGACCACATTATATGTGTAGGAGTTGGACCAGATTGTTCAATACCAGTGACTCAACCATAAGTAGGTGCCAATATTTCTAGCTCCCCAAACTCGGATCCACCAAACACTTAGATCCCACATCATTTGCATACAAAAGAGCATGACTGTGAGCTTTTGTGGGGTTGAACCTTTGCTTCAAGAGGTTATTTCAGGAACAGAATGATGAACATCGGACGTAGTGAGTGTGGTCATCTCGTCATTCTCTGAACATCTTTTGTTCTTCTGTTTCAGAGGTTTATACGAACCTTCAAATGTGATTCCAATGCTAGGAGACTCCACACATCGTCATACCGCCATGGTTCTGAACAAGCATATCTTGAACTTCATCCCACCTGCAACCCCATGTATGTTCGTCACTCTTCTGGTGCTTCTGCTCCCGGGAGTCACTCATCTTTCTTACGCCAGCCATGAAGACACGAGTAGCACACCGAGCAACTGCTCCAGTGAGGATAACTGCTCAGAGGGAGTCGTGCTGCCCATGTGGAACCCCCAGAATCCTGCAGTGGGGGACAAGGTGGCACGTGCCATTGTTTACTTCGCAGCTCTCATCTACATGTTCCTTGGCATGTCCATCATCGCCGACCGTTTCATGTCTTCAATAGAGGTCATCACCTCTCAGGAGAAGGAGATCACCATCAAAAAACCCAATGGTGAAACCACGACAACTACTGTGCGGATCTGGAATGAGACGGTGTCCAACCTGACTCTGATGGCGCTGGGCTCGTCAGCACCAGAGATCTTGCTCTCTGTCATTGAGGTAGTCGGTCATAAGTTTGAAGCCGGAGCTCTGGGTCCCAGTACGATCGTGGGCAGTGCTGCATTCAACATGTTCATCATCATCGCTATCTGTGTCTATGTGGTGCCAGAAAATGAAACCCGCAAGATAAAACACCTGCGGGTGTTTTTTGTCACTGCTGCTTGGAGCGTGTTCGCCTACATCTGGCTGTACCTCATCCTGTCTGTGTTCTCCCCCGGGGAGGTGGAAGTTTGGGAGGCAGTCCTCACCTTCCTCTTCTTCCCTCTCTGTGTCCTGCAAGCCTGGATTGCAGACCGACGCCTGCTCTTCTACAAATACGTCCACAAGCGCTATCGTGCTGATAAGACCCGTGGCATCATTATTGAGTCAGAGGGAGATGCCATGTTCACTAAAATGGACCTGGAGATGGACGGGCAAGGTGCAAACTCCCACGTTCACCCCAAAGAGGCTCTGGATGGGATGCTGGAGGGGGTAGAAGAAGGTGGAGGGATGACTACGGAGCAGGATCAAGAAGAAGAGGCCCGTCGGGAGATGGCTCGCACCTTGAAAGAGTTAAAACAGAAGCACCCTGAGAAAGACATGGAACAGCTGATTGAGATGGCCAACTACCAAGTGCTGGTCCAACAACAGAAAAGTAGAGCCTTCTATCGCATCCAAGCCACGCGGATGATGATCGGAGCTGGGAACATTCTGAAGAAGCATGCTGCAGACCAAGCCAGGAAGGTGGTGAGCTGTCACGAGGCCAGTGGGCAAGAGGAAGACCCCAACACCATCTACCTGCAGTTTGACCCATCTCACTACCAGTGCTTTGAGAACTGTGGCTCCCTAAAGCTGTCTGTGAGCCGGCATGGAGGGGAAAGTGGCTGCACTGTTAAGGTAAGAGGAAAAGTAATGACCGAAATACTGTGAACATCCAGGGTGAATTTAAAATCAACTTTAACAGCTTGAAGCATAAAATATTAACCATTTAGAATTTTATCCTAACGCCTCTCACTAAATATTTTATCACATTTTTTTCTGTGCTGCACAGGTGGACTACAGGACAGAAGATGGCACTGCCAATGCAGGCTCAGACTATGAGTTTGCTGAGGGGACTTTGGTCTTCAAGCCTGGAGAGACGACCAAAGAGTTCACCGTTGGCGTTATTGACGATGACATTTTTGAAGAGGACGAGCATTTCTACGTTCGCCTCAGTAACCCGCGAATCGTGCACAGAGCCGAGGTCTCCGTCCTGGAGCCGAGCTCCATCACCTCCAGCAACAGCACGGTGGGTATTTCCTCCCACATCCCTCCGAAGGCGGCTCTGGGTAGTGCTCCTGTTGCCACGGTTACCATCTATGACGACGACCATGCTGGTATATTCACGTTTGAGAGCAAGTCCACGAGAGTCAGCGAGAGCATCGGCAACATGCAGGTGAAGGTTCACCGGACGTCCGGAGCAAGGGGGAAGGTGGCCGTGCCCTACCACACCGTCGAGGGAACCGCTAAGGCCGGGGAGGATTATGAAGAAGTATCCGGAAAGTTGGAGTTTCAGAACGATGAGACCATGTGAGTTCCAGTGGCTCTTTTTATTTTTGTTATTGGTGCTTCCATTTTTAGATAAGGGATCAACAAGTGAATCTGGTTGTATGTCCTAAAAATATCTGGGTAGCAAAAAGTACACACAATACAGACACTAAACCTGGGAGATTCAGGAACCCTGAGTGATCTCTGACAACCAAAATTACAGCGACAGGCCTCCGGTAAGCGCCACGATAAGATCATCTACATTTGGGGTCATATCTAGAAAACCTTGTGGGCTAGAACAAAAATCATTTTGTTTTCCTTTTTAATTCATTTGTTTACTTTGATTCCTTTGAACCGCCCAAATTAAACCTATTCACTCTTGTCAAATTCTACCATTAAAAACTAAAAGGGAAAGTAAAAAAAATGAAGGCCATTCATCTAATTTTCACCAAACCTGGCATACTACATGTAAAAACCATCCTAAAGAAAAGTTGTTAAAGGAGTGTTAATTGTTCAATCCGCTTCAAACTAACATGCCACGAAATAATTTGGCTTGTACCTTGCTGTGTAAAGATCCAAAATGAACAAAACCAGGAACTGACCACATTCATTGAAGAAGCAATCTGTGGAAGTGGAACAAATTCACTGAAATTCAGTCGATAAAGGGTGCCACAAATCAGATGCCATTATCTCATGAACTAATTCAGATACAAACCTTAAATTTTGTACACTAAAAAAAGGCTTTATTATTGGCAGTACCTGAAGTGCTAAATGCTAAGCAGCCAATCAAATTTAAGTGGGTAACATTTACAAATGTGAATAACTGAGTTTAATGAAAATTTAAATGCTTGTTCCTAATGGCACTGGAAATATAGTCCACATTTAAAACCTATTGACCAGTTGGTTTAGTAAATTTAAATGTTGAACTTATGGTAAGTACTTCTACACATTTTCTAACACAGAAGATGTTTCATCACATTCAGTGGCTATCTCCTCACTGTCGTCTATCTTTCCATCACGAGCTGGGAAACATGTTTTACAAACATATTTTTATTCCTTCAGTGTTTCTCATATGTTTAATTTCATGACCTGACTCAAACAAACTCTTCTCAGGTGCTGTGCATCATCTCCACATAGCACAACTGAAAATTTATGAAATAATTGTGATCAGTCAAGCTGTTTCAAAGCTGCAGGCTAATAACAATGACAGACCCGGCCTTAATAGCCCGACACCCACTATTTCCTGAGGATGTACAAGTTAACATTTCTAGAAACGTACTCATGCTGGCATCTTTTCAGGGTCTTCCAAATTTGATAATTTCTTCTGCGTGGGTGGAGGGTGGGTGGGGGGTTTGTTGTTGAAGCCATTCACTAAATTGCTAAGGCTTCAGATTTTCTTGGACCCCCGATGATTTCACCTTGCAGTCATGCGTTTTGTGAAGCGTTGTTGGTGCTTCTCGTCACACACTGCTTATAATCAACAGTCCTGCTACATGTCTCTATGTTATCTATTCTGGTCATCAATGAAAGAACTATTTTTATGAGTCACTGATATGTTCACTTTGAGAAGTTTAGATCTTGGAGGGGGATGATGTTGGATGATAATAGGATATAATTGTGCAGGAGAGGATGACACGCTGAGGCTGATGTAAAAGAAGAAAGGAAGAAGCACCAGAGCAGCACTCTGAATGAATACAGAGTTACAGTTTATCCCTCTGGGATTTGTGCTGATGTGATATACTTTATTGTAAAGCTGCACAGTAGAATCCCCTGCAGAAAACGCAAACGACGGGGTTAGACAACCAGACAAGTGTCTTCAGTATCAGCGGTGCTGAGATGAGGGCTGAGGAGGTTCTGAAACAGGTGTATGAGATGAAGCCTGTGTGGTTATTTTAACAGAATTCATGGATGCAGCAGTAGAGAGGCAGATAAAAAGATCAGGGAGGAGGACTGCTCAAAGAGAGCACCCAAAGTGTGCTGTTTTACAGCTTTTCTCTTGTACACTGTGTGGCAGGGTTGCCTGAATGGTGAGTACCTGTGCGGGGTTTGCCTTGTGATGGATTTAGCAAAGGACCCTACTAGTTACCCATCGTGGTTATTTTTTTCCACTTAAAAACAAAATGCCCTCAAATGTCTAAAGCTCATCACAGAATAATTTCCTGCACGCCAAAGAAGAAAACAAAGGAATGAAGTGTGTCAGATGAATATGTCTGCGAGAGGAATATTTCAGGGGCCATGTGTAGGTGTATTGTGTGGGCTGGCCGAGTGGGAGGGAAGGCAGGTGAATGCATGGTGTCAAATAGAGCGCAGCTCTCCCTCTTTGTCTATTTTGCTCACAGTGGAGGTGAGATTTGAATACAGTGCTCTGTGTTTAGCAGTTTGCTAGTGTGCATCGATACTGCTGTATTATTAAAACCATATCTGCCTGCTGAATCAACTGTAAACAAACAAAATGCCCCTCCAAAGGGGAATTAAGAAGAGCTCCTTCAGCATCCAAAGCAATTACAAGAGATGAGGGTTAAAGCAGTCCCAAAAGTTCGGAGCCGAGTGCAGAAAGCTACAGAGGCCGTACATAATGAGTCAGTGGTGTATGACTATGAGACTGAGCAGTAGATAATATCCACTGCACCAGGATCCTGCTCATCAAAATATAGCAAGCCCACAGTGACACAAGCATCTGCAGACGTGAAGCAGGATGCCTGCTTCTGTCAACAGGCGCCGTGCAGCAGGGAAGGAAAGACTGCGCCCAGCAGAATGCAGCGAGTCAGGACAGTTTTCTATTGGAAACTGATGAGAAGAATGCAAGATGACGGTGGAAGGGATGACTGCCAATGCTGCGCTCAGCTTCTCTGTAGCGTCTTAGATTAAGGAGCTCAGGAGCGCTTTGATCACAAGTTGAAAAGGTTAGACAAGATCTTGAATCACAATTACCAGGTTCTGGAAAGTCATGGAAGCGTATGTGTCGTTTCAGTCGAATCTAAATTAAGTTTCTAATTTGATTTTTATCTAAAGCATTCATCTCTTAGTTGTTGGGCCATCACACTTATTTTTTTCATTTTTCTCAATTTGCTCAGATCTCCCTCTTTGCTCAGATGCTCGGGTGCATGAGGTCATTTAAACTGAATCGCTCAGTCAGTCCTGTTGAAAGATGCAGGTGAAACCCCGTCACTGTCTGCCAGTAAGTGTCTTTGCGTTTTCATCTTAAAGCATTTGAGCTCGGAGCAGATGAGCTTGCACACTCGGTGGCGAACGCCTGTCTTTGCTCCTTGCTGCTCAGCAGGCTGCCAAAGTTCATCTTTCAAAGAGAGCAGGCTCTTTTTACCCGAGTGTTTCCCTGGGCGATCGGGACAAAGAGCTGACACTCAGCATCAGGCCTCCAGGCGCCTCTGTGTATGCGTTAGTTACAGTGTCTCAGGCTTTGTGTGTCTTTTGTGTCTGTGTACATATGCCTTTGCCCATCCGTGTTTTTGAGCACATAGAGGAGCAAATGAGGGGGAAGCCGGGTTTTTAAGCATTTGACTTGAAGCCAGGAGGAAGGGTTTAAAATCTCTGCGTGCAGCTGAATAATAATTTACCATCTAAATTCGGCACTGCAGTAAATAGATTATGATGTACAGACACAGCCCTCAGAGCCAAAATAAACAGGCCGACATAGAGAACCATTTTGCATTCAGTGTTTGTGGATTACAGGAAGATCTGCTCTGAACCTTTGATGCTTGTGTTCATCATAAGCTGGTCTCTGTTTTTATTAGCACCTCAGAATGTAAGACAACATCCACTAGTTGAAGCTGAAGTGGATAATGAGGGCAGTTATGTAAGGCAAGATGAGGGAGATGTGAAGGGACCACTTCTGAAAAATAAAATCTTCACCCTGGTGTTCTCCTAATGTTGTCAGGATCAGTAACATCTCAAACTTCATGAAGCTCATGTGTGAGAGAAGAGCAGCAGAGCCAAAGTTGGCTGCTGCTCACAGCTCAAAAATCATCTCCTAGACTCATCAAGGGAGAAGGAAAGGTTTGCTCCATTTAAGCAGCGCTAATGTGAGACATTCATTCATATGCTCACAGCAATCTAATTTTAATTCTTGAGATAATTTCTCCACACTTCTTAGACTTGTGAGAGATGCTTCTCAAAGGATGGCATTTATGGGCGATGCAGAACAAACTATCTCAACAGCTCCCAGCCAGCATTTATGTGTGAGCCTCATATAAGCTAAACCTGTGTGGTGAAATGGGTCCCACATATTTGTTTGCAGGTTTCATGGTGTCTTTACCTGTGTTTGCCCACATTGACTCCGAGTGGGATCTAGCTGGATTGCGTGTGTGGTCGAAATGGTTAAGTTTTTAATGTGGGGCATGTGTTACTGAAACTCTATGGTTTATGCTTTGTGCTGCAGACATTTCCATTCCTCAGAGGATCAGTGTGAATGATTTATACAATCCCTTGACATTTTCTCCGCACATCACCCACAGGATAAAAACTGTTCGTTTTAATGCGAATCATTTCAGCAACAACTAGATGCAGCTGGCAGAATGTAGTGACACTCGTGGTTCCCAGAGGATTGATGCTAAACACTTTCATCTCCTGACTCTTCTTCTCTTCATTAGTGGCTTTGGGTTCCACCCACTGAAGTTTTTCAGACCATTCATGCTCTTACAGGAGGAGCTGCGATCACCATGGGGGGCCAATCAATTCTAATCTTGCTTCATCTTTAGGTGAACCTTCTTTCCCATCCACTGAAGTTTTTTTGAAATGCATTTCTAAATTTCTCACTTACCTCATGTCTCCATACCTCTGTTGTTATTTTTCTCTCTCTTTTTATGCCTCTATTTGTGAGATTGTCAGGGCCCCACCTGGCTTTACTTCTGTGTCATCTGCAGTGTAAAGAGACTTCATGTTCTTACAATTTATCTGCCCATGCATGTGGTTGCATTGTGTCTTACTGAATATAAATTGTGCCACCTGTCTTGCCACCTGTCTTATTCTTTGAATCTTTTATCCTTTTTTGCTTTTTTGCTTTCATGGTAGAAGGATTTGTGGTGGTGAAATGGAAAGGAAAGACTCTTTCTCCACCATCGTCATTGTGTAAAGAAGTCATGCCTGTGTCACATCTGTCTGTCAGACTGGTCTCCTCTGTTGCCAGGGTGATAGGTCCAGCTTCAAACCAACATCTTACCACAGCAAAATGTGAAGCTAGAGGAAAAATGTATCTATTGATTTGTATCTATTAAGGAGGGGAAAAAAAACCTACATGGAGGAAACCGGCTTGGAAGAAATGTTTTGAAATTGTTCAGAATAAAAAGGTGCTTGTCACTTTTAACAAAGAAACAAATTCCACATTTCTAGTGGAGCTTCACATATGACTATCAAGCTGGAGAGCTCAACTCTCATCTATATCAGTGATATCTTAAACCAATTTCACTGTCAAAGTTCATTTTAGGTTACAGTCCTTTATTCCTTTAGCTGTCAGTTTCTGTTTGGTTGCTTTTAAGGATTTTAATCAATGTGATAAAGGTGAGGAAAACATCCTGGCTTGCAATAAAACAGACACTATAATAGCACACAGCATCCTGGGATTTCTGGGTGACAAGTCATGCTCCCTCTGCAAAATACAAAAAAACATGTTGGAGGCAGAAAGCAGACATCCCACTGAAAAACATCTATGAAAAGTCATAGGGTCAAACAAAAAAATATCAGTTTTTGTATATTTATGTAAATAAAGCTCTTTTTTCATATCTGTTTTTAGTTTTGGTGTGATACCGGGTGCCTATGACACCCAGACTGTAGGAGCAGGCAGGAAATGACTATAACATTATTATTTCAATGTCTAACCTTAACTTATCATTTTTAAATGTTTTTTTTTTTTTTGCCTACACTTAAAAAAAGTGACAGTGAAATGTTAAATGGACAGCTTTTCCCATTTTGACCATTCAGTGTGGTGATGCCAGCGATCAGGTTCTTCAGGCAACTCAAGAAACCAACATAGCAGTCAAATACATCCTCATGGTTCATTTTAAATTGCATCAACTAATTTAATTCAAAGGAGCACAGTGTATGAGCCTTTACAATATAAGCCAGGCTCCTCCATTCAGACACCCATTCATCATTCATACAGGACTTTCTGTCTGCAGAGTGTCTCTTTAGTGTAAGGAGTGCGTATTAACCTGCTGTTGTTTGCTTTTCTTCTGTACTTCGGCACCGAGCAGGTATGGTGACTTCATGTCACTTGTCTTCTCCTCTGCTTACAGTTCAGATACCATTAGAGTCTCTGTCATGCTGCCACACAGTTTTGTAAATTCAGTTTATGAGATGGTGGGTCATTTATCATTGTCATCACTTCACATGACAACTCAACAACACAAAGGGGGCACAGCTATGTTCATGTTTTAGCTGCATAGATATTAAAAGCATATTTCTTCACAGAAGAAATATGCTCCCTGAGTCTGAGTATCAGACTCAGGGAGGCATCAGGGATTTTATATATAAGCAAACACACTGGATTTGACACGTCATCATGCATTCGCTTTGTTTTTGTTGGGGTCTCTGGATGCCTGCAGCCCCCAATATGCTCTTGTACAGAGAGCAGAATTTAAAAGAAAATAATAATAACCATCCAGTGGTAAACAAAGCTATATAAAATTATTCATTTTCAGACCTGTGGGCAGTTTGGAGGTAGGAGGAAAATCAAGCATCCTTACCAAAACAAAGCAATAGAAGGAGGAAAGGGGAAGTGCAAATAAAAAGAGGCGCAGAGCTGCTTTAACAAGCCTCTCTTCAGCGTCCTTATCTCTGGAGGTGACAGTCTCAGCTACAGCCCCATGCTGCCTCAGGGACCCCAGCTGGTTCTCTCTTGTCGGAGGTTAATATTGTTAATTAATTTAAAAAGAAACTCCCCTTTTTTCTTTTGAATTCAAAAGGCTTTCAGGAAATGTGTGACACTGCACAGCTTTATTATTATATCTTAAATGGGCCACCTGGAGTGCTGAGTGTAAAAGACATGAATCCACGGAGTTCAGACAATACAGTGAGTGTCAGTGATGCTGCAGAGCGATATGCTCCCACGGTGGCGATGCAAGAAAAATATCCAGCGATACAGCTGAGAGACGGACAGAGATGATCAAAGGCACAGAAAAAAGTGATATACAGTAACTGAAGGCTTTTAAAGGTTTAATAAAATCCCAAAACCCCTGTAACAATGGGAGGGACTGGATGATGTGAGCCATGAGTCTTTACAGGGACCATTTCTACTTACAAGATCTGTAATGTTATGAAAAGAACATTCCTCTTCTCCATTTTTGGGAAACAACACTACAGTATGTGCAATATACACATAGGACTATTCTACTTGTTGGTATTTCATTATTTCAAAAAACATTTAACTGACTAAATTGAAATCTAATATAGAGACATGTATCTTTTCCCAAATCATATGTGCAAAACTTTAACCGGATATTTTATTTTCCAGCTTCAACCAGCTGTACTCTTTCCTCATATTATTCAAGTGCTGAATTTCCTTATCTCCAATTCTTTATCTTTAATCAAGTGTTTCAGTTTCTAAAGTTGGTCAAATGAATTTGGCAAAACGTGCCACAAAAGAAAAGTGGAAAAACTTGTTTGTACTTTTAAGGTGAGATGAAATCTGTTGAAATAAACTATAGATAGTGATAGGCTCTTTTCTTTTGGACACAACCAAACTGTTTCCACTTTCTTCCACAGATAATTCAAGATAAGACAAGATAATCACCTGCCAGTACCTACTTTGTATTTAGTGCATAAGTGAGCCACTGTGGGCCCCTGAGCAAGGCTCTTGGCCCCCAACTGCTCCCTGTAACTAGTGATGGGTTAAAAGCAGAGGACAAATTTCGATATGTTTCATGAGATATATACTGACAAATGAATAAAGATTATTATTATTATTATTATTATTATTATTATTATTACAACCATAATGAGTATTAATATTCTGATTGCATTCTCTGGAAAAAAACATAATTGTGTCAGTTTTCCAAAACTGTTTCCTACACTAGTATATTAGTCCATTGTCTACTAGTTAAGCCGGGCTGCTCTCTGTTATCCTCATGGAGTTAGATTAGAGCCTTTTACAAAAGCCAAATAAACTCACAGAGGTGTTTTATTCCAAATGCACATTTTTAACCGCGTCTGTTGTAATCCCCCAACCTGCAGCAGTTTAAATGCATTCAGGATTGAGGGTCAGTCTGATAACAAGCTTATGTGGTACTTATGCTTTAAGAGCAGAGGGCTAGAGAGCTCTCTGGGGAGTGAACTGTGACCTTGTAAGTATTTATGTTTGTGTGATGTGCATCTGAGCCGGCGTGCAGTTTAGAAGCTCTGGTTGAAGGTAGGGTTTCTGCTGCTGCTTCAACAACTGGAGGCAAACGCTTCTTCTGTCTTCTGTGTTGTGACTATCTGGGGAGTTTACAGATGCCGATCAATCAGCCAGCTTCACTAAAAGTACTGAAACAGAGAGGAAATTGTGTCATTGCAAAGAGAGTAATTATTGTAATCTCGAGAATAATCCACAGACTAGTAAGAAGCTGGTTTCAGCCAGGTTCTTGTTTGGGTTTGCGTTGACAGAGGTGGGACAGCTCAGCTGACAGTAATACTGTTAATCTGACACAGAAGCTTAGATTTTCCTTTTGTTTTTCATGGTGAGATGTGTCACATGGGATATTCAAACCTAATGGCTAACTTCATAAAGTCTAAAACTCTCAGCTACATTTGTGGCGTGCTACCTTTGCTTCAAAAGTTCAAAAATGGGAAGCAGAATGACGTCAGATCGGAGGTTACTGGGTTTTAGCCACAAACTAAGAAAATAAACCCATTCCAAAGGTTAGGCTAGACATAGCCTTTGTTGGGAATACTAATTCATAACAACGCTGGACACAACATGCAGCTCAAGCAGTGTAACTGTCGTCCACTGATAATAAAAATGAAACAATACAATGCATATGTCTGATTTAATATGAATAAAATACGACCTAACACAACCATGTTGGATTCTGAAGTCAATGTAGCTCACGTTTATCTAACGTCACAGGCTGGAAGGAGCCATTCCAGTTGAAATTTGTGACACAGAACTCGGAAATTCCGACTCAAAGGTGCAAATGGGACATACAATTATTATCTGGTTCGGTTTTGGTGGAGGGATGAGTTTACCTAATCATTCCTCAAAGTGTCCGGGTGGGTGGGGGTTTCTCCAGGAGGGTGGGATACTGGTTTGTTGCTACAGGATATTCAGTCGCTATAGAAACGGCAGTCCATGTTGGTTGAAAGAAATCGGAATAATTCCATTTGGAAGTTGGACTGCGTCATTGATTCTTTTCATAACTTTTATGAACAATATTTCTAGGTGCAGCCAAAGACCAGACTGGATTCATCAAACTTTATCAACATATGTTTGAATCTTTTTTTTTTTAATTTGTTCATATGATGCATAATAAACCACTTTTGTCTAAAGTGAGTGCGAATGCATACCAGACTTTGACATCAGTTGAAATTTGAATAACAGACTTATTAGCCTACTGCGACATATGAACCCACTTCACTGATGTCTTTTGACAGTTTTTAATTTTTAGGTTGTAAGTTTTGTGTGAGATTCTGTAAAATGTAAATGTTTGCCAGATCTTCAACAATCATACTCTGCTCATCTTAGTAAGCTGCACAACGGCTGCATGAGCACACAGTACAGCAAGTGAACCTTGACATTTTATTTTAAGACCCTAACAGGAAGCTTCAAAGTAAGCTAACCTAGTACATACAAGTCTTTTGTTCCCATCGCGAGGACTCTAGGCTATACTGATATTCATTTTTCCTCCCACTGGCATGACTCCCTCTGACATTAGACATTGAATGACGTATCTTTGGTTTTTAAGAGAAAATTCTTCACTTCTGCGAGCAAACGCTCTTCCCTGCATTTTGACAGATTCTGAGTGTATATGCGTAGACAGAAATAGAAAACCACCCACATGTCATTAGGGAGATGGAGGGAGAGGGGAAGAGAGAGACTGATTGTGACGGTGTAAGAGAATGAAGCGGGCTGAAGAAAACATGGTGGTCACAGTCTGACACTGATGTGTTTGTGTGTCTCTTAGATCTAAGAGCACAAAATATATTTCCAAATAAGGTTTGCTTTAACCTGTATGGATTCCCAGATAGGCAGCTCCTAATTTCCACAGAGAACTAGATGATAATTCCGTTTTTAAGTGGAGTGATAGAGTAGTGCGCCCCCTAGTGGAGTGTAGGAAAAATGCATGTGAACTGATCATTCTTTATTTCTTGTGTGAGTGCAGATGGACATTAGTCTTTTTTGTTAAACCTGTGTTGGACTTGTGTGCACTACCTCTTGCACAAAAACAGTTGTGGTAAACTCACTCAACCCTGAACAGGTCAAAGCGGCTGCATGGCTATCATAAGCTTCCTTTCAACTTTAAAAAATCAGTTTCATTCATCTTTGTATAAGTAATACCTAACCTAGTTTTATCGGTTTACAAAAGCATGTAGCATCATAGAACCATTTCGCGATTGTCTTTTTCTTTTAAAATATTTAGCTAACAGAAGCTGGTTACTAATTGACCCACACTGACAAATGTTATATCCCAACTTAAGCAATTTAATCCCTGCTCTCTTTGGCTCCTTCTTCTCCTCTTTCCTTGACTCCTCTGGCCTTAGGAAGCTGCTAAATGTGAAGATCATCGATGATGAAGAATATGAGAAAAACAAGACGTTCACAATTATCCTGGAGGAGCCCATACTGCTGGAGGTGGGACAGAGACACGGTGAGCTGAACACTGTCACAACAACAGACCAGTCCTGTTCCTTGTCATTTAACTCTTGCAGTAAGATTAACTTTGCATTTTTGCAACTTTAGACCAAATTCTGGGATGATAATTTTATCTTTTAAGGGAATTTTTGAAAAATATGTCTTGATTCTGAAATAAATCAGGACTAGGCTCTCTGTTGTAGAACAAGTTAAAGTTGTAATCATCAGTCAAGCTTGCCAGTCATCTCTTTCAGGAGAAGTTTGACTTTTAACTGACTTTTCTGTCACTCAGAAGACGTTCAGTCATAAAGAATGAACGTCCTCTGAATGCACCATGTAGGAGATCCTGAGTTTTTACGTCTGTTGCCTGTGCAGGAGACACCAACGATAACAAGACAGCGGTGGGACCGGAGGACGTGTCCAAGATGGGCTGCCCCAGTCTGGGCGAGCATACCAAGCTGGAGGTGGTCATTGAGGAGTCGTATGAATTCAAGGTAACTCCAGACGAGCAGACGTTACCTCAGAGTCAAACCCACCCACCACTATTAGAACTTTCTCATTTTTGAATTTCTTACAAATTGGTGTGGGTTGATGCGATATTTACAGCATTCACCTGCTGTATGTCTCCAAACCACATCAGTTCTTTGGACTTCAGAGCCACCCACTCCAAATCCTGAGAATAATTTATTAACAGTATCAGAGTACATAAAAAACGCAAACAGCTCAGAGACTCTGGAAGATGAGGATAAAGTTTTAGCCCATTTATACTCCTGTTACAGTACTTTCCTTTTGACAACCAGGGATTAATATTTAAATGTACAAGGGATGTAGGTTCATTATGAATTATGCTCCTGTAGCTCCTGCTTCTGCCAGTATAGTTATTCTTTCAACTTTTAATGCAGTTTGAACAGTCCTATAAGTTAAGAAACAAATATAATTTACTTCTCTGCAACATTCAGTTCACAAATGCATAATTCTGTACTATAAAACTGAGACTTTTACGAGAGAAAAGTGAATAAAAGTGCTAAAAACCACCACTGAATGAGCACTTAAACAATAACAACAAAAAGGCTTTGTCTCTAATACTCATAAAAAGAATATGTAGGGGAATCTTTCCTTAGACTACCCCTGCCTTTCAAACAAAAACTGTAACCTTTTATTTGCAATGTAAATAAAGTTTACCCTGTTGAGGTGACTACGACCTCACGCCTCTGATTCTGCTGTTACAGCCACACATCGCTTTTCGCCAAATCCTTTTCATAGGTTTGTATTGCAGTCTACTCTTCAAGAGTAGACTGATCCCCAAGAGTGAAATGGGAGGTATGCATCTTTCAGACAATTTAAGAACACTTAAGCTGCAACATGATATTGTCGTGAGACCTAAAGCCCTAGTTTCACGGGCTGGCTCAAATTCCCCGCTCTGGTTTAAAGCAGCTTTGCGCGGGTGAAATTCCTCCAACCTGAGCGATAGCGGAGCTCTGAGCTCAGATCCATCTGTTTTCCTGAGTCATGGCGCGCTCCAGTGGGAGGAGAGTTGCTGTTAATTGAACCTGAAGCCTCCGTGTTGCTGCGTTCCCTGTAAATGCATTTCTCCGCTGCTTTCTTTGCCTTGGTTTCCGTCTGCAGAGCACGGTGGACAAGCTGATCAAGAAGACCAACCTGGCTCTGGTGGTGGGGAGCAGCAGCTGGAGGGAGCAGTTTGTTAGCGCTGTCACTGTCAGTGCAGGTGAGATGTGGCATCCAGAAATTTCTCATCTGTTCCGCCCCTTGAGGCCAGACCTGTGGCTGACTGAGCGCGCTGACTGGGTTCGGCCCATCAGATCCCATTTGCCTGTTTGACACCGCTTCATTAATAAAAAGGCTAAATCCAACAGATAATGAATAAAAGACCTTAAAAAACATCCACTTTTAACTTATGTTGGCAATTGTGTGTTCCTCTGCTGCATCTGTTTAATTCAGACTGTTGTTTAAAAATGCATGATGGGGTGAATTCCTTATGAGGTGGCCCATAAACCCTAAAGGGACCAGGTCTGCTGAAACAGTTAATGGTTCCTGAGAATTTATATCGATGTGTGCAGTACATTCACCCTTGTTCTCATTTTTATTTTGCGCTTTCAAAAGCCATTTGTTTGGTTTTATAAACTTTTTACATCTTCAAAAGCGCACATAACAGTTGGGCTAAAAAGCTCAGACACCAGAGATGTGACATTTTGGAAAATGTTTTCTTTTTATTTCATTCACCATTCCCATCATTTTCATGCAGAGTGCATACATAATTAGAAAGTGCACTTCCGGCCAAAAGGCTTTGTGTTTCTCAGCGACAGAGGCATTCAGTCATGGCTATATTTATAGATTTGCTTTAATGGTTTCATATAATATGGAGGAGAAGCATATACAGGAAATGGCGAATGGGAATCTGCTGCAACCGTCTCAGCAAAGAAAATTTACCTTCAGTTTGTTTGTCGCAGTTTTCTCCACTCTTTCACCAGCGTTGTCCTTTTAGAAAAGACACTTTGGTGTAGACCTTCTCCTAGTAACCATCACCGTCAAGAGAGAACTTGCAAGTCAAGTGACACGTAGGAGTCTTTGCATCTATTTGTGATTCAAAAACTCACATTTACAATTGTGTTTTCTGCTGCAACGTTTCACAGACTTCTCCTTGAGGGAGAGCTTTCTCTCACTTGTTCACCATAAGTTCATCTGTGCCGTTTCTCACTTTCTGTCTTGGTACTCACTGTTGAAACCATTCCAAACATTCTTGTCTTTTTTAATGATTTATATACTAGAAGATCGTGAAATAGGGCAAAGGCTATAAGTATTGCAATTTTGCTTTCGCAGTGGTTGGGACCTGTGCGTTCTTGATTACATATTCCTGTCCAATATATTATTCTAGTTTTGATCAAATATTAATAAGGAACTATATGTTCTCTCATTAATATTTTTGTGATTTATAGTAATCCTCTCCAGTACCTTCTGCAGGTCTCCTGGATGGAATTTTTTTCCCCCAGATATGATGTATTTTAAGTGTCAGAAGTTTTGTATTGTCTTTGGTCCAAAAAGTGAGACAAAGCAGTCTTTTAATATTATGCTCATGTGAAAAAGAAATAACCCAATCCATAGGGCAACCCAGCCTCAGATGGTCATTACATGATATTCTACAATGTTTACTATGTATCATGGATGGATGGATGGATGGATGGATGGATGGATGGATGGATGGATGGATGGATGGATGGATGGATGGATGGATGGGAAAACTAAATAGGCTGCACTCCATGATTCAGTAGCTCACTGAAGCACATTTAGCGCTGAAACCTGAAACAATCCTTTTCTGCCTTAGCTTATGTGCACCTTCAAGGTCCAGCCGGAGCATTTTCATCAGGCTGATGTTTGAACTTTGACTGGACCGTTGCAACACCTTGATTTCATTTTTTCTGCCATTTAGCTGTAGATTTGCTGTTGTGCTTACGATCAGTTTCGTGTGGCATGGGCCAGTTTTCCTCAAGTTTTACCTGCCAGATAGATGACCTCACATTTAGCTCTAAAATACCCTGATATAAGGAGGAGGGGTTCATGATTGCTTCAGTGACTGAGAAGTGCCCTGGTCACATCATGCTTGATTGCTGGACTGAAGTGCTTATATGTTGTGTTGTGTTTTCACCAAATGGACTGCATTAAGACCAAACATGAGCACTCTGGTGTTGCCTTGTTCCATAAGTCTCATTCTTCACTCAAATACAACTTTTCAAACATACCAGTAAGCCCTTTTTTAGAGAGAGAAAAGAGACTTTCTCTTAGCAATTACTTCCATTATGCCATATTTTCTCAGCCTTTTTAACATTTAACCTGCTAAAGGAGGCTTATAAACTTTGAGAGGTAGTTCCTGGGTTTCCTTTTATGCACTTTCTCTGAACTTGGCCTTGGGATAAATGTGTTTGGATATTTACACCTCAGAAGACTGGCAATTGTGTCGACTAGTTTCCGCTTGTAAATGATCCTTCTCGCTGTAGAGAAATGGACTCTGTGTCATTCGGAAATGGCCTTATATGCTTACCAGACTGATAGGCAGTAAAAATTGCATCTTTAAGATCATTGCTGATGTCTTTCCTTTTTGGTTTTATGTTAGCACTTGCCCGAATGCTGCCGAAGCCGAAGCATTATAATTTTACACACGGAAAAACTTGCTGATGATCTATTGAAAGAAATGCTACTGATGACATAGCTGTTACTGTTACACAGTACGTCTCCATTTTTGGCTTTTTGCTGAAAAAAGAATGCCACTGGCTAACATGTCATATGTTTTACAACTAATGTTCTCCTTACCTCATTTTAAGAGCTGGTAGATATGAGCATCACATTTAATCCAATATTTTGCTGACCTGCAGCAGTGTATTAATGATGTTTCAGCCATCTCTGGTTTAAATCCCATTTGGTTAAACGATGATTTCTTAGCTGACATTAAGAGGAGCAGAAAACAGCTGATGCTGTGCAGATACCATATACATATTAAAAGCCAGAAATCAAAGCGGTAAATTCATAGCCACAGCTTCACTGAGCACAGGGTAGCTGCAGGTTAAATGTACAATGCAGTAAGTGAGCGTATAGTGTTGAGTGTTATTCTCTATAGTTCCTCTGTAGTACCAGCGAAGCGTTTCTCTAAACTAAAATGCGGTACAGCTGGTCTGCTTTCACACTCTTAAGTGTTTATGTGGTTCAAGGATCATAAATATTCTGTTGTAGGGTAATGTAAAGCTATTTTCAGAAAAATAGATTACTATACTGAGTAACGTGTGACTAAAGTTTCACAGCTGTAAAAATCCTATTTACCTTTGCTACAAATGTCTCCATGAGGTTAGTGTCAGCGATCATCTATAGCTCCAAGTCTGACACTGTGCATGCATTGCAGCTCTTCATGTATCTCCTTGTCTTTGCCAGGTGATGATGACGAAGAGGAGAGTGGGGAGGAGCGCCTGCCATCCTGCTTTGATTACATCATGCACTTTCTGACAGTTTTCTGGAAAGTCCTCTTCGCCTTCGTCCCACCGACCGAATACTGGAACGGCTGGGCCTGTTTCTTCGTGTCCATTTCCCTTATCGGCGCTCTTACAGCTGTGACCGGCGACTTGGCCTCGCATTTCGGCTGCACCGTCGGCCTCAAAGATTCTGTCACCGCCGTGGTGTTCGTGGCCCTCGGCACCTCTGTTCCAGGTGGGCATCTTTGCTGTGTATCAGCTCTAACTAATGCACCTTCTCTGGCTTTCCTCCGGGAAATGTTATCTGCGAGGTAGAAATAACTGATTCGAGAGGCTTGTGCAACCTCTTCCTCCTCCTGTTGTCAGAGGAATTATCTTCAAAGCTCTTGTCTTTCACGTTAACGAGTTGTAAACAAAGGAAAACGGTGTTTCACTTCTGACTCTAAGCACTTTTTTTCATTTTGCTATTACCTAAACAGAAAGAGCTCATCTTTAATTAGGTTTTGACATTTTACAGCATAGTAAACTCCACCCACTCCTACAAAACTGCAAATGAGCCCAGAATCACATTAGGTATGATAAATTGGGAGGAATAACAAAATAACAGTTGCTGCTAATCTTGGCAATATAAGCCAAAGACACACGGTAATCTTATTTTGTTTACCTAACAGACATTTTCTTTTGTAGTTTACTTTTATTGCATCTACAAATCTATTGTTAATCTATTTACAGGACCAACCTGGTGTTAATCATTCTACATAATTTGTCAGTTTAATGCAAAGACCCTGCCATCAGACCACTACGCTCTGGGAAAAGTTTCTACAGAATCTGAATTAAATTTCGTAATTAATAGAAGAATGCTCAGAGAGCTTATTCTCCAGCAAAGCTAATAGCGGAAAGTAATGACTTCTTCTTTTGTTTATCCTCCGCTTCTCCAGGAAAATTCATGAAATTGCAACCTCATGCAAAACGGGGGCTCATACAGCGTGAGTGCGGGTCTTATACCACCCCCCGTCGGAATGCCAAAAGTGATGCACATATGACATACTTCCACCTTACGTACACTTCACTTCTGCCTTACACATCTCCATACGTAACACTTTCATGGGAACGCTGTGAGGGCATTCCCACAAACAGCTTAATGTGTTGTTGCGCCATACTTATAAGAACATTGTGCATTGTTCTCTTAGGTTGTTCCTAAGGTATTTATCTTTCGGCCCTCCAACACAGCTTTTCGCTGTGTGTTTGTAGAAAACCTTGGACATGACCATCAACCTGGCCACGAACTTATGAACGGGCTACGAACGTGGATTCTTATAAAGCTGCCCTTATAAGGAAGCCATAAGGAATGATCCAAAAATTGTTTGTAGAGTGTCTGCAGCCATTGCGTCATTGTGACCACAGCTTTAGCTACCTTGGCATCTTCATGAGAACAAACTCGAGTGGATAGGTACTGAACAAATTCTCCGTGAGATCACTCGTAAGTTTTCTGAAGAGTGCTTTTGAAGCCTCTTTTTCTTCATGTTGCTGACTGGAACATACTAACCTTATGTCAGTCAAAGTTAGCCGCGGTTTCCAGCTCCTCAGCCGACTCAACACCAGAGGAGCTGTGGAGCTGCCAGGGAACTGTCACAGAAAATCCCATTTTGAATACTGTTTAGCCAATGCTGGGTTAGCACAAAGTGCCAGCTGCTTAGAAATTGATGACTGATGAAAAAGTGATGACAGCTCACTATTGGCAACCCCGGCAAAACTCCACATCCCTGATTATGCATACATTTTTTTCCTTTATATAATTTCATCTGATGTAGTACAAAAATATCACCCTCCATACAATTGTCATTGATGTAAAATCATTTTTTGATTCAGAATGTAAATATGTTTATTTCTGGTGCAAAGTTGGACATTTTAAGATGATTGTCAGTGGAGACTGACTCACTTTTGGAGTCAGTCCCTAGTGGTCAGTTGATGAACTGCAGCTGTTGTTAGTTCGTGGTTTTTAAGGCAGGACAGATGTTGTGGGACAGCATGGTGGCTTAGTGGTTAGCACTGATGCCTCACAGCAAGAAGGTTCCTGGTTCGATTCCCAGCCAGGAGTCTTTCTGTGTGGAGTTTGCATGTTCTCCC
>JAOWBL010000006.1:10941136-10978725 GCA_028564865.1 Zenarchopterus dispar | reverse complement strand
GGGCACTCCGGTTTCCTCCCACAGTCCAAAAACATGTATGTGAGGTTGATCGGGAACTCTAAAATTGCCCGTGTGTGTGAATGGTTATATGTCTTTGAATATGGCCCTGCGATGGACTGGCGACCTGTCCAGGGTGTATCCCTGCCTCTCACCTGAGACGGGCTGGGATAGGCTCCAGCAGGCCCCCGTTACCCAGAAACGGGTTTAGAAAATGGATGGATGGACAGATGTTGGAATGTTGGCACTTGGATGAAGCAGGTAGCAACAAAGCTCGCTGCTCTGCACCTATAAAACTCATGAACAAACATTTAACGTGCATTTTCATAGAAAAGCTGATTCAATGGCTGATTATGATACCACATTAACTTTATTTATAAAAGACTTTATAACAACCACAGCTGAAACAAAGTGCTGCACACAAATGAAAACTAAGAACTACAAACAGTATTGTCTTTTTCTTTTTTCTTGAGTCTCCTGTGCAGACAGGAGACAAAGTATGAAGAGAAAAAAAAACTGCATTTCTTATTCAATATTGTCATCCTGAACCATATGGTTTTTGGGTCCTTTTTTTGTATTTTGAAAAACTTTAAAACATGACTCAGGGCATTATTTTAAGAGGGTGACAATATGTGACGTTAAGTGAGTATTGTGTGGTTCTACTTCTCTCTTTAAAGGGCAGGGATGCAGTAAATATTTCTTTTGCTGTTATTATCTGATAACACATTTCTATACAAATGAGGCTGCTCTTCCCCAAGATGACAATCTACTGAGGATTCACTGAATGGGTTGATGGGTTTGAAAGTCATATGTGGTCGGCTCCATAGTCATCAGAGTCATAGCTAGTTAAACATCTAGTTGGGAATTTTTGAACCAGTGTGTTCACCAACATCGTCATAAAATTAACTTGAGTTCTGCCTCCAGTATTTAAGACCAACCCAATGCGGTAATATCTTTTGGATGATCTTTCATATACTGAGTAAACCTGTACAGATTTGTCAGCTGAAGCTGTTTCGGTATCGTGTGCTGCCCCAGCAACTTCCTGTACTGGCATTTCCGTATATTTGTCCCCAGTCTTTAGTTATAGTCTTAAAACTGCACTCTTGCCATGTTTGCTGCTTTCCTCTATTTAAACAAATATTTCTGCTTCCGTTAAAGACACATTTGCGAGTAAGGTGGCTGCCATCCAAGATCAGTACGCCGACGCCTCCATCGGGAACGTGACGGGCAGCAACGCGGTGAATGTGTTCCTGGGCATCGGGGTGGCGTGGACCATTGCAGCAGTTTACTGGCACACCAAAGGCCAAAGGTTCAAAGTGAACCCGGGCTCCCTGGCCTTCTCCGTCACCCTCTTCACCATCATGGCCCTGGTGTGTGTGCTGGTGCTACTCTACCGCCGACGCCCCAGCGTGTCGGGCGGAGAGCTCGGAGGCCCACGGACAGCCAAGCTCCTGACCTTCTTCCTGTTCCTCTCCCTCTGGTTCATCTATATCCTGCTGGCCTCCTTGGAGGCATACTGCCATGTGCCTGGCTTCTGAGACCAAGGGAAAAGCATAACTTCTCTCCTTGTTTTTACAGTTTAATGAACATGTTTTCTCTCTATTTTTGTCTATTTTCACAAAAGTTTGTAACTATTTGTATCATTAGTTATTACTGATACAGCAGTGTATCTGACTGACTATGAATCAAAGGGATTTGGAACTTTGTTATCACTCACTATGCTGTGAAAATTAACTTCAGCTACTGAAACTGAACTTCTCTCGACTTTCTTTTCCTTTTTTGAGATACTGCGTATACACAGGACAGATATCTAGCCATTGCTGTCAGCCTAAATTGCATCCGCCCCATTTTTCACTTCACAAATGAGGCTTCTGGCATTGCGTCCTCTCTCTGTGAACAATTATTTAAGTTTATAGGTGTTCGGAAAGCTTAAGATTGATGCAAATGCTTTTAAAAAAAAAAAGAAAAGAAAATGAAAAAAATCATTGTATTTTGACAAGACTTATGGAATGAAAACCTAAAGATGGTGCATGGGGTGACATAACATAGTGGCATCTACACAAATAAAGGAGATGAAAGGTAAAAAAAAAATGTGTGTGATGATATTTAGTACTCTATACATTAATTATTCATTGTATATCATGTAAAAGATAAACATTGTGCGTGGGCGTTACGTGAAAGAGTAGGTGTTTGATTTTTGCACGTTATCAGATTAACAACTTCTTGGTAACCTATTTTGAAGTGCTGTATGTAATATTTTGACATGGCTGTTTCAGTGTTGACGTGTTTCTGTACATGTGAATCACAGCTGTATCATACTCTCTTCACTGCCTGGTGCCCTCTCCCACAAAGCCTCCTCCACCACTTCAAGATAAGCAGATTTAAAAAATTGCCCTTTTGCTTTTTTTTTTTTTTTTTTTTTTTTTACAACTGAAGTCAACCTGGAGCAGACTCCCTGCTACAAATTCTGAGCGCGTTCATTTTTTTTCCACGCGTGTACGTACGTGTGTGTTAGTGAGTGTGAGCGTGACTGCTCCCCTCTGTCCTGCACAAACTAGTGAAAAGCACGGCGGAGTCCCCTCTTCGACTCCACGCATGACCACGCAGGGTTGTTCATGGCGACATAGACAGAAAGAAATCAAGTCGGAGTCAGATGTGCACAGATGTGAACAGGACGACTGTTTACGTCTGTCATGCTGACACTGTGAGCACTTTTCAACGATATCACTTTTAGAAAAAGCACAGCCCTGAGAAATGAGAGCAGGAAAAGCTTTTAACACAGCACAATCACAGGACGGGTAAACGGTTTGACCTGAAAAGTGTGTTAAAAGAGAAGACGTGAAGTATTTCCTGAATGTCTCCTTGTGTCACACAGCAGTCGATACTGAAGTTGTTTTTGTATTTAACTTCAAGTCTGTATAGCCATATTTATTGTAACTGTATTACAGTAGAGGTATTTATATGATCTATTTTAGTTTTATTGATTGATATGCACGTTTACCGTATAAAAAGTGGAAATAAATGTTGCCGATTTGTAATGCCATAAAAAGCCTGGTCTTGTTTTAATGTATTCCTGTCGCAGGTAAATTTGAGTTTGTGCTGTTCATTTTATGCCGTTATGCTGCACTGTAAAACCAAGCCATCAAAGCCAAATCGGTCAATTTTGTCAAATCATTTTCTCTAAACTTGTTTGGGTGGATTTTATGTAATTGTGTTGAGTAAATTAAACTACAATTTAGCAGCAACATACCATGTGAAATATGTTCAAAGTGGCACAAAAGAGCTGTCACAGGTTTTAGCTCAGTGGTCCTGATATGTGCGTCATGTCATCGCTCGGCTGCAGGGGTTTCTGACCTACGTTCATCGTACCAGAAGCAACCAATCAAACTTCCTCCCGCTTGCTGTTCGAGGAAGCTGCTTGCTTTGAAAAAGTCAAACCCTCATGTACAATTTCATTGGCTAGGACTAGTTATGTAGCCGTAATTTGACTGGCTGACCTTTACTGTGGAGTATTAAAGTTAAAACTTCTCCCAATTTTCAGTCCACACCAAACCGTGGCAACATTTAACATCACATCATTTATAGTGAACAGACAACGATGCTGGGGACACTCCCGGCACAAACATGAGCGAGGGTGGAGGGTAGCCCTCACCGTGCCCATGCATGACGGACGCCTGAAGTCTGCTTTGTTGAGCTAGTGTAAGCGCTCCAATCTGTGCTCAACTACTGCGTGGCTCCTGGTCTTCGGTTCTGTTGAAGAGGAAATGTGTTTTTGCATGCTACAGTTGCGCATGTACACGCACAAGGGTTTGTATGCATGATGTATCACAATCAACCGAAAGTTGTATTGCATAATCCAGCAATTCAACACTGTAAGAGGACTGGCTGGAGCAACTCAAAAAAAAGCACAGTCGAAGGGCAACTATCCTCGTTTCTGTTTCATCCTTCACAATACTCAAACTGCACGCTCCCAGCCTTCAGCGATGCTCCATTTTGTTTCAGTGGCAATCATGCTTGAACACAGTTAGTGTAAAGTGAGAGGGCAGGCCGACAGGTGAAACCGGAGGGAGGGTTAATCACACCTGGACGCAGTACTGTGTAACTTGGCAAGTGTGAGCGTGTCTTAGTCACCTCTGGCAGGATGTTGATGTCCACTGAAGCTCTGTGAGCTCGCTTCATCACAGTGCCATAAAGAAGTGCTCAGTTGTCACATGAGACGACCGGGATGGGACTCCAAAGTTATTTTGGCAGTCTTATTATTAGTTCTTATAAGCAGTGAGTTGAGCTGATCTTAAAAACTAAGAGCACAGAATTTAAGGACGCTTGAAACACAATCCATTCAGGATCTGGCAAACCTCTCCAGTGCTTCCGCGGAGATTCTCTTCCTTTTTGGAGCCTGTCCCGGCTATCTTTAGGAGAAACACAGGGGAACACCTTGGATAGATCCCCAGTCTGTCCCAGGGACACATATAAATGAACAACCACACAGACACAGACACCAGTGGACAATTTTACAATCACCCGTCAGCGCTGCCTGCATGGTTCTGTTGGAGGAAACCAGAGGAACCTGGTGAAAATCCATGTAAACATGAGGAGAGCATGCAAACGCCACACAGAAAGGCCTCAACCAAAATTCAAACCAGGAACCTTCTAGCTCTGAGGCAACAGTTCTGACCACCAAGTCACTGTCCTGTCCTGCATTTAGAAACCTCACAGCTCCAGGTCATGGCTCATCTGACTAAATATGTCTTCCTGTGTAAACACAAGGATTCCCTCTAATCCAATCACCCGACATCGTCACGCTGTCATGGCTTCAGCAGTCAAACCTCTGGTAAATTAATAACAAAAAAGCAAACAAACTGGAAACTTAAACAGTATATGAGATATTTGGGGCAAGATTTTATTATGTATTGTGATGTTCCAGGCGTTTCTTTAAAATAACATTGTAGTAGTGTACTATAACAGTGCAGCTGCTGTAATATTTAACCATTTATACAGACTACAATAAGAAAAAAAACAGGCAGAGGGAGGAGGTGTCTGTAGGAGTGAAGCTGCTGCACACTATTTACACAACAAAGGTCTTATAAATAATACATCATTGTTTAATTTTCCACTTTTTTTTTAGAAGCTGTAATACTCTACAGACATGCCTAACACTGAGTGTAAATGTCTGAGATGACGGTCGCGGCCACTGTCGAGCTCACGGTTCAGGTCAGGTGACTTTAGATGAACCGTGTTACGATTTTATCGTGTTATGTTTGATGTTTAGGTGCAGCAGCAGATTTACTAAAACAGAAGAGAGGAAGAAGGATTCCATATTTGAAAATAACAATCACTCTCCTGCTGCAGCCTTCCCTGTAATAACTGTCTTTTTTTATTATTGCAGGCATACAATGCACTAATTGCTAACAGATTAACTGAGATATGAACCCCCGGTGTGTCAACAAAAGATAATCATTATTTCTCGCAGGCAAACACACTTTCAGTGAAATTACCTTGTGCACTCCTCTATGAATCAAAAATGTAAATTTTTCTTCACTTTATGCACTCTTTGATGAATATAAAAAGACTCATTCTCTGATGGTGTTTGATATAAAGCTCACACCTGCTGTATATGATGAAGGTTTTAGGCGAAACACCAGTTTGAACAGGAGTGATGGGAGCATGCAAAAAAATAAAATAAAATAAATATATCTAGTGGCTAATTTTCAAAAACAATTCAACTATATTTGCAAAGGAAACATACCAGGGTCATCTGAAACCAGGTTATTCAAACATATGATTTGATACAAATTTTAAATGAAATGTTTAATTTCCATTGAAATAACTATTTGTCTAAATTATTGTTCTCCATACAAATCCATTCATTTCATCCAAGCTGATAAATATTCCATCATTACTCGCCTTTCATGCTTCTGGCTCTGCCATTTTGCTTTATTGAGCAGGAAATGAGCCATGGGCTTAATATACACAGACACACTGAGGCTTGATGTGTTTCATATTTGCTGCCAACCCCATGCTGGGCCACGCTCCAACATCCTCAGAAGTAATAAGGAGATAAAGAACATGGTTAGCATACATAAACTCAGATTAACCCACCATGTGATAGCTGGTTAAAAGAGTGGAGCGTTTCAGAGCTAAAAAATGAAAAAAAAAAAAAACAGTTATATTTCTCAAGTGTTAGTGGACCTCAAAGACCAGGATGGGAAGGAGAAGGACTCCAAGTGGCTCTGATGATTCTCCTTCTGAATGTCTTCTGCTACTCAGTTTGAATTGTTTATTATTTTATGATTTTCCATAAATGAAAATAATTGTTTCTTATCAGTTTTTAGACCTTTTTATTCTTCTGGTGGGCTTGGACGGATTTAATCGTCTACTGTGATATCATCAATAAACAGACAGGAACCAGAGGCCTACAGGCTCCCTCTTGTGTTTGAATAAAGAAAAAAAAATCAACAGTCATTCTCATGTGAGGAAACATCAGGAGAGGTAACAGCTGACTATAGATGAGGGGCAAGACTTCCTGTTCGGGAGTTTTTTCAGCTGTATGATTTTGTTTTTTTTTAGATTATTTCTTTAAAGAAAATCTATAGAGCCAGTTTAATAGCAGATTAAGAAAGAAAATACTTGTCTCACCCTATGAATTCTCTTCTTTTCTGCTGTGCAGAATTGTGTTATTATAGCTTCCTTAAACATGATTAATTAGTCTTACTCAGCCTCAAATTACCTCGCCTATTGCCCATAGATTCAGAATATTCATACACGTATGAGTGTTTGGTAAGATTAATGACCTCATTAGATTCAAATCATGTGCTTTAGATATTTAAGTTTTCCGCTATTCACCAACAAGTTTTTCTCAACAAATTCAAAGCCAGTCTGTGCAGCAATACCTCTTCTTACCAAGTGTGAATATTGATCTGCTTTGTTGACAAAAGACCCACTGACAACACTGTGCTAATGAGTGGGGACGGTCAGGCACATGTTGTAATGCCACTTTGTCCCACTAGAGGTGCACTCTGCTGCTGCAGAGGCTGACACTAGAGCGTTCTTATGACATGCTGCCCTCATGTGGTGAGAAGTGGTATTGCCATATAGAGTGGCTATAAAAGGCAACAATGCTAGGAATAAAAACTTCTGCACCATCCCCAAGTAGTTAATGAATAAATAAATAAAAAGAACTCTCTTCCTAATCAAAGAACATTTGTGACATTTGAACAGGACCAGACTAAATCTATTGCAAATACAAAGGCTTCACCAGTAGCCACTTGACTTAGATTGTTGTGAACACGAGATGAGGGGAAGGTACCTGGTCTTTCTCTGTTCAGTGGAAACACGAGTGTTTTTACTTAATAGTTTACTATAAGAAATAATAATAATTAAATTTAGGTTCATGAACTGACTACAGACCCAAAAACCCTTGCATAACACTACTTTTTCACTTTGTTTGGGACTCCCCTATTAAGGAAATCTGTAATTTAATGAGCACTTCAGATTTGTAGGGTACTGTGACAGCACAGACTCAGGTAGGAGTAGAATCATCGAGCCCCCTCATCTTTATCTCCCATCAACTTCATATAATGTTGTATTTGCTGTACTGGAGACATAAGTATGGCTCCGCTGTAACACTAATTTCAAGAGAGACACCCTACGGGGAAGGATGGTCGGAGTCTCAAAGCGAAGAAAACTGGGCAAAAATGCACAAGACTAGATGATTAGCAAGAGTTGTGAAAGACTGAACAAGGGCTGTGCCCGAGAGAACAAAGAAGGTATACATACATAAGATCAAATGAGAGGTACATTGAACATATACGAAATAGAAGGCACTACATTTTAAAACTTTAAAATGTTGTATGTCATTGATTAGTCTTATAGAGCATTTAAAATGAAAGCAAGGATTGAAAGGATGGGCTCGTAAGCTCTGTGTTTTCAGACATTTTCATTAATTATGTATAACATCCAAATATACACAGTCTAACTGATATTAAATAAACTACATTAGTTAATATAGACAAATTGCCATAATTATCAATTTATCTCCAAAATCCATCCACCCATTTTTCTTTGTTTATCCGAGGTCGGGTTGGGGGGCTGGAAGGGTGGGTACACCAGACTTCTCTCTCCCCAGCCACTTCTTCCTGCTCATCTGGTGGGACCGTAAGGCGTTCCCAGGCCAGCCCAGAGACATAGTTCCTGGATCCTAGGGTCTTCCCTCGGGTCTCCTCCCAGTAGGACAAGCCCGAGAAGCCTCAGTGGGGAGTCTTCCAGGAGGCATCCTCACCAGATCCCCGAGCCACCTCATTGGAACATTAACCGACTGGTAAACAGAGAACTTCTCCTTTCGCCTAAGCTCCTTCTTTACTACAACAGACCTATACAAAGTCCTCATCATTGCAGACGCTGCACCGAGCCTCCTGTCAATCTCCCGCTCCATTCTTCCCTCACTTATGAACAAGAGTATAGGGGAGAAGGGGAGTATAGAGGTCTTAGAAATTTGTGTATGAAATATGATATATCCGGCATTAAAGGGTGAATTGATATCTCATCAAACTGGGTCCCGAAAGGACATAACATGTCTCCTTTAAAGTGCCAGTAATATTTATATGATTTGATCAACTATATTTAAAACAACTGGACTCATAACAGCTGCTCGGTTTACTTTTGACACACTTTCATCCCATAGATCCACTCTCTAATACAGTAAAAACCAAATTCACTTGTGGTAACTTTGTGAAGAGGCTGACAGTGTTGCCAGGCTTGCAACTTTCTTTCTTTCTTTCTTTCTTTCTTTTCCCCAAGGTTCAAGTGTATTCAAAGCCCCTCAGCAGCTACTGAAAAATCTAGCAACTTTTAGGAGAAAATCCAATATTGCCCAATACTGCTGAAATGCCTTTCTTTACCTCCACTGTTCTCTCCATCTTTAGTGGGACTTCATCCGCGTCGGGTATGACGCCACCACAAAGATGAGGAGAAAAGCAAGACGTGTAAAAGTCTGCCACAAACAAAAAAATGTAAGAGCCACTTCCTGTGTGAAACTAGACACTTTATAAACTTTTTCTCTGTAAGAGAGAGTGTAGATGTTCTTGTTTAAAAATATAAAAGACTGGTCTGTTCTTATGAGTGATGAGCAGATTAGTGATCTTCTCTCAAATACGATGCTACATCAATCCTGTAATCATATCCTCTAAACTCATATCAGTGGAAACAAGAAACTAGAGCTCATTTCACCTAGGTATTTAAAAAAAAAAGGAACATCAGAGGTCATGTGGTGCACAAATCACATTCATGTGGATTCCAGTTGCCAGGCGACAAAAAAATCTTTCCAGGAAGTGGTTAGCAGATAGAATTTGTTTTTTGAGTTTCAGACTTAGACGCATGCTGAATCTTTTGTCACTATTAAAAGACAAAGAAACTATTTTTAGACATGTCGATGAGGAGGAGCGGATGAGCTGCAACAAATAAGATGAAGGTGAGGGTCTATGATGTCCTCAGATATAAACTGGGGGACTAATTATTCCATGAGCTAAATCAATACCTCAATTTCAGGTTTTAATGGCACCCTTCATTCTTCAGAAGGTTTTCCCAGTAATTTTTACAGTCCATGCTGTGGCTGCCACCACAATGCATTTAACCCAGAATTAATACTTTCACCCCTGCACACATTAAACAGAAGCTCATCTTTAAAACGCATCATTTCATTTAGAGAGCAGGTGTCAAATGGAATAATCCACTTAATTATCAGATTTACACGCCATTCCTTTACCACGAGCAGCAGAATCTGAACCCCTGACAAATGGCTTGTGAAGTGTTGTCTGGCAGGTGCTGCTAATGTGAGAATGTGAAAGACTTTACTCATTACAGCTGTGACTGTGACAGGGATGGGACAGAAATGTAGACGTGTTGGCAGGAGCTGCTTCCTGACGTCACCGCATTTGGAAGAGTTTACTGTATTGTCCTCTGTAGGGACGCTGGGAAACCTGTGTTTCATGAGTGACAGTGGAAATTCTTATCTATCTGTGGATTTTTACCAAGGTTTCATATGGAAATTGTGCCAGCTGGTGAGAAAATGTATTAGTGATATTTGACAGCAGTGGGTGAGGTGTTTGTTGACATCAAAGACGTTGTAATTGAAGTCTTACCAAACTAGACTAGACTGTGCTAGTGTGTCGGTTCTCCTCATGCCTTCAGAACACTTCTGACCAACCAGGACACGGATAACCTGGTACTGGGTCATCAGTAGCAGATTCTTCAGGTCCTAGGGGCTCGTGGAGGGGGTTCCTGTGGAAGGAGTTTGATTCCCACACCTCCCATCAGATGTCATTTAAATGGGATCTGTGGAGTCTGGAGACCTCCGACTCTTTTTCATGTGGTTATGTTGTTTTCAGACCTTCGTAAGTAAGCAGGTAGTGCAGCCCGGACTGGGGGTGCTGCATGGCAGGGCTGCGTTGGGAATGATTGGTCTTCCAAAACGTTCAGGTAGAGACCAAATGTAAAGGCCCATTGCAAATGCAATGTCCATGGAAATGTCAGAATCTGTTTATTAAGAGGATTTTTATAGATGACTTTGGTGTTGAAGAAGTTGATTTAGTCCATTCTTCTGAAAGCATGCATTTCTCCTGGAAAAAAACAAAAAAACAAAAAACAACTTACCTGAATGGTACTGGCTCATTGATGAGGTGACCCTTGGGAGCTAGTTCAGTTTAACTGAATTTAATACAATTGCATTTATATGGCACCAAATCACAAAAAATGACATTTCAAGCCACTTCATGAATATATTTGAACTCATTTTAAATCAGTCAAATTGATATAAAATCATTATATAATTATATAAAGAAAATAATACCTACCTATATCTCCATTTGCATCATGTTCACTGTTGCATAGATAAACTTTTAAAATCTGGTTGTAAACCTTAGAATTTTAATGCTTCATAAAATACTGCCCAGCAAGCTGAGACAGAGTAGTATTTCCTAAGTTCTTATGCGACTATAAATACTCCAGAACAAAGCCAGAATAAATTCACCCATCTTTTGTTAATTTGCTTGTTCTTTGATTCTGTTTACTTGTTTGGTTGGTTGGTTTTTCTCGACATCATCCACCCTTCTCCTCCTCCTCCTCCTCCTCCTCCTCGCTCATCAGTCCGCATGTGCTGCCTACTCGCCCCTGAGCCTTTGGTCCCGTGCTGTCCGCCATTGGTCTGGGATGATGTCATCCACAGCAGAGACAATAGAGCCCACCCCCCGTCCGCGGGTCCTGTGTCCTCACACACACGCAGCGCTGCTCAGAGTGGCACACGCTCGGACGTGACGCCAGCTGAGCTGGAGAAGCGCTTCTGATGATATTCATCATTTCCGACAGAGCTGCGCGTAAACCAGTCAAACTACATCCCGCTTTCCAACCATTTTGAATTTTTAATGTTTATTTAAGGATTTTTTTTTCTTTCGTAAAATGCTATATGTATTAACCGAACAGGCAGTTATGCTGTTACACATCTGGATCACAACAACTGCATCAGCCACTCCAAACACGAGGATTTGTCGGGTCTGCGCTTGAATGATGAGCACACCGCGGGACTACCACTCTTGATGTAAGTGATGGTTGTTATTAACCGTGTTGCTCGTGGTGGCACTCAGTCCGATCGGCCTGCAGCCCCTCATGGACCCCCAGCAGCAGATGACCGTAGCGCAGAGGCTCTCACAGCGCACGTTTATAGACCAAAAAAAAAAATCCTGCTGCAGCTCTCCCTGCTCTCCTTGAATTTAATTTGCATTCGGAGTGATGATGACACATAGAAGGGGGGAAAAAAAGGCGTTTGAGGGATGTCAGCATCATTTGCTCAGATGCATAACTGCAGCCATGTGAAAGGTGCCAAGTGTACACTAGAAAATATCTAATGGACTCTAATGTTACAAATCCATATCTGATCAGATGGGAGGAGGTGAAGGCACAGGCCTGCTGGCTCTGCGCCCGTCGCGCACATCAGCTTTATTTCTCTTCATGAGAAACCTTCAAAGACTGCAAAGATGCGATTTATTGCACATGGAGGTTGGGTAGTGCGCCGCCTAGCGACAGGATCCGACGTATTTTTAATGTCTTGACGTCAAAACAGCTTTATAAACAACAATGCAGAAGAGGAACGTCACTATTTGTTGCTGATTTTTTTCCCTTGTGGCAGTGCTGATGAGATGCAACAAAGAGCTGATGGTAGGCAGCACGTGAGATGGTTGTAACAGCAACAGCCAGTGGTTTGGATGCCAGCTGCACAGAAATATATGTAATTAACTAACGAGAACTATTTGGAAGGCTCTTTCGGAGATCACACGTATGTTTTATGGCTGAAGCTCACTTGTTTTCACAAAAAAGTATAAGCTGTGGAGAGCAGCGGAGGTTAGTCTGCTCAGGCTGAATGACTGCAGCGTCAAGTGACGTGAGGACAAACCCATTCCAGGCGTAAATCTCCTGCAGGCAGCATTTCAGACATTAATAGGAGTCTTTAATGTGACTGTGTCACTTGTATTGATCACCTCTACTTAGAGTCATTGTTCGACTGTCCTGCTCACAGTTTAAACCTTCTTACACATCACAGGGTCGAGCGAATGCTTATGTAAAACCACAGGCAGGCCTTTCCGGTGACGTTGCAGTGATTCACTTTAACAAAGCTGCAACTGCCTATGTAGCCGTCCGTAGATGTTGAACACAATATGAGAGCTAACGTTTTACATGACTGCAGAAGGGAAAATTAAAAGAAAAAAAAAAGGAATCCAAGTGATGAACTCAATGGTTTATCAAGAAGTCCTGTAAATTATTAAAAGATATTGAAGATATAAAAGGTATGTACTGCATTCATGATAGGTGCATGTTCCCAGCGTTAAACCACTTTTATGGCAATAGGAAGTCTTTTGAGGATATCATGTTTCTCTGCCAAGTGCTTTCAGGGTCATCTGAAGTTTCACATCACTGTCAATGTTTCCAGAATCAATCCCAATTTAGTATATGCACCAACATACACTTTACTTGATGGAACATGATGTATATTGTCTGCAAAAATGCTCACAAGCCACAGATGCAGAAATGATTTTTGTGCAAGTCTAAATCAGTCCATGTCTTAAATCTAACTCTTCGTCTTAACTTTTAATGCATACTATTTAGCAACAGATGTCAAAGTTGAGATCTTTTTTTTTTTCAATTAGACAGTTGAAAATTTAACAGCTTTTATAATGGTAAATGATTGTTTTTCTGAAAGCGCTGACCTGTCTAGCTGTGATTTGCATCCAGAATCGTACACGTAGAAAAGGCTTTGAGGGATTTTAATACATTGTCGTTCAAGATTAGTGTCACCGGATCAGAATTGGATCAAATGTGAGACATGGTCAGTCTCCCCTTCTTTTACTGAGTTTTGGTGCTGGGTAACAACTGGAAGAGTGCTTTTGCACAACATTTTGATGTCACAGTGAAGCTGACCTTTAACTAGTTTGTGAGGTGACAGTCTCTTTGACCTTTCACAACAACATAATTAATCACTCCATCCTCGAATACAAGTGAAAGTTTGTGCCAAAAAAGAAAGTCCCTCAAGGCTTTCAGGAGAGGTTTCATCCATGCGAGTGGAGCGGTTCAACGTGTAGAAGGACAACTCGAAGACACAGGCCTCTGGGTCTTGGGCCACGGCTGTCTCTGGGGTTGAGGCATAAATAGATTTCGTGGCCCTGCTGCAAGGAAGACTGAAATACAGAGTGGTGTTGGAGGCACCCTCTGAGTCGAACAAGCAGGTAGACTGAGATTGAATTGCTTCTTTATTTCCTGTGCCGCTCAGGATTTGCCAAATAAAAGGGAGATGTCAAGAATTTTGGGAATGAGCTTATTTATTCCTCAGCTCCAGAGTTTGAATGCCCTTTTCTTTGTTCATCCAGTAATCCATCCTGACAAAGCTCAGGCTAGTCTAGTTTAGCATTGTCACTGGGAGGGGACTGATACAGCTAAAATAAATGACAAAATAACCTCCCAAACAACTCCAAAGTGTTCTTAGTTACCTTTGTACTTACATTATGTAGATAAATACAAAGAGCAAAGTTTGTACCTGAACACAGTCACCATATCACCCCAGCAACCTGTAACCTATGCGCTGGCTAGTTTATACACTTCACTGACTTCTTAAACTCACTGGTGACGGTGTGTTACCTGGCAACAGCGCTGCTGCTGCTGGCAGGCTCAGAGCAGATAGTGATGCGTCAGCAAAATATAGTTCTTTATGGTTGTCTGTTTATAAGATTGTTGCATTTTACATAGTTATTTATACACAAAATAAATGTACAAATCACAACTAAACACCAAGATTCCAACTTTTTTTCCAACTTTAACATGGAAGCAAGAAAAGTTGCAGTTCCTCAACTTACCACTGGGGGATGGCTCCAAAAGCAAGTCAGTTTTTATTGACCCCATATTGAAGTGACTTTTTTCTATCACACCAGGTAAAATGACACTATATAAAGCAACAAATTTATGTATAATTAAAGGTTTTTGATTGGCAGCTGGCACATCAAATGTCTAGTTTTTATCAGTTTTACTACTTAGCACTTATTGACTTGTATTTGGATTCCCACTGCGGATGTTTGCCGGCAGCTCAGCGGCTCCATGGATCAGCTGAGGGAGCCAGAAGCTATGGCGGATCATTTCAGGATCCTCCTAATGGAAGTTTACTGGGAGCCGCAGTCACCAACACCATAAAACTTGGCTGACTTCACCGGGTCTGACCCCACAGGTCCCAGTGCAGCTCTGCTTGTCCTCGTTTCACCCCTGCTCATCGGCATTCATTTCAGAGGAACACTTAAAAAGAAAATGTTTGAACAGATTTGATCAAAATGAATGAAAATTCATATTTATTAGGATCGCGGGTTAACATAAGCTAAGTCAGCCAAGCTAAAACAGCTAACTGTGACTGAAATAAAGTGAGCGCGTTCCCGGCCAGCTGATTTTCAACAAGGAGCAGTACAGAAGAAGGAAAAAGAGGTTTTAAAAACACTCTGCAGGAAACCTATGGGTGGCACCACAGAGGATTTGTATGGTTCTTCTTATACCATCCATGGTCCCAATATGTAAATCGAAACATTTCAGAGATTCATTTTTTCACTTAGGTAAGGTGTAGCAGTCCACTTCTAGCAGACTGGGTTACTGGATGTTATTGGAGAGAAGAATATACCTCCTCATCAAACTCTGGGGTTGGTGTATCTATTTAAACTGCTTCGTTTGCATCGTGGATGGATAGAAACCTTCTTCTCATTATGAAATTAAAATATGGGATTAAGTAAAGCAATCTTAATAAGGTTTTTGATTTCTAATGTAATTTGGTCCATCATCTAAAAGAGTCAATAAAGGGAACTGGTGCTATTTAGAAATACAGTATATAACAAATCCCTCATAAGTTCATTTGGATGACACCTCACACATGTAACAGGAACATTCTTGAATGTTAAAAGACGAGTACAAATATGTTTCCAACAAACACTAAGATGAAGTTTTAGGTGAGTTTAAGTAGATGTTGTCTTCCTTGGTCAGAGAAGACTAATTCCCTTTAAAAAACCTCAGCCACCATTAATAATGATTAAGTCATTAAGTTTCTGTAAATGTTGATGCTGCAGGCCCGAGTGACGCAGAGGGAGATTGTTCAAGAGCCGCGGGGAGTGCAGGGTTGTTGTTTTCAGGAAGACTCATTCTTTCTTGGAGGATGAAGAGGGCTCCGTACGAACTACTGAGGGGAAACAGAACCAGGCTGTTGTTGCCACACTGCAACTAACAGATGTTGCTGTTGACTTTGTTTTTCTGTACAAGTTGAGAAGTCTCCTGTCAAAAAGAATAGTGTCAGATAATGATTTTGGTGTTATTTTACTGAGGGGAAAGTCCTGCGGGAGATCAAATGGTTTGGGTTACTCGCTTCGTTCCAGAGGTTTGTATCATCACACCACGTTTGTCCAGCTTCTGCCTCACGTATCTTAACACATATTTTTATCCTTTTTTTTCTTGTAAGACCCACCATGTTGGAAAATTCTTGTTTTGAAATCATCCTTGCCATCTCAAAGCAAGGACATTTCATTATAGCCAACCGTCATAGAGTGTTTGAAGGCGATAATTTAAATAAGTTAAGAGTAGATTACTTTTCTTTATATCTTTACCTGACAAAGATCTCAAATCCCATCCAGCCTCAGAGCCTCTCCCAATGTCGCTTTTGTCTGTTTCTGTTCTTAGTTTTCTATTTTGGGATACCATTTCTTTTACTTTCTGATGAAAGTGGGCAGAAATATAACTCTTGATCCAATATTTTAACATTATAGGGAGCCGTTGAATTGTCCTGGCTTACACGCCGTGCAGGAACAAAAATCATCAGGCTGAGAAAGCTGTCGCCTAGACCCGCTCAGCATGGACTTCAAATACTTGATGCGACTGCTACGTGACTTAACAATAGTCAGAAATACTACTCTGAAGCTAAAGCACCAACACTCTCATTTTTTCTCATGTTAAATAAACTAAAAGTACAAACAGCTTTGCTGCAGACTTCTGGTGGGGATTAGGATGCTCTCTGTCCTGTCAGAGCGTTGCCTCACTGTTAAATCAGTTTGACTGACGAGCGCAGGAGAAAAGAAATGACAGAGCGTTTCCCATTGTGCTGCTTCTTGATTGGCCAGTTTTGTACCATGGTTTCCATCACGCTCTGTCCGCTGACTGTGGAGATTAAGTGATGTAATTATTCTGACTTCTCCGTACTAACCTGTCATGGCGTGAGCTCTGATGAGACAGGTTGCAGTGAAAAGCAAATTTATACTACAGATTAAGATAGTTGAGCAGTAAAGATAGATTTCTGTTTGCCATGTCAGCTAATCATAATAAATCTAAACAGCAAGGTCCATCAGTTTAGACATTAGGCAGCATTAGTAACCCTTAACAATAGTTATTAAATCACTGCATGTCATTATTGCTCATTGTTGACTAAACATCTGAGTCACCAGGATGGCCACGTTCACAGAGTTGTATGTCATTTACTTTGTATCAAGTCAATTTTAAAGGCATGACATAAGGCTGACTAAAGTTTGAGTCATAATGATTGGAAATATTTCATGCAATTTTTAATGATCAGCATCCTCTAGATGCTCTTTAAAAGCCACTGGACACATTTATGTGCGAGCTGCTTCCGACTAACAAATGACAAAACCTCATGTGCAGTTGATAAAGGTCGTGTTTGACCCTGTCCAAAAACACCTCGCAGTTAAACACTGATTACACCTTCACCACTGGTAACTAAATGGTTTAAAAAGAAAAAAAATCATCTGCTTTGACAAGCATATAAGTGCACTGGGGATTCGAAGTTGTCATTGTCATTCATATCATATTTACAATGTGCAGGAGGAGCTTCGCTCTTGTTCACCCCCACACCCACCCCCTACCCCAGTCTATGACCCACTCTGCCGCAGTCACAATTAACGTTTGTGCCCGGAGGGATGTGACATCAGTGTCAAGGCTCACGCCAATGCTTTGCTGACTGTCTGCTTTTCTCACAAGTGAACCTGAACCTCATTTGCGTATCTAGTTGCTTACCTACACACAAAGCTTTGATGGCCAGCCAAGCGCGTTTCCACGGCCAGGCAAAACAACAGAGGTAGTTTGATGTCAAATAATGCATGTCCAGGGTTCAGAACCTGACGGGCCTGATCATTTCTGCCACTGTGGTGATTTATTTGCTGATACCAACCTCTGTGCAAGACAGAAACATTAGTGAGGCTGACTTTTTTTTTTGCTGAATGCCTCTTTTAATCTCAACATGCAGTAAATGATGCAATTTTGCTTTATGTTTTAGATATTAAAGTAGCCGAGTGCGTAACATTACTATAAATGTCATTGCTGCATTAAAATAAAAAGGGAACTGCTGATGAAGTTTGTAGCTCACATGGTTTTACTCGATGTGTTCTGTTTCGTGACGTCATGTCTTAGAATTGGGAAATGCACCGTTATAATGTGTAAGTGCCTTATTTTGCACAAACAGTAGTACAAGATATTAACAAATAAGTGAATTAGTGGTTCCATGATTTATTTTATACAGTAGAGATTTGCTATATTTTATTGCTCAATTCAGATTTTTATATACCGATTTTGGTAGATTGGGTCATTCTGTCTAAGAACTTGGATGAGACAAGAGCGGCTGACCTATTCGCCTTTGCAGTGTTCATGCTCAGTAGAAATAATTTAGGGGTTTCTTGTTTTTCTTCATTGTTTTCTCAGGTGTATTAAGTTTGTTGTTCCAAATGTTTTGGCTGTTGTTCCTCCACAGTTATTAGCAAGGCAGGTTGTATAAAATTACATTTTGTACTCTGAGTGAAAAAGTTCTCCATCACAGACTTAAAAATTTTACAGTCATTTGAGGAAATAAAAATGACGGAGCAGAGTGTGGGGATAAAATTCAGAGAAAAACCACATCATTTCAGAGATTTTTAGCTTGTTTTGTTTTGTTTTTTAAGTAAAAACCTCTGAATTTATAAATTCAGAAGTTCTGACTCACAAGCCTGCGAGAAAACCCTTTTGGATCAAAATACAAGACACACTCATTTGTAGAGTTATCTTGCAAGTTTATAAACTTGTAAACGCATAAGCTCAGGAATTTGAACTCCGTATAATCAGAGTGTATCTTAGAACATTTGACTTTTTTGCAGAATTTTTGCTGACTGAAACAAATCAGACTTATCGGTATCCGATAAGCGAATGACTCATCCCCTGATTCGGATCAGCAGCCAATCAAATGGCACCTCTCAGCTCAAACCACCTTCCTGCTCACTGGCTACAGCGGTAGTGGGTCTGTTTATGTTCTGATCTTCTGGGTCAAATATTAACTTTGAGCAGTTTTTAATGCTTTGTCGGCTGCGTAAAATAATCATCCGCACGTTTTGAAAACACGCTGATACCGTTTCATCCTCTGCAGGAGCCTTACTATAATCTCAGTACTTGTATTTGGACTGTTATGAACATCTTACTACCTTTTTTGTGTCCAGTGTCGATATGTCATTCTGCCTGTCGGTGTGGTTTTGTGAAACTTCATAAAAGAGGAAAGTCTGTTTCATGTCATTTTTAGCAGCTCAGAGTCTGAGGGGATGCTGATGGTCAGGAGCCTCTGGAAACTAGCGACTCAGATGACGGATTTTCCTGCCATCCACACGATTGAAAACCCTTCATTTTCTGTGATGGATAAAAGTTATTTTCTTCTTTGCGGTAAAAGAATAGAACCTCTGACTCAGATCATTTGAGACATCAGCAAGTTGAGCATCTCTGCGTCGTTGCCTGGGTTTTTCTCCGCTCGCGTCCACTCCGCTGTGTGGGCGTTGGGTTGTCAGGCGCTTTCTGATGAAGTAGCTGCGTTAAAGCAGGAGCAGGGAGTTTGCCATCAATCTTGTGCGGCCAGACAACCATCTGTTCCCAAAAAACACCAGCCCCCTCAGAGGCTTAATGCCAAAAACATGGCCTGCACCGCCTCTGCATCTGGAGAAGGACTGCGCATCAAACGTCCTAAATGAGCCTGCGACTGTTTACGTGAAAAAGTAGAGCAATCATCACTCTACTCTACACGGCCTCCTACTGTGAATGTGCTCTCATATCATGCATGTCAGGTGCCGTTTCTCTCTTTTATGGACTAAATTTAATTATGCATTATATTGCAGGGGTTGTTCAGGTGTTTGGATGCATTAAATCTTGTGGAAAAACACTGCATGTGTGCCGTCCTCCTCCCTCTGGCTGTAAAGCTGTTATTCTTTTCCTCTGCTGGTGGGGTGTGGGCCTGTTGAGGACGACATGATCTCCCCTGCAGGCTCAAACCGCTTTCACCAACTGGAACTGAGCGCCACGCCTTTTTTTTTTCTTTTTAAATGTCTTTTCATCTTTGTGAGTTTGTATTTCAAGTCATTACACTTTAATGTGCTCCAGTTGAGAAGCAGTTAACCTGATTTCCTTGGTTGAGCATACTTAAGCCTTTTTTTTTCTTTAAATATTCAAATCTAATCATGCGCATACATTTGCATTTGCTTTCCCGCTCCTTGATCCATCTGGTGACGTTCAGCAGCTCGCTCTCTCAAAAATGTGCTTTCAACTAAGATCCCGGTTGCTTTTAAAGGTACTCGTAACTTTTTCATCATCTACGGCCAGCTTCATGATATGTCATGTGACAAATCTGGTTGGTATATTATTAGTACGCTGTATGTTATCAATTATTACGACGAGGTTAGGATACTGTGTAAAAATCTAAATTAAAAAAAATCACAATATTTTCAAATATAATTAATTTGTGTTTCATTCAAAATATTACACAAAAGAATATCACATCGTGATGGTGAGACAGCTTACCACCCATCCAACTCCATAACTGGAGTTTAGGACAGGAATCTTCTCCCATTTTTGTCTAAAGAGAGCTTTATGCAGCTCAGCAGTTTGGGGTTTTCTTGATGCACCAAATGTTTTAAGCTGGTGAAAGACCTGGACCGCAGGCAGGGCAGTTCAGCACTCCAACTCTTGTAGTAGGAAACCGTTCTGTAGTGATGGATGCAGTATGTGGTTGAGCATTGTCTTGCTGAAAGATGCTGCCTGGATGGGACATCTTCCATCTCTAAAACTTGTATACCTTTCAGCACAAATGCATCCCCACATGTTCCCTCTCCTTTTTGGTCCAGACAGTCTGGTGTCCTAGAATTTCAAAGTTCAGTTTACGTGACGACAGGACAGTTTTCCTCTGTCCCTTCATGTTTCAACGACTTTTAGCTGGCGAAGACGACAGCGTTTCTGGCTCGTGCTTTAAACTGATTTTGTAAAAGGAACATTGAACTGTGATCAGATTCACCAGGAGCACAATCACGCCTGTTTTAACGCAGTGCTGTCTGAGGGGTGCAACACTCATACTGCTTTTTAACCTCGTCTCTTGTGCACAGAGATTACTGTGGATGTTTTCCCTTGCACTTTTGTGAAAATATATATGTGTTTATGAGATTTGCAAATGACTGCATTCTGCTTTTACTGTCATGCTCTAAACCTTTTTAGAAATTGGTGTTTACAGAAGGAGCTCTTTCCACTACAGATTGTTTGACAACCCACGGTCCATAACACATTTATTTGGGTCTATACTGAATTTAAAGTTTTGCTGTCAGCTCTTTTTCTTTTTTTTTTTTTTTTTTTGGCTGCCACCACAGAGGCGGTCTGCTATCCGGCAGCTTAAACTGATAACAAGTGTATGACAATGAAAACACTCAAATTACAAACTGCAAATACCAAACTGGTTATCTGATCATGTAAGCAACAGTTTCCTAAATCCTTTCTAAATCAGTCTGTGCACTTTGCGCAGTCTGCCGTTTGGCTGACATTTCAGAGTGAAACAGATTGAGGAGGATGGGAGCAAGCACAAGCACAGCTCTCAGTGTGCTGGCAGAGTAGGTATTTGCAGAATTTTACCAGGTTCTTTTAATGTGTTATATTAATTGTCAGCCACCAACACGAGTGATTTCACATTAACAGTTAATTAAGAACAATTTCATGAGCCCACTAATCAACAGCTGCCATGCAGTTTAACAGTTTCATTCTTAGCAGGCTATTTTGAGCTCCAGCGGGCAAATACTTACTGTTTTTGTCTTGCTTTGAAGCAAAGTCCCTGCTGACATGGCCAATTATTCACTCAACTCCTAAGTGAAGGTGTTAATTCAGCAGTAAAAGGCTTCATAAGTGTTATTGCAATAATATGCACTCATGTAAAGTGAGTGTTTCTGAAGAACATAAATCAATAATTCTGACTGCACTGAGTACAAGCCAAATCTCTACAACATTAATTATGTGTTGTAATAAACTCTACAGTTTGTAGAAATATTTAGATTTTTTTTAAAAATGCTCATCTTAAATGTAACCAGAGACCTCACAGATGCAGATTGTGTCTGTAGTCACCCTCTGCTCACTATTGTCCACCACTTTCTTATACTGTCTCAATGTGTAGTGAGAATTGTTATGATATAATCCAACATGAAAAGTAGAGTACAATCAAGGAGCAACATTTGGTCCTTTATTCAAATGATTACACAAAAGAATATCAATATAATATATATTCTTACTTTTGCATTGAAGTTGACTTCAATGCAAAAGTAAGAACAGTTCCTCAACCGCCCACTGGGGGCAGGCTTCGAAAGTGAGTCAATTACCATTGACCCCATGTTAAAATGTTCATTTGTAGCAGAAATATGGCTGCTGAAAAATGGACCTATAGCTCCATGTAAATTATTATAATTAGATACTTACCATGTAGCACAGCCTTGACTGGACTTCTAAGTTGTAAATAAGATCTAATGGAGGACAGTCATTTTTGTTTTAAAACTAAATATGGCTTGTTGTTTACTGTACTAAGAGACCACTGCAAGCAGCTTTGGGTTGGCCTGGAAATGTTCAGAGGCAAAGCAAAGCAGCTTAAAGTAGTTATCTTCACATCCAGTTTAAGGCTGCTAGCCAGGGCTAACCAGAGGACGGCCAGCTGGACTGTCTCTAGCTCATCAGCTGCTGGTTCTTGCAGCAGCCGGATCTCCTGATCAAGCAAATTTCTCATCTGATCATTTCAGGACATTTACAAGTGGAATAATCAGACCACAACATCCAGAACAAGTGCTGCCAGAAACAAAATATAGCAAAGATCACTCTGGACCCACAGTCACTCAGCTTGGGACTCGTGGGCCTACGCCAGTAAGCTTGCCCAACGTGCAGGTGACTACAACTCACCTAGTAGTAGCGGGGCTCGCGATGGTGGGTCCAACAGAGGCTTTGATTTCAGCTTTGGTTGTATTTGTTTGTTTTGGAAATGACAATTGAAATTAAGACGTTTGGACACATTTGAACAGAATGAATTTATTAATTAGTATCATAGGTTAGGGCAAGGGTCTCCAAAGTTGGTCATCGAGGGCCAGTGTCCTGTAGGTTTTAGATGTCTCCCTGCTTCATCACACCCTGATACAAGTGTCTGTGTCATTAACAGACTTGTTCAGACCTGTGAACAGCCATTAATTACAATCAAGTGCTGAAGCAGGGAAATATGTGTCTGCAGTGAAATGGCAGTTGATGTTAACACTTGAGGCAATCAACCTACGTCAAAATAAATTATTTTAAACCTCTGACAAGACTAAAAAATGTCATTCCATTTAGCAATATTGCTGATTTTGCCACTACATACAAGGCTCTACGTGTTTCTCCTTCTGGCAGCCCATTTCCCTACTTAAACACCTAAAGTGATTTGTATAGACCTTAAGGTGCAATAAGGTTTAAATATTTATTGTGATACAGGTCGAATACCCTCTGTGCTAATATTAATTACCATTTGGCAGGATGCATATTTTGATCTTAATCAAAACTGCTTTGATTGATGTCGAAGCTGGCACTCCTTACCATCTAATAAGTGATCTGATAATTGAGTTAGTGTTGTTACAACTTGAGAATGTTCTTTTACAAAGCAGATAATTAGATATTTTAATTCTGTTTAGTAGTACTTTATTTTGGGCTTGGTGCATTCCTCCGGATCATTACTGTTGAAATCAGTGTTAAAATAAAGTAATGACATCATCACTAGGGAACTCTAATTTTCCACTACTCCTTGTTGTTTAGGATATGACTGTGGGTGAGTGAAAATGCCACTGGCCAGCCTGCACTTTCTGTCACACACTATGAGTGTGAGAGAAAAGTGATCAGAGCGATAGTGACTTCCACCATGATAAAACTGGGTCAATGTAACCCCCACCCCTTCTACCACAGGCAAGGCTGAAAAAGAAAAAAAAAAAGATGAGGAGACCAGCACCAGAATCTGTGCACGGATATAAGCATGGGGACACTGGAGCGTGGTCTGCTCTCTCCATCGGTTGGTAACTGTGTTGTGTTGGGACTGAAGGCATCCCCAGATTGTTTTGACATGTTCTTTCCTCCCCCGTGGTCCGTGCTTTACAGTGTCACGTTATAATCTGTCCCCCTGTATTTTATCTCCACCCACTTTTGTTTCTGTCAGCCAGTGTCGTCCTGAGTATCTGATCCTCCTTGTGGTCCTCCACTCCTCAAGAGATTTTAAAAACATGAATCCAAGAATAGAAACTTAAAATGAAAACCCACCCTAACAGGTACAGGATAAAAACAGGTATATGTGACATGCCAGTTTGTTTTTAATTAAGACAATTAAAAATGATATTCTGCTTCCCATTGAAATGAAAGTGTTTTCAACAGGAAATGCATTGTTAACACTATGTGGTCCACATAAAGTTATCTTAATAAAAATACAGTACCTAAGGTCTGTGGGGATGGTGGAAAGTTAAAACATAAATTAACAGTATACTGAGAAAATAGGAATTAAAACATAGCAGTGCCAGTTTACCAGTACCCTTTAATTGAATTCAGTTTAATTCAAATAAATTCAGGGGTGAAAGTAAATTTAATTTTCTGCCAGAACTACTAAAACAGTAATCAATTTGTTTTTTGTTTTTTGTTTTTTTAATCAGTGTAGTTATTCAACAGGATGTGTATCTGGGGTGGATTCTCATCTTAACAACACTAATATTTAAGTTTCTAAAGCAGCTAATGACTCTTTTAGAACATCAGAGGGGACATATCATGGAAAAAATACAATTTCCTGTGTTTGAGAACATGAGATATTTTAAAGTAACAATTCAAAATGGACAATATTAAGCATATTTCAATTTATTGTTAGCTGCAAATACATCAGTCTGTAAATACATCATTTAGTGAGAAGTTCAGATTTATTGGATATTGTGACATCACAAACCCAGATCCGAGTAAAATTGTCTTATTCGCACAGAACTTCTCATTAAAAGGCCAAATTCTTGTAATTCGGTGAAAATATGTCTCAGACATTTTATTAAAATATTGGGAAATTGTGACAGCTTTGAAAAGGGCATAATATGTCTCCTTTAAAATTAAACTCCTTTACTAAACATAGAGATCTGTAATTTGTGACATTAACCATTTACAGAAAAAACTAAGTAAAATAAATTACCTATAAATTCCTTCATATTACTTTCTTTACTTATAATTACTTATAGGATATGCATTTTATTTCAAAGAGTATCTCAGTATCACACATGTAATTTTATTTTGCTATGTCATGACGTGAGCATTTTCTCTCCAGCTAAATTTTAGTGTTGTGTATGCAGTGACCTTCTGTTTACACCATGGCCTGGACAAATACTTGTTTCCAAATGGCTCAAAGGATCTGGTTAATTTAGTTTATACTAGAGGCAAGATGAACTGGTGAGACGGATAGGAGTTAGAAACCTTTCATGTCAGGCAATCACATGGTTCTCCAGCATTAAATAGTCTTTAAATTGAATTCTTTCTCTGAGCCATTATTAGCCGGGAGTTACTGTGTTGTTTTGCTGTGACAACACATTGCAGTACGGCAATGCAAAAGGATTTATTTGTTTTAAACAGGTTACACAAGTTAACAAGAAACTGTCCATATCATGCACTTCTTTATAATGTAGAATAGAAATATACCTCTATATTTCTCCAGTGGGTAGTGCTCTAACTCTGCATCCAGGGCTTTTGAATCAATGTCCCTCCATGTATTACAGTATATTTATCTATTTTTACCATCAGCCATGACTTGGCCTGGCTTATCACTTCAACTGAATGCCTCCTGTTAGGAATGAGGTCTCCTCAGAAGGATGACGGTTGTTTCAGCTCATTTGTTGCAGCTTTTGTGACTGAGCTTTCAAGAAACCTTGCTGCCATCAGGATTTAGTTGGGATTATATGTTGCTAACAGCCAACAGGTACTCAATTTTACGCCTTTAGATACCACTGAGAAACAGTTTAAACACTAAATACCAAATTCTTGTTAATGCACGCAGCATTAAGCAGGCCAGCCATGATGTAAGCAGTAACAAACTGTGAGGTGAATGTTTAAATGGATTCATTAAAAACAATCACTACTGTGATGTCCATTCAATACAAAAAGGCACCTCAGTCCATATTGTCTTTGTGGCGTTTCCCCTTCTTTTGTGGTAAATGTGAAGGGGAAATCTGTGACACGAGTTAAAGGTCAATGGTGCGATGTGACATTTGTGGTTGTTTTGTATTTGCTCTTGGTATGTTTTGTCATGCAAAAGACACCTTAAAAAGTGACTTGCAAATAAATGCAAAACATCAACCTTTGTGGTGAACATGTGTCATGATTATTGAGAAGAATTTGGAGTTTACTTTACATTTCAGAAATAACTGACTAATCACAGATTGGCTGATATATCCCTGATATACAAGGAAAAAATGTTCATAATTGTTTCACTATGCCATAGCTGCAAAGCTATGTCCATAACCATGTTTCAGTATGTGCCATTTGCATCTAAAATGATGGAATGTAAAGTTGGCCCCATACTATATTTTAATTGTACTTGCCTTTATGACAATTTCCTGACTTCTTTTTTTCTGTTTCTCTTCTCTTCTTTATTGAACAGCTTTGCATAATCCCAGATGCCTCCCCTCCCTCTTGACGAGCGCATAGTGGTCATTCAGCGCCCTAAAAACTTAGCCCTGTGTGAGGCTTCCCCACAAACCATATCGCAGCACTCCTCTCAAATAACAGCCACTTCCAATGGACACGTTTCCCATCCACCTCATTTCCAGCCATCTCAGTCCCATTTTCACTGTAAATCTCAGAGTTTGGAATGCAATCGCAGGTTGTCCCGAGTGCAGAAATTCAAGGGCGACCAACCTGTTGTCCCAGCAGGTGTCAGACACATCCCAAGCCACTGCCATAGCAATGGCACAGTAACTCTTGCCCCACGGCTGCCCTCTCACACACATACTATTGATATCAAAGTAACAGTGGACAAAGGAGGACGGGGAATATTCAGCAACTCATTAGGGCGTAGTGGAAGTGTGAAAGGTGGCAGAGGGAAATGTGTATCTTCTCAGCTGGATCAAGGACATTTTGAGAGAAAAACTGGGTACAGCACAGGGAGGCCAAGTGGAGCTGAGCACAAGTCACAGCGAGTTCGTCAGCTGTCATCTTCCCCTGGTGGGATCCTGCAATTTGTTCCCGCTCAGGCACAGCTGCATAATTTCAGAAGTGAAAAGGAGAAAGAAAACACGAGTTTTCATAACAGAAGTGACCAGGAATTTTCCTCTTTGAGTCACAAAAAGAATTCCAAACTGGGAACTGTCCACCAAAGCCATAATAGCCACGCTCTGCCCTACCACCACAACTCCCTCCCTGTGCCCCATGCTGCCATCCTAAACTCTCAGTATCCTTCATCCCTCCCCTCCCAATCCCCCCATGTCCCAGGCTCATTTCATCAGCTCGGCCAGCATCACCCGCCTCGCACGAGGGATCACCGCCCTCATATTCTTCATGGTCTTCCCCTCTCCCCTTGCTCCTCCCATGCTGGAGGGTTCCCCAGCCCTGACCATACCTGCACCATTGACTGTACGCGGCCATTCAATTGTGGCTGCTGGAGGTTGGTAAGATGCAAGGGATGTAAGGGAGACTCTTCTAGCTTCCAAGGAGGAGGCGGAAGCACTTCCACCTCATTTTCCTGTGCCCACAATGTTGGAGCAGTGAGGAGAGGAAGTAAAGAAATGGGTCTTAGAAATCTGGGAGGGTGTCTTTCCACAGCCTCCACCTCCAACACCTCCTCATCCAACAGCACTGCATCTGACTGTCGGGCAAGTCTTTTCAAACCACTGCGCTGCGCCTCCTGCTCTGGTGAGGCCAGAAACTTTGAGAGTCCTGCAATCCTTCGCAAAAAACTAGTAGGAGGATGTCTGCCCTGCACTCCTCTGTCCTCTTCAGCCCCACTACGGGCAATACAGAGCTGCGTCACAGGTTGCAATCCCAAAACCTCTCAAACAGGCAGTTCCACCTGCAGCTACTGCAGCAGCGATCCCATAGTGGTAACATTCAACCCTCGCAGAGGCAAGCCCCCAGGAAGAGGCATTGAAGCGGCTCATCCAATGTCTATGTTCCAAGCTGATGATGATGACTACAGCACATGCACTATCTGGTCAGAAGAACTTGCCAAAAAGATGGCCCATGCTAATGCCCAAAAGAACAACTGTCCAGGGATGGGGACAGGGGTTGGGAAAGCTTGCACTGTCCAGGGCCAGAATGGCAATAACGGAGCAGGTCTTGCCCTTTTGGACTGCCAAAACCTCCAGGAGTACGCACAGACACATCTTACAGACCGCCCGGGCCGACGACAACATGGCAAAATGGCTGCCTTCGATTTCGTAGGCTGTAGGTTGGGAATGGGGTATGAGGATGGCCGTAACTCACTGAAGAGGCTCCTGAATAAAGCAGAAGATGTAGGGATGAGCGATAGCCCTGAGCAAGATGAAGATGCAGCATATCACCAATCCCCCTCTCCTCACTCCATGTCCCCGCCATCACCTGTATCCTTTTCCCCTCCACCATCTGCCCCAAGTACACTCATCAAACCCAAACCCTGGCAGAGAGACAGGGAGGGAGGACATTCACTGCCTTCAGCTCAGTCACTTCACCTGGCCCTGAACTCCCTGAACAGAGAGCAAGATGAAGAGAACAACCGAAGTAAGAATATCTGCATACAACAGATTAAAGTCCTTTGTTATTGAAGAATTTAAATAGTCTCAACCATAGCTTTATATAATTTTGTGTTCTGTGGTAACAGCTTTAATTCCTCACGATATAAGCATCTGTCTGTACCTACTCTGTCTTTTTCCAGTGCGCCTCTCCCTGCCACTCTCGTCTTCGTTGCCAGCTTCTCTGTCCGATGAGACTGTGATGACCCCTGATGCAGAGAACGCAGTCATCAGTCCCATCCTACCCTTCCTGTTTCTGGGGAACGAGAGAGACGCCCAGGACCTGGACCTGCTGCTGCGTCTCAACATCGGCTACGTGGTGAACGTCACTACGCACCTGCCCCTCTACCACGTCAACTCTGGACTGCGCTACAAAAGGCTACCAGCCACTGACAACAGCAAGCAAAACCTCAGACAGTACTTTGAGGAGGTTTTTGAGTTCATTGGTGAGAGTCCCAATGCTGATACACTGATTTGTAGTTCTGATGGTGTATATGGTGTGAGCTTTACTCTGGGATTTTGAAGATCTGCTTTATTGCTGTCCTTCTAATGGTGTGATGGAGGCCAATCATTAGAGAACATAAGCCTAAACGTGGACCCTTAAGTTTTACTTCAGCTTGTTTGCTCTAAACAAATGAAAAAACTTAAGTTTTTGTCAGATTGGCTTCAAGTTTCTCAAGAGTTTTCCCAAGAGTAGACTTATCTATGGTTGGATGGTAAAATTATGAGTGTTTTAAAAGCAAAGCTCCTCCAACTGCTGCCTGTTCTGTTGGATTCGTGAGATAATGAGCTTGAAAAGATTTGAAATTGCGCGAGAATCGCAACATTTAAAGAGAACAGCAGCCAATAAAAGAGTATATCTGACTGTCCAAACCTTGGTCTGAACTACTTGATCTTCATTATGAAATATAGACATATGAGTTGGACTATGCTTTTGGTATTTATTTTAAAAATCAACCAGATCCTCTATGCCATCCTTGAGTCTGAGTTTTCATATTGCTGGATGATAGTGCTTTTAGTTAAGATAAAAAACACTCTTTATGACTCAAACCACCCCCAATCTCAAGCATTTGAACCCTCCAGACAACACCTAATTCACTGATTCATGAGACCTCATGAGCAGTACTTCCATCTCCCTGCCACAGATGCAGAGTGGAGTGTCATTTCAGTCAGCCACTGTTACCCCCCGTTCTACTTTGAGAGGTGTGAAATGGCATTTTAGAAAGGCATAACTGGGGCAGGATTGCTCTAAACTCTGGGCAGAGGATGAAATTAACCAGGCAAAGGTAAGAGCAACTGTATGGCTAAATTCATCACTCAACTGGAGGCACCAGGTTGTTTGGCAGATTAGAGGAGCCACTATATTTTCAGGTTGACTTGATGTTTCCATTCTGGACCAGCAGGAAACACAAGTGACAGCAAAGACTGTGAAACTGAAGCCATGCAAAGCTGGAAAAAGCTTTCCCAGCACTGCTCCATGTGTCCCACTGGACCAACCACAGAAAACTGAATTCAACTTAGCATTTACTCAGCGTTGTGCTTCATTTATTGCCAACTACACCATCAGCGACCAGAGACATTACCCTCCCAGCAAAATTGTACTAAAAGGCATTTAAAAGACAAGAATTTAGGAAATCTAAACAACATTTTCAATATAGCCGTCATTTTTGACAAATCAGAAAGGCTAAACACAGACAAATTTTTAACATGTTTTGTCAGACTAAATCTGGACCACATGAGCTAAATAAGGGCAGTGATGGGCTGATCACAATTAGCCCAAACAAAAAAATGTCCATGGATGTCCAGTGTTTGCATACTTTAAAGAAAAGGAAAGGGATCATCTTCAGATCGCAGAATGCCATCATGCTTTTCTCTCTGGAGTTTTCATTGGCGTCATTACTAATTGGAGAATGGGATGGGAATAAATAATCAGTCTCCAGTGCATTTTTATGTTATGATCTCTGTGTGAAAGTGGCTATTGACTAAAGTGGCTGCGATTGTAGATGACAGACACAACACAGCTGGAACAGAATGCTTCTGTGCCCTGTAGGACACTGGGGTTACTTTTAGGAATCAACAAGACTAAAGGTGTTTTCACACTATTTATGTTGGCCTAAATGAACTCTAGGTTTTCAGCAAATTTTGGTGCAGTTCATTTGTGGTCTGAAAGCTCATTTACACCCAACTACAAGGGGTTAAAAAGCCTTCCTTAGTCAGATTGAACTGGCGACCTGCCCAGGGTATACCCCTGCCTGCAATGGGCTGGGATTGGCTCCAGCAGACCCCCGTGACCCAGTAATGGATTCAGCAGGTACAGAAAATGGATGGATGGATAGACAGATTGATAGTGCTTTGTGGGCTGTGGTAGACCACATTAGCAAACATGGCAAAAGAAAGTATATTAAGTATCTCTTACGGAATACTTCATATAGGTGTTAGTGTCATACAGTGTGTCTGAATCAAGGAAAAAAATCCAGTCTTTACATGCTAAAAGCAAAACTGGGCTCATGTTTGTTGTTCTCATCCACAGAGGAGGCATATCAGAGTGGACAGGGAGTGTTGGTGCACTGCCAGGCTGGAGTGTCCCGTTCTGCAACCATTGTCATCGCCTACCTTATGAAGCACACCCTCATGACAATGACAGATGCCTACAAATACGTGCGGAGTCGTCGCCCCGTGGTGTCGCCTAACCTAAACTTCATGGGCCAGCTTTTGGAGTTTGAGCGGGACCTCAACTCTGGGGTGACTCCTCGAATCTTGATGCCTAAACTTAACGGTGTGGAGACGCAGGTGTAAGAGAGCTCAGAGCTCTGGAATGAGTAGCATTACCGTAAGTGAAGAAGAGATCACCTACACACTAAGATCAGTATTAGAAGAAATATGGTGAGAAACCCTACACCTGAAAAATGTTGGTGTGTTTGGAAGATAGTGCACTTTCAATCTTATGAGACATGAGACAAAAGGACTGGATATTCTTTTGTTTAAGTAGTTATTCTTAGACAAGTTGATCCTCGTCCCGTATACTGTTTATATGATGATGTGCCAATGTTTTGTACAGCTCTGTCGCTCAGATATATCTTTTCTTTCTTTTCCTCTGACACCTCTTCCCTTTTTGTTTCCATTGTTTACATTTGCAGCCACACTCAGAAACGCTGGCTTTTTTGTCACAAATCATAAATGCATGCAGAACGTGAATGCAGCAATGGAAAGGCTCATTACCATTCCTTCATTCACAGCACAACTCTGACGATTACACAACATGTAGCAGCACACAGGTCATTACAGTGCACTTTACTTTCCATGCATTTGTTGTATCATCACCCAGTGAATTATCACAAAGATGAAAACAGACCACAGTTACTGGTCTCAGTAGATATATTTATATATTTTTCTTTGCTTTCTGATTTGAAAACCATGCAATACAGCGACATGGACCTAGTAGAGATGCTTATCACAAAAAGGACAAAAGGTGTAATTTCAGTAAAGCAGGGAAAGTCGTGTGGAGTTGTGTTCTCCAGGTTAACGCAAGTATTTGTATTTAACACACAACGTTGATGTGTAAACTTCAGTATGCAGGTCACATAATGAAATAAGCTCATTATAATGGCATTTATAAAATTACTGAGCTAAAATCATAAATTAACATTTTGTATGGACAGTTTTGTTGTTTTTTCAGGTTTTTTTCCTGTGTAAAAGAAGCTGTGTTGATGTTTAGCATGAAGCAGTCCTGCAGATGTAGGATCTGATTTTTTTTTTTTTTTTTGGCATTTTTTTTAAAGAGCATCAAAAAGAAATTAACTTACCTAATTTGAAAATTATTAATTTTGTGTTTTAGAAAATGTTTCGCTCACCTTGATGACATAATGTATGAATATGTGACATCACCAACTTATGGCAGAAGTAGTCCTTAAAGGTAGGGTAAGTGATTCTACATCATTTCTAACCCAGAACACTTTTTTTCGTGTTCATCTTCTTACCATCCGCTAACTGCTCGTCTCAAGTGCAAACTGCAAAATGAAAAAAGAAATAATAATAGTATTTAAAAAAAAAAAAAAAAAACAAGCAGAGTGGGGGCAATCTGCCAATGAAACCTTAACAAAGATTGCACCGGCCAATCACTAGTAGGGGGAGGGTTTGTGCTCATGTACGTGAAGCGGGGAGGCGGGTGGGAGAAGCTCAGAAGAGTTCATGATGGCGAATGTTTTGTCAGGGAACACTGGAGGAAAGTAGATTGAGGAGGTCAGTCTCCATGTTTTGTTTCAAACATAAGCAGGCGTGACGTCACCCAGAAATTGCTTACACTGCCTTTAAATGGAATCACATTTATAGAAAGAGGCTATTTTGAAATGTTATTTTAGCAGATGAATCATCTCAAAGCCAAAAATATTTTGTGTTCATACCATACAGGAGCAAAGAGACATTAAGGTTTTTAGTTTGTTTGTTGTTCTCTAGGAGGGTTTTTTTTTTGGCTGTTTTGTTTTTGTTGGTATTTCTAATCCCAGACTCCATTCACTTGACTAAAAGTCCAGACAGACCCTCTTACCCATGCATCTCACGACTATGCATTATCTCTACAACGAAGGGTTTCGATGGGTTGGAGATGGTCACTTGATTCACTGTGAACTTTTTTCTTTTCTTTTTTTTTGCGTTGCTCAGATTCAAGACTGGGTCTGTACCCGCAGCAGCAACTGTTCGGCCAACTTTACCAGTCTAAGTTATGCCACCAACATATGAAATTTGAGAACATAATATTAACATAAAGTATTATTGCTAGCTACACTTGTGAAAGAAAGAAATTGTAAATAAAGTTTCCACTCCTTCAAGCAAGGCTGAAAGAAGAAGGAACGCGTGTGGCTAGTTAAGTAAATACTCTAAAGACAGAAGAAGCTAAAGTCCACTTGGAGACAACAGTCTTTCTTTCAAACTCAAAGAAAGCCAGTCTGCAAAAACATTTTATGAGCTCATTTGTTGCTCTTATGCATAATCAGTTTTGGTTTTTGGTAGCTCTGACTGGCAAATGTTAGAAAGTATTTAGAGTATTTCTTGGTTAATTTCATAAAAGATCACTCAACAACCCAAAGTTAAAGAAGGCGCAAGCATTTATTTCAAAAATAAAGATCAAACTAAATTTAAGTCAGACTTTGTAGAACTGAGGTGCAACAAAGTCCTGTAATATTTTGATCTTTTTCTCGTTGCCCTTTTTTCCACATTTGCCCTCTCGATTAACAAAAGTCCCTCCGACAGTCTTCTAAAACCAAAATGCCTTCAGTTTAGCTTTGAGTAAACTGATCCTCATTTACTTCCAAGGCTTCCTAAAATAATCCTAATTTTGCTCTAATTTTGGATTTATTTTCTGGCTAAATGACTTTGGTACAGGCTTTATATTTTTCTACAATCAAACTTCATTATGTTGGGTATACACATATGTATCTGTGTATTTCCCTTCTTTTTTTTTTTTTTCTTTTTTAACTTTTCCATGACTCTTTTTTAATATGAAAGGTCTTGATAGACTGTGACTCTGCTGTGACATCGCTGATCCTCAGCTGCACCTTTTGGTGCAGAATTACACTTCCACTCCTGTTTTTACCTCTCACTCCTCTTCCGACTGAAGATAAGTCATCCAAACTCCGTCCGCCCCTCCCGCCACAGAAGACGTAGCGTTAACCTTTGCAGAAGGCTGTTGCTACTGCTTCTTGATTTTTATACTAACTTTTTATGCAAAAATGGCTGCAGAAGCTATTTCTTTAACGCCATGCTGTGCAGACTTGCTGCGCAGGTGAGTCACTGCTGACCTCAGACATTTGTACTCCAGAGATACCTAGAAGGAAATCCAAGCTATTTCTCCTTGATTCTTAAGGACTGATGGGCCAGTGTGTTTTTGTGCTTGTCAGTACACGTGTACAAATCTTCTGCTTGTGTTGCAGTTGAAAAGATGAGCGTCATTAGTTACTGTGTGTATGATAACTGTTTGCGAACGTTGTGTATCAGTGCATTGCTTATTTGTGGGAACATAATTACTCCTGTTTGTATTTTACTGCTCATTTTTAAAACATTGTGTCGCTCCCCACACCAAATATTGATGAGATGATGATGATGATGATGAGATCGCTCAAGAAAAATGTAGACCACCTCCTTCCTCCCTTTTGGGGGTGAGAACTCTTCAGGTATGACTACCATTATAAAACTGTGCCGTTTTGTTGTCCCGCCTCCTCCAGAGACCATAAAACTCATGTTATCTAACCTGTGATGCTACTCGGTCACCCCTTCTCTTTTCATAATGGATTGTTTCTCCTAAGCAAATGTAATATTTTCATATTGTAATATCTGGTCCTTGTATTTAGATGTTTTTACCTCCATGTACCGACTGTACTCTTCATAATTCTTTGAGGTGCACTGTGACAAATACAATGCTGCTATATCACAGAGACTTTGATTCTCGTCATTATATTTAGCATATAGCATGCTAAAACTGACTGAAACAAAATGGGTTTGAACAGTGACGCCCTGTTGAAATTGTTTAAATACAGTTCAGCTGTGCTGCCACAGTGATGTGGTTTAAAAGCATCGTCGCAACAGAACAGGAAGCGGAAACAGCTGTCAAGAATACATAAAAGTCCTTTTGTATTGCTCACTGTGGGTAAATAAGACTGTGGTGTTTGTTTGTTGGTTTATTTTCAATATGATCATTTTGGGAAATATTTTCTATGCAGTTGATACATTTTTAAATGACTTTAGTCATGTTAGAAAAGTAACCAAACATTGGAAAAGAATATACACTTGTCTAAATGAGACGGCTCAAGGACCCAGAATTGTTAAAACGAACAAAACACGTTAATCAGGTCATTTAAAAACTGTCAAGACAACATATACAAGCCCTTCAACTGAATTTTTAAGAGTTGTAGCATGTGTTTCAAAGTAAAGTAATAAAGTACAGGTGTATACGCTGTGCTTCCGTCCTTTTCTTTATATTAAATATGAAAATCCATTTTTATGCTTTTAAATGGACGTGATTGCTTAAACTGAAAGAGATATATCAGATGGATTCTCGAAACTTTTATTCAGGCACACGTTACCCCCCCCCCACCCCTCCAGCACCTTTGACTTTTTATTCTCACTGTAAGCTGAAATATGGGACTCACAGTAAAATATATCCATTAAAGAACATCCTTTAAACATCTTTTGCTATCCAGTGGTGGATTTAAGCAACATTTAATGTTAAAATGTTGTTAGAGGACAGTCTGACAAAATCTTTAAATAACTGATGACTGCTGTGTGGTCTACAGGCCACAGTTTCTCTTTATCCTGTATTTTTGGTGTCAACAAGAACACTGGGAGTATATTAACATCTATCATAAAGCTCTCTCTCAGGTCTTGTTGTAGTTAACCAAACTACTTTACAAAGGTGCCTTATATGTCTTCTAGGTGAATTGTACAGTGGAGAGTGAAGGGAATTTTATTTGGTAATTATCTTTTAAGAGGATTTGGGTGATGTTGTGGATGCATCAGACCATTGCACCTTGTTTCCATTTGCTTCTGTGCACTCGCATAATATTTACGATTTATAATTTACTCCTCACCCCCATGATCTGTGACGTAGCTGCAAAGCTCCTCCTGGTGTTTTTCCAAGCATAATTTGCCTCGATTGAAACACTGATACTTAAACACTGTGGTAGCTGCACACAGAACAGCCGGCTCACTTTCTTCAGCTGTTTGTGTGGTAAACATGTACAATATCGGCTACAAGAGCAGACTGTTGTAAACACTGTTGCTCTTCAATGACAAGTTCCCTTTAGAAGTGCGTTTCCTATCTTTGATTCACTTATGAGCACATTGTATGGATTTACTGAGATATGTGGGGGAAAAAGATGGTTGTGTGTGTTTAATTTGCAATGGAGTGTTTTAACACTCCTGTTTCGGCACAAGAAGACATCCTGCAAAATGTCAAATGTAGTGACAAAATGAATAAATGCCTGGTGCAGAGGTGATGTATAGATACAGGATTTGCGTGAAATGCAATGTAATTTATGAGGTTTGAATTGTCTCACATGATGAAAACTGGCTTTTAGTCGTCAGAGTTCACCCCTGAGTCCACAAACTGAGAATGATGTGACAGCCGTCTGCTGCAGGTAAGACACTCAGAGTGCATCTCATTTGCAGGGGAAATACTTTTCTGAGTCGTTTTCCTGATTTTCAAAGCTGGAAGTGACAACTGAAACACCCCAAGATGTCGATGTCCAACTCATCAACTCAGACAAACTCAGTCATCCACAAGTTCACTCATCAAGACAGCTGGCCAGACCTCTGGCTGTAAGTCAAAGCTCTGGTTGAAGGTTTTCTAACATGTTGTTCTTCTTTGTCTCAGAGCTAGAATCTATATTCACAACAGTGTCTGTAGGATATAGGCATGTTGCTAGGGTGTTGTTATTGAGAAAATACTGCATTAAACACAGGCAGAATAGTTCTCCTGGAGAATACCTCTCCTCATTATGAAAGAAGTTGCCCGTTCAATTTTGCATGAAATATCTGCAAAAAGGAAATAATTAAAAAAATAAAAACCTGTCACAGCTGTATAAAACCCAAGGTGTTGTCTTCAGATATGTGTTTTTCTGATCAAAAGTCGGAAGCAAAGACATTCTGTTCACTATTGCATTAAATAAAAATAAACATTAAATCATGACCTCTTAGAAAGTCAACCACAAATGAACGTTTTCTTGAAAAGATAATCAGTCAGTTAATTGAATAACAAACTGATGTTCTGATTCCATTTTGTCAGTCCATCAATTATTAGTTGTTTTGGCTCTACATGGCATGTGTAGATGAGCTCAGATTTTCTAAAACAAATTAGAAGTAAAAATGCTCGACCTGTCCAGGTGTATCCCTGCCTTTGGCCTGAAGAGAGATGAGATTTTACTCCATAAAAATACTGGATGGATGGATGGATGGATGGATGGATGGATGGATGGATGGATGGATGGATGGATGGATGGATGGATGGAT
>JAOWBL010000006.1:10912215-10941036 GCA_028564865.1 Zenarchopterus dispar | reverse complement strand
TGGATGGATGGATGGATGGATGGATGGATGGATGGATGGATGGATGGATGGATAAGAATGCCTACTACAACATCAGCAAAGCAAAGTTACAATCCTACATCCAAAAGCTAAAGAAATATAAACATTTGCTCAAAAGCTTCCAAAAACATGCATTTCAACAATATCTGAAATATGCTTTGATTTACTTCATCATACAAATATATTTTTGACATAATGCTGAGGCATTCCTTGTGCCTTGTTTTCACTTACCCTCCAAATATCCATAGGAAACATGGATCATGCCCCCTGGTGTTCAATGCTAGGAAGTTCATTTCTATAGGCATGACTTAAATAGAGCTATTTGCAGTGTATTTCACCTTTCCAAAGAGAACAGCTGTGTTATACACAGGAATACCAGCTGCATATAGACGGTCGAAAGAAAGGTTCAATATTTCTTGGAAATTGACTCTAAATACAATCCCAATTCTCACATGTACGCTGCTTTTATTTCTTACATGTCTGAGTTAAGATATCTTTGATTAATCAGGAGTGTTGACAATACATGAAGATTCCCTGTCTACCTGTCTTATCTCTCATATTAGGTATATACATATATATATATATATATATATATATATATATATATATATATATATATATATATATATATATTAAATGGTAGTTTTTACCTTAATGGCATCCTGACGTGTGCAGTGCAATATCTGACTGGACTGTGAAGTTGTTCTCTGCATATTTTTAGGAAGTATACTAGTGTTGACTTGTTTTAATTTTTAAATGTTAAAAACTTGTTGATTTTTTTATCATTATTATTTTGAATTATTTGAGTAAGCACATAGAGCTCTGGCTCCTACATGCAATAAAGCCCTGTTATAGGCTGCTGCTCACACTGTCGACTGATCACCAGCCCTCTCTGAATGAAGTCAGTCTTATCTGTTTGGAAAGTATTGAGCAGATGGGTTAACTGTCAATAAAAATGGGCCAATTGCAACTGATGATTCAGATGATCATCTGCTTCGCTCATTATTATTACATAAGACTGTTTTTTTTTAATTCACAGCACTGCAATGAGGCACCCAGGGGGCAGATCAATCTGTGAGAGAAAGGTTAAAGCAAACTCAGCATCTGCCTGCAATAACTGCTTCAAATAGTTTGACAGTACCAATACTATTTATGTGTGAATACCATAACTTTATCTTTAACTATAAAGGTTTTTATATATAAAAATTAACCACGCTAGAGGTGTTTCTGTTCTCCATGATGCAGTTTAAACAGACATTCATGTTCCCCTGAGAATGAATCCTAATGAAATTTCTCATGTGACTTATGTTTGATTTTGACATTAAAAAAAAAAAAAAAAAGGTGTGCATTACTTGGGGTGGTATGGGAAATGAAAAGAAAAAAGAAGTTGTTCTTAGTTTTCATTTATTTTCATTTCTTTGTAGACATTTGAACAGAGGCTATTTTATGTTTCTCTCTCATCATCTTTATTTTATTTGTTAAAATCAACCAAATTTTGCATTACGGGTCTACAGCACATTAAAAAGAATTCAGCTCATTAAAACAAGAAGATACATTTACTTGGTCTGACTTCAATCACAAGTCAATCTTCTTGAGCTCCCACCTTTGCAGCAGAAATGAAAATATTCACAGCCTGGTTCAAAAAATAAGATGTAGTTCCTTATATGTATCTGTTTATAAGATTGTTGAGTCCCATTTCACAGTTACTTCAACACAAGATAAATATATAAGTCACAACTAAGCAGTGACGGTCCAGTTTGAGGGCTGAAGCCAATGTGGAAGTATGAAAAGTTGCAGTTCCTCGACTGACCACTGTGGGCTTGCTCCAAGCCAAGCCAACTTTATTTATAAAGAACTTTAAAAACAGCAAAACACCGACCAAAGTGCTGATGAATGGCATACATTTAGGATAAAATAAATAATGTAAATGTAAAGGAGACAAATAAAATATGAATAACAAAAAAGAACAACAGTAAAATCAAAATGATTTTAAAAAAGTCATTTAAATTAAAATCAACATCTCTCACTGGGTCAAAAGCCAAGCAGAAGAGATGAGTTCTAAGAGATGATTTAAAAAATGGCAGTAAAAAAATCTGCGCATCATGTAACAGCAACAAATTTCATAATTTGGGAGTTGCAAAATCTCTGGTCTGGAAAACCCATCTCAGCTCTGGATGGGTTCATAACATACCAGTGCTGAAGAAGAATTATGTTTAACAGAGTTACAGTGCAAGTTAATATTTAAAAAACAGGCTTATGATCCGAGAACAACTACATCACAAACTGTCAAGTTCAAAACTGACTTTGCCATATAAAATAAGGTTCAGTGTGTGTCCTTATTCTTGGGTGGGTTCACACACCCACTGCATAAAGTTAAAAAAATCAATTAGGCTTAAGAAATCCTTAACCCCTACTTTGTCAGACAGAACACATGCACATTAAAATCTCAAACAATAAGGACTCAGCCATATTTAGGCATGATTTCAGTCAATAATTCAGAAAGGTCATTTAAAAAGTCTATATTGTATTTAGGTGGTTGATGGATCATAGCACATAACTCTGAGTGGGAACTACCCAGCTCAAATAAGCTGAACTTATTTGCTGAGCTAAAATCAACTCAGCTTATTTAAGCTGAGCTTAGTCACTAAACCTCCTCCTCAACCAGAAGTCTAGGGACAATTAAAATACCCAGAGTCAGGAGGTAAGAAGTCAGAGAAAGCGCTGGACTGACCAGCATTACGCCATGTCTCTGTTAGGCAGAAGAAAGCCAGTCCACTGGAGGTAAAACAAATTTTTCAGGATAAAAGTTTTGTTTGTTGCTCCAAAAGCACGTCAATCTCCATTGATCCCCATGTTAAAATATCCAATAGATTAACAGCTTCATTTAAAAAAAAATCCTATAGCTAGATTTTACATCTATTGACATCTTAATGGGGGTTAAAGTTTTTTGTTTTGTTTTGGTTTGTTTTTTTGTATCACATCAGGTAAAGTTATACAAAGAGCAACACATTTATGCATAACTGGGGCATAGTTATTTTTATTGACACCGGGCATAGCTGCTACCACGTTAGCTTCTTAGCACTTTGCACTTCCTTAACTTTCCATGAATAAAGACCTAACAGTTCACAGACATTCTTATTTTAAAAATATTATATTTTATTGTGCTGGTAATTGCACAAACAGACTGCAGGACTGCTTCTTGGTTGACCCAGAAGGATGCCAAGACGAAGCTTAGCTAAGCAGCAGGGAGCTTGTGCTAAACGTGTCTGCTGAACAATCAAACCTTGCAATCCCTTGGAGTTCAATTTAGCTGGGTTCAAGCTCTGCAGGCCGTCACCCTCCAGGTAGGAGATCCTTTTAGGCTCATTAATTTTGCCCAGACTTCAGCTGAGACCTAGGTGTGACAAAGCCACAAGGACGGCAAGGCACATAATTTCTGATGTTGCCACCAAAACAACATTTGAAACTGGAGGTCCCTCAGGAAAGATCTACTGCATAATTCTTCTGTGAGTCCACTGGAGGTCCCAGGAGCCAGCTGTAACAAAGCCCCAGGGGACCTCAGGGTGCTGCCCTCATCAGGGATCTCGTCCAGTTGGACTTCCGCCAGTCCTCCAACTCCAACACTACTAATTTATTTGTAACCACTGAAGTAACTGACTGAAATGTTATTTCAGTGGTTACAAATGAAGGTGGTTGGAGAAAGTTTGGCATGAACTAAGTCACACTAAAACAACTAATTAACTGAAGCGGGGGGTGTTTCTGCCTGTTTCAGGCCTGCTCATTCTTCCAAATGCAACAAGAGACCACATAGTAAAAGGAAATAGAGGCTTCAAAACCATTCAAACCCCCCTGATGCCCCTCATCACAGGGGTTTGTCTATTTCTTCTTATGCAAGCAACAAAAAGACCTTTTGACATTTTTTAGCTCAGAGGATGGGAGTGGAGTTTAAGTTGCTTTACTACACTGTCTGGGATTTTGTTCATTTGCTTACTTTCTTTTGTATCGTTGCATTTTGGGGTCTTTTAGACCCCATTAAGACATTGCTTTAAAATGCATCCTAGGAAGTGTGATCATAACTGGACAGGGCTGATGTAAGGTCTGAACAACTTCCATGAAAGATTCAGGTCTGGTTATCACTCAGGACACATTTTAAGGTGCTCTAGGACACTTGTGTCCTCGTTCTTTCCATAGTCCTAACACAATCACATCATGGAACAGATTTAGGGACCACCTTGCAAATTAATGTCACTGGCTTAGGAAATAATTCATTAAATTTTGAGTATGGATGCTCTTTGTGATTCGATTACTTCTTTGTGTTTGTGGCAAATATTTCTGTGTATTATTTACACCATGATTTGTATTGTAAACATCTTTTGCTGAAAATAAATTGGGTGAAAAAAAAGGCTTTTGGCGGATCTTCTTTGACTCAGCTTCTTTTTTTTTTGTTCCATGTTATACCTAGTTGTTCCCAGATGCTGCCTTTGGCTTTTAAAAATAACATTTGGTATTTGCAATCAAAAACAATCCACATCTTTAGTTGCTGATGGAGTGGGAAGTTCCAATCCAATCACTCGAGATGCATTTGTGAACAGGCAGTAAGTCCTAGCTGCTTCTCACTAGATTTCTCGGGAGACTTGTTAATGTCATGTTAATGTCTTGATGTCCAGTGTAGTCCTGTGCGATAACTCCGTGGTTCTTTAAGTGACATAGTGTCGTAAAATGATACGCAGAGACAACCAGGACAGGAGTCCAAAGTTACTTAGGAAGGTATTTTGCAATGAGTACATACTGAGATCATGTTTCAGACTTTCTTAGAATAATCCAACATCACCAACTGAAAAATTCTCTAAACTGAAATTATTTTTATTTTAAAAATTTGTGATATTAAAAGATTTTCTGGGATTGAATAAGTGATGATATTTTTGGTTGTTGTTTTGACCCATTCTTCCTGCAAACAAGTCTTTAAGGTGTGCAACATTACCGGGTTTTTCTCACCATATTTTCCTTTCACATTTCTCCACATTGGATTGCATCTGGGCCAGTCCAGCATCTGAACCATCTTCGTCCTCCATCATGCCTTTTTAATATGTGCAGAGCAAAAAAAAAAAAAAAAAACCCCTCCAGGTTCCTTGAACTGTTTGGAAATATTATGGACTATAGTAGCAGAATAATCCACACCCCTTTTAATCTTTGTTTGAGGAAGAAAAGAAGATCTTTGAGCTCTTGACATGCCTGAAATGCAAAAATGGATGTATATTAAATGAAATACAACTGAGGAGAATTAACACGAAATATATGGCACTGACCATTCACTTCTGTAGATCCTGATCTGGTGACAAACGTGGTTCACTACAGTGTAGTAATAAATGAAAACTTTCACTTGGACTATTAAAGAGTGGGCGGGCATATTACACAATAGTGTTTAAAGGTCCACATAGGGCATGATGGATTCTGGAGAGGATGTAGATGCACCCGTGCTTTTATTGCTCACACATGCATCAAGCATTTTGTTTTTCAATATCTACACAACAGCTGCTGTTGAACTTGAAATCCACCCAGCATTTCAGAGTCTGTCTGACACTGAGTCCCATCACGAAATCAATGGCCCAAATGGCTTAAAATGAATATCTTTTACCAACATTGTTTCAATATTCATTGACATTAACCTCAAGGCAGACAACTGCACTGCAAGTCGCTTGGATTCAAATCAAAAAGTCAACAATGCATCGAGCAGGTTCAGAGGATGTTTACTAGTACTGTTATATATTTAGAAGAGTTATCCAATACTTTTCAGTGCTTATTCTGACTTTGACTGATATTTTTAAGCTGTTTAAATTTGACAGATTTGCCTGATAGTAGATTTATTTTAGTGTCATTGGCTGTAATAGATTTCAGTGTGAGTAAAGCACATGAAATAAAAGTGCAGTAAGGACATGGGACATGTTGAGCTGGTGTCTCCAGACAAGAAGGTCCCGGTGTGCCTCAGCTGTAATTAGCTTCAGCTTAATTAAGATCTATTTTTTAAAGAGAAGACTAAGAAATCCTAATTAATTTCAGTAAGTGGGCATACTTGATTACTCAGAAAGGTTTTGTCACAAGTCAGTTCAAATCATCGTTCTCACTCAGGTTTTAAATGGATTTTTCTAAATAATCATGAATTTTGCACAGCTCACTCCAGCAATGGCAGGTATAATTCACTTTTGAGGAACTTTTGTGGAAGAACATATTGATATCTGCTGCCTCTGATTTTACAGAGCAGTAGGTTTAAAAAAAAAACAAAAAAAAACTTTGAATTTTCCCCTCTGTTCACTTACTGACAGATATTTGATCTAAGATCATGTGAAGTCATTATGCTGTTTCAGGTCTTGGTACTTTACATGCTAGATAACTGGAATACACATACTTTCTTTTGAAGTTAGATATTGTTTTAGTTTGTTATATTTACTCATTTTCTCTGATAATGTTCCTGTTTGAACCAACTACCAACATTCTAACCTCTGGGTTAAATTCATCATGAAAGCAGGAAAAGTTGCAGTTCACTGACTGACCACTAGGGGCTGGCTGCAAAAGCAAGTCAATATCCACTGACCTCCAATCCTGGGTCAAAAAATTATTTTGGCCTCCAAAGCTAGATTACATATCCATAATGACTACATGGGCGTTTTTTTGTTTGTTTTTTTTCTTCCCACATCAGATAAAGTTTTATAATGCAACAAATTTATAATTTAGAGTATGGTCTTTTGATTGGTGGCCTTTATAGCCAGTGCCTCTCTATCATCAATTTTGTTACTTACCATTTAGCACTGTATTAACCTCTGAGCTGTGAGTAAAGATCTAACAGAACATTTTCATTCATGATTTAAAGAAGATACAATATGTTGTGCTGTTATTGTACCAACAGACTGCTGTAACTGGCTGATGTTTGGCCTGGAAGGGTCCAAGGATGAAGCTTAGTCAAGCACTTGGTTAAACTTCTGATTTTGGCACCAAAACAACAACAAGCAATACTGATTGATACACAGCATTTAACTCAAACACACCCACTGGTAAAAACCAAATAGTGTGGTGTTTATGGCTGACTTACTTTGAATAAAATAAGACAGAACTGCTACAAACAGTGTTACGGACCTCCACACTGCTCACATAACATCAGAGGGAGGTTTTGAAGGAAGCCTCAGTCTATTGTCACTACTATGTACTGTTGATCAGCATCCCCGTTTTTTTAAGAAAACTGACAACGGCAAAAAATAACAACTAATAAATTAAAATAACCCAAGGTATTTTCTGGGAAGTATTGGCACATGATGGGTGATATCTGATATGAATGATTGGATAACCTCATGTATTTATGTTATATAGGGGAGCTGCAGAAAAAAAAAAAAAAAAACAGACCTAAAACTTTTACAAAAAATTATCAAGGTATCACAATTCATGACTGGTTAACCGTGGAAAAATATCTATTCCAATCACTAATATACGCTCCAGACACGGAAAGCAACGTCATCATTCAGACATCTCCAAAATACAGTATGACTGATTGTCTGACGAAACTGAAACCATTTCAGCTTCATAAAAGGAGAGACGACAGAAAGGAACTAAAACCTGCTCTCAATCACTGAGTCAGTTACCATGGTAACAGTCTCCAGGTATGAGTTACTTCAGTTTCAGAAATGGGCTTAACTGAACCCTCTTGCTTTGGATTAAGTTACCTCACTTCATGAAATCCAAAAGCCAGCGTTTCCCTGAGTTCAGGTTCAGCATACTCAGAGATCTGAAACAGACGGTTGGACACAAAACAACCACGAAGATTTGTCAGAAGATAAAGCAAATGACACAAAGCCCATTTCAAATTTTGACCAAATATATAACTATGTACTGTACTTTGTCATTTTACAACAATATAGCCTGCCTGTGGCTTAAAATACAGAATTCCCTTCATGGACATTAAACTAAAACAAACATCCATGTCAGAAAGCAAAAAAAAAAAAAAAAAAAAAAATCATAAAACTTACCACTTGTGACAACAAGAAATGTTTGTGAAGTTCTTCTGTCTGATGATGTACTATGAAGTCTCTAAGTGACAACTTGATCAAAAGAGGGGTGAATGGTTAATTTGGAGGATGCCAAGTGACGCCAAGCACCACCAGAGAGTGGGTTTTCATATTTATGACCAGGACATGAACCCTCCACAAACAAATATGAAACTACGGTTTTAGAGTTGAATATCAATCAACACTTTGTCAAAAGTACTTCTCACGGAATGAGAAAAAAATTATTTGCATGACTCTCGCACTGATTGCGTGAGGGTTGACAACTTTGGTCATTTTTCAGCACACCAAACACACCATCAACACACCTGATTCTCATTAATGGTCATTAACAGGTTATCATCAAGGTCTGCACAAGTCATGTGTCATGGTATGAAGAAGCAGGGAAACATCTAAAACCTGCAGGACTCCGGCCCTCGAGGACCGACTTTGGACACCCCTGTTTTACATACAGCACTATCTAAACCCGCCTGCATCATCCAGCAGGTGGAGTCCTAAACCTGCAGCCGCAGCTCATCAGTCCAAATCCATTCGTTTGATAGTTCAAATCAACAGAGATCAGTCATTTATACACTTATACGAGAAAAAAACTGGGTTAAAAAAGAAGAAAAAGAAAGCTTAATGCTAACTGATAGGAACTGGAGCATATTTTCATTAGTACCTCAAAAATGTGCAAATAAATTCCTGTTTTTATTTTCTTTTTATAACAGTTTTAAATTCCAAGCTAATTAAACAACAGCACAAACAAGAGAGCCACACACATAACGTTACAGTTTGACGAGACTATGTTTGTAGTTTTTTAGTGGATTTGAACGTTTTCTTTTACTATGTTATACGTCATCACACACTGATTGTTATTAACTACCCTGATTGTCCCCGTGAGGAAATGTACGGCAATCACGACGGACAAACAGCATGACACGCGAAACTTCCCTTTTTACCAGAGACAATATAACTAGGAAGTTGTACCCTCACCGAAAAACTGAAGTACGTGAACGCAGCACAGCGCCATTAAAGCCTCGAAAACAGTAGCGCTTAGCAAAGATGGCGTCGCGCTCTTTTAGAGTCATTGTTAGTTGTGTTCGCGCTCGCAGTGCTTTCCACTCAAGTTTACAATTATGCATTTTATTTTATATTATTATGCTTTGTGAATTGGTCTTAATTAAACAGTCGAATACTTATGATATGTAGCCAGCCTTTCAAACGGCCACACAAGTCAGATGTGGCTGAAGTGGGTGACAGCTCTTTCCTTCAGAGGGTGTTTGGTTTAAGAGCGTCATGAAAGCCGGACTACTGACAAAATGTATCCATGATGCTTTTTTTTTCTTTTAACACCATAATATAAATAAAAGCACACGTTTCTCTCATATGTAGCACGCTTTTATTTAATAACCAGGCCAAATTTACAAATTTTCGATGTGATGTAAACCATTAAACCAGACCCAGCAGTCCCCATAGCAACAGAGGAGAGGGTGAGCATCCCTAAAGACACAGAGACACACCATGATCCAGTACCATGGAGTTTATCTCTAGGGATATACATGATCATTTAGCACTGAAAATCAAAACCACACGCCAAGATTAACCATCCTGGTTCATCTCAGACTGAAACCTGAGATGTCTCAGTTGGCCCCAATTTCCTGAGCACAGACATGGTACAATCCACCCACATTAGAAAACCTTCACTAATGGCGCCCCCTCCTTAGTCCATCTGGCAGGTACCACTCACTGCCGAAGGGGTGATCACATCCATCCACCACAAATCTAGTGCTCATTGTGGCAGAATTGCAGTGCACTGGACTGTACAGAACAGGGTACCATCCAGGCTGTTGTCTGTGAGGGGTGGGGTCCGGCTACACTGATACCATCAAACATACGCTCACAGAGGGACACAGAGGCGGAAAAAGACGGGGAAGAAAAAGAGACAGAAGAGGGGGGAAGATTGCACCTGAAGAGGAATATAATACGGGTAAGGAGAAAAGTGGGTGGATGGAGGGAGAGGGAAAAAGACAATGGGGAAAGGTCCAGAATTTTTTTCTTCTCTAATGGTAATCTGACTTGATTTCTTTTAAATCTACAGTTGATTTTTTTTTAAAATTTTATTCAGTCCTGTGAACATCAAGTCATCATTTCATTAATGTCTGAAGAGCTGCAGTGGTTATTTCCCTCTAAATGTGATATTTCTGTGGCTCTTACAGCTTATAGTAGGAGAAAATCAGAGGGCCCCGACGAATAGATCAGCCCATTTGGCCCACTTTATGTGCTTCTTTTGCTTTTTCCAAAACATACAGCATTTTCTCCTCTTACAATATGACATAATATAGCAGCTGTGGTGAGTCTGTGATACAATGTGACAGATATTCATGCTTTGTAGCGAGAGACTTGATCCAGCCTTGCTTTGTAACCTAAACTGCCAAAATTTATGAAACCAGTTTAAGATCAGCTCTTATCATATATTACATAATAGTTAAATACAAATGTGTTTCTCTCAAGAGTTGCAGTTCTCATCTAAAACCTGTTTGATTAGCCAGCTGAAAGAAGTGATTTGCTGATCTCAAATCAAAGACTACTGGATGGATCCTTTTAACAGGGCGATGGACAAAAAAACAATACAATAGAGGATGAATTTGTTTTCAAGTTATAAATATTTCTGTCCTTGTGGCTACAGGATGAAAGGAGACACCCCAGTAAACAGCACCATGAGTGTCGGCCAAGCCAGGAAGCTGGTGGAGCAACTGAAGATCGAGGCCAGTTTCTGCAGGATAAAGGTAAGACGAACTGAACATCTCAGACGCCAGAAATGAATCTGTGAAACTCGAAAAAAAAAAAAAAAAAAACTAATTTGGGCCATTGTGACTTTCTTAAATGTACCTAAAGTCATTGCTTCTTCATTGGAGGGCTTCCAAATGTTGGTAGCTCCTCTGATGCACCTAAAGGCAACAAAAAAGCCTTGTACAGACACCTTGTCTCTTTTTAGAGGGACAACCCATGAGTGTGGAAATTTAAAAAAGGGACAAACTTAAATATCATGCTAATGGTGCCATGTTATAAGGATAATTTCACCTCCTGATTATTTTTGAAGAACTGTAGTTTGTTCTTCTTCAGAGATTCAGTGCAAAAAAAGTCAAATTGTCATTGAAAAAAAAGTCTTGTTCATCCCCAGATATCAATTTTACATGAAGATTTGACTTATTTTAAACAGAAATCCATGAAGGTTATATTTTTAGACATTGAAGAACCAAATCCAGATTTAATTCAGATACTTTCCTCTCTCGTGTTACATCAGATTCTTGTCTGATTGCGGTGGTGTTCATTGCTGTTTTTTGATGCATTTCTACCTGTAGACACCTGGTTTTAGATTTCAGACTAAACATTTAAGTTTCACCTTCTCATCTTGTTCATATCATGCATAGATGTGGGCCAAATCAAGAAAAACTTCAAATCCTAAATTTTTATTGCAGCTTGACTTTAGTTTGTAACTTATGTTTAAGACAGTTTCTAATTTTTTAAAAAAAGCTATTTTATTCTCAAAACTGGAGCCACTCAAGTGAAATACTCAGGATTTAAACTTAAAGAAGGGCGTAGAATGACCTAGTGTGAGCTCTGTCATGAAATACTAGGATGACAGATGCAACGGTGAATGAAATTAAGACATTTTTTCAAATAACTTGTCGCTAAACAATGCAGGGGAGAAAAGGTACAGAACAGAGGTCAGAGAGCAAACCAAGCTGATGAGCCTGGGAGACAAGAGAGGAGTCACGCAGAGTTGATATGACCCTCAACGTGGCTCTTGTTGTGTGCACTTAAGCACCATCACCTACAGGGCATCCCACATCAGAGCGTACGGAGAGGAAAAGGCCGATGAAAAACGTGCTTGCACCGTGTTTAAAAATAGGATACCACCTTTAAGAGGTTCTTCTAATGCTTTCTTCAGTTGGTAGGCAGATAAATGTTAAAAATGTTGAAAGGAATGACACAGATGAACTGCTCTAAACCAGATCGTCTTCACCTCCAGGTATCAAAGGCAGCGGCCGACCTGATGGCCTACTGCAACGCACACGCCTGCGATGACCCCCTCATCACCCCCGTGCCCACCTCAGAGAACCCTTTCAGGGAGAAGAAATTCTTCTGCGCTCTGCTTTGAGACAAATCAGGGATTGGTGTGATCAAAAGTACATCTGTACAGTATGTACATGTATGTACAGTGTGTACATGTACTTCCAATCTAAATAAGACATTAATGTACTATAGTAACCTTGCATAAAAGCTGCCGATGTACAGTACAGAACCAACTACGAGAAATGTCTTGAGCTAAATTCCTAAATATTGTGTAAGTGTGAAAAGGCGAAGAACGAGGGGAACAATTTGAGAGAAAATTCAACAGATTTCATCAGTAACGAAATCGCGATCGAGCTCCGAAAAGAACGAGACCGAACGTCTTATGAATTCAATAAGAAAATCACAGTTGTCATTTGATTATAAACACATCCATCTCATGCTCCAAGATACTACATGTAACTGCCAAAAAAGACAAAAACGCTGATCATCCAGTGTCTTAGTGCGTCATTATTCCACTAGTTGGGAACATCTTCATGTGGATACTACGGCATTTTTGAGGTTTTTAACAGGGACGTTTCATCCCCTCAGTAGGTCTAAGGATTACTGTGGTGCTACATGTCTCAGATGCTGATAGGTCAGGGAACACAGTTCTCACAGAAACTGTCCACATAACTCAGATCTGCCAAATGAGAGGCAGGAATTAGGTAATAAAGCATGACAATTCCCATAAGTACCACTGTTTTCATATGGCGACTCGTTGTAGGTTGGAATAATGATTTGCTTCTTGCATCAGGATAAAAGTGCAGGTAGTGGGCTTTAGGCCGAATGTTTTATCTGTTAACTTTTACAGCAGCATCCCATCTGTTGTCTCTATATTTTGTATTCTTCATTCTCTGGTGTTTTGGCAGTTACCTGTATCAACAAAGGCTGTTTATGAATGCATTTTGACATGTGACTGATTTCTTCCTAGGCTTGAGATTTTAGCATTTTGCTCATTTCTATACTGTTGCTGTAGTGTGGATGTGGATGTGGAAGTGTGTGTGTGCGTGTGTGTGTGTAGACGCTTAGGTGCTACTGTGAAACTTAAGCAACAATTCTGAGCATCTGATCACTGTACAATCGAGTTTATAGTTCAATAGCACACAGACACACCCCCCAATAAAAAAACAACACATTCCAGGGATTGAGGACATTCAGTATATAACCTAAGCCATCGCAGTGAAATTAAATATTTGGTTTTTATGAGTCTGTCGTGTGAATAATTTTCTATTTCTGTCAAGTGAAGGAGAAAAAAAAACGAGAGTAGCTCTGCTTTACTTTTAGACAGGTGTATTTCACCATTTTAAGTGTCAGATCTGCGTTTCTCCAGAGCAGAGGTCCCCCTGTGGTTTCCAGCCGATGACTTTGCTTCGTCAGGTCATCCGTCCTCACAGATTAAGCCGGTTTTGTTCTAAATCACATCCAAAGAAGTAAACAGCTGTGTGGCATCTTTGAACGTGACAACCTTTTGTGAACCTCTGCTCTGGACACAGCTAAAATGGAGACATCTTCAGTACCTTGCAAGTACCCGATTTGGAGCTTTGGCAGAAAACGTAACCATGGAATACGAAACACTGAAATAAAACCTCCTGTTATCATAGTTTGTCTGTTTTTTGTGAATCAAGCCGATTAAAGGAAAATTTAAAAAGCAACCATAGCACCATAGGTGTGTTATTAGATGGTAAGGGGTATAAACTTTCATTGGGGGCCAAAACAACATGAATCGAAAGCAGTTTGGAGTTAGAACGGTATGTGTTTACCGTAAAATGAGTAAAATGTTAGCTCTTGGGACAATTAATCTACATTGAAATAAGTTTCTACTTTAAGCCTCTAAAAAGACTGGAAAATGTCATCCCAGTTAAGTGATAGTGTGGATATGGTCAACACAGGAGGGAATTTTAACATTTTATGTGTCCAGAAACTGTATAATAATGAACATGTACAGGCATCATTCAACAGAATCACTACTTAGGTTTAGGGAATAGTCGCGTTAGAAACAGAGAACATGAAATCTCCTTTTGCATCTACTGATAGTTTGCATAACATCAGCAGTAGACTTCAATGGACTTTAGCGTCCTTACGAGATCCTTTTTGTTTGCACTTGTAAAGTTCAATTACCTCAGTCCATCTATCCACACTAAATCACTTAACTGGTATTTGTAAGCCACTTCAACAGCTATTTATTTTGACAGAGCTCAATTGCCGTTTACCTTTAAACACATATTGTGTTATAAACCAAAACTACTTCTCTTTAAACTTTTTACAATAACTGAAAAAGGGTTGCTCTGACTCCAAAATATTCCTTTAACATTCAAATATATATTTAAAAAAAGAAACATACATGTATATTGAAATTAGTCACATGCTCTTTATTTGTTTATAATAAAATATAAAAGCTGAACCTTCTTCACAGTGAAATGAATACACAGTGGCCAGTGTTTTAACAAAGAGGAACAAGATGAATACATCTTCATACAGCTGGGGAATCGATGCCAGTGGAACATTATGTGATACAGCCTGCACATGCACTACTGTGACTTTTATAGTTCATTAGATTTGATTAAATGTTTGACTAGCATGCATTAAGGCATCTCATGTTTCAAAATCCAGCTAAAGACAACAGCAAGCTAAGAAGCTATGAAGACATAAAAGAGGTGGAAGTGTTTCTTTTTGATTTTCCACTTAATGCCACTGCATTTTTGCAGATTTGAATTGTAAGTTGGGTGATAAAGTTCTCTAACAATGTTTGAGTTCAGTGCATGAGCATCTTTAAATACATCTCCATCTTCAGGTCCAAACAAACTCAGAGGAGACCAAATATGAGCATTCATGTTATGTCCTCCTCAGTAGGATGCAAAGTTAAAAAACAATAATGTGGATACAAATATATTTTTAAAACATGTATATTTCTGCAAAGATCAGTGGCAGATCAGTTGAGTTTTAGCATTCAGGTTTCATAACAATGTGCTACATCTTCTGCAAGACACTTCAGATGGTCTGCACCCACAAAAAAAAAAAAAAAAAAAGTTCAAAAACTTTTAGTAAACTCATTGAACATTGTACTAAACTGTGATGTAGTTGCTTATTAAATAAACTTAATGGTTGTGATAAGAAAATGGGCTAAGTAAACCAAGTTAAAAAAGTGAGTACAAGTCCTGGTCTGACATATTCTGGTAATGATATCACAAAGAAATAAATGAGTACTGAACTAACAGATGAAGAAAAGCTTCTGAAGGTTTGTAGGCAGAACTAGCATTACTAGTAAAGATTTCAGAGCACTACTAGCACTGAATAAAAAGCAAATTTAAATGAATCACAAATTTCAACCTCAGACAGAAAAGTATTCAGATGGCAAATAATTTTACTCCAAAACTGGAAACAATTGAGACAACAACATACACAGGTTACGCGATATCTAAGTCCTAGCGCCACTGCCATGCTAACATTCATGCTCGTGACAGGACTTACTGGTAACCTTCCTGTAAATAAACATTGATTAGTTTTAGCTTATCCTTTAAAATGAGTTAAAATGTTTGATTAAAAAGGGACTGGAAATAGTGAATATACATTGCAAACAGCTAAAACTATCACATTTCACCATTATCTCCCATAGAATTTGCTAAATTTAACAACTTTGCTCACTGTCTGGAGAAAGAGAATTCCTAACTATTGGTTTAAAACTACATATCAAAGAGTCTGTTTATACAGTGCCAGATCAAACAAATATTGGAGCTGAATTGAATAAAGATCACTGAAGAGGTAATGTACATTTCAAACTTCAAACATCGAAAACGGTGGCTGGGTGTTTATAGGAAGGCGTCACACCACTCTTTAAGGCAGTTGTAGCAGTCACCTTGCTGTTTAGCGTTTGCGCTGCATGTGTCTTTCAGCCAGTCTCGGAAAAGCTCCTCGTCTTTCTTTAGAACTAGAAACTGTCCCAGGACAACGTACGCCTGTGGAGGCAGAGATGAGCACAGGGCAGAAAGATAAAAGTAAGACTAGGCTGCTAGAGTTACACAGGGACAGAAAAAGTACCAGTAAATTTCCAGAAGGTTTCCATGAGAAGTTAAACTAAGGCATTTTGGAAATTTGGGGAATTTTGATATACAAATTTCTAGGACTTCTGAACTAATCCCATTTAAAAAAATAAATAAATAAAATTATAATAATACATACAAACAGTACTATTTAGAAACTGTTGGACAAAGTTTGGGGATTTTTTTTTTTTTTTAACTTCAGTATATAAAAAAACACTTTAAAAAAAAAAAAAAGAATTTTCTGTGTACCATTTCATATGTGAGGCAGTAAAGGGTTAATTCACATCCAAGGATTCAAAAAAGAAAGTAATCTCTATCCGCCATGTTTTATATTTATTTGAAATCAAACATCCTTCATAGGAGTTTAATCGATCGGGTTAAGTTTGCTTTCAGATGAAAAAAAGTAAAAAAAGTTAAAAAAAAAATAAAAAATTTTTAAAAAATCCACAGAATTGGATCATAACTGTGTGGTATATATCAAAACTTTTAATCATTTTAATGGATGAATCAAAGTAAATTGTTTAATTCAAATGACTCTTTTTTTTTCAAATGTTCAAAACAAAGAAAATGTGAGGAAAGTTTATAGTAGGACTTCTTAACAAGCATGAAATAAAATGATCATTTGTAGTCACCTTATCGAAGCCCTTCTCCTCCAGTCTTTTGCCAAGGACCTCCCCAATGCCTGCAAGAGCCATCACGGGTTTCTCCCCCATGGGCTCAGCCACAAACTCTTTATGCTTTTGGGTCGTTGACGACATGGTTGTGATAAAAAACCAAGAGCTGAACTGGAAAAAAAAAAAAAAAAAAAAAAAGATCATTATGCAAATTACAAGCCAGTAGACTCCGTTTTTGATCGTTTAATTAAATTGGGCTTAAATTTGATTGGACAAAACGTTTATATTTTTTAAAAATGTTTTACATAAATTGTAGCCAGTTCATTTATTCAAAGATACCAGCTTCTTCACAGTCGTGATTATGCTGAAGAGGTCAAAACATCAACAGAGATGCTCGGAACCCCAATAAACATAAATGAGCCGCAGCTAAATAACCTAACTAAATCTCCGGAGCGGACCGGACTGGACGGGGTCAATAACCCATCCAACCAGATAATCTCTCTTTAATGAACAAATTGAAAACAATAAACTTTAAGTCACCGCCGCGCGCTCCCCGTGCTGAATTGCGCGCGCAACACAATTGAGCGCTAATAGTTTTAGCACAGCCAGCGTTCAAGAGCTACAAATTACGCTTTTAGGTATTTTCTTCTAAGTCGCTATCGACCCTCATCTGATAAAGCTTTTTCTTTTCTAACACCGTGTGATTTCGAACAATTCAATTTTAGTTTCACTTTCTCTTAAATTAGCGCTTTAAACACCTGTAGCCCCCAGGCTAATGTAGCTGGACAGTGATACACATTACTTTTAAAATTGCCGCTTTGTGATATTTAATGGCCTCCTTTCCCTATGAGAAAGCATATGTTACAACAACCACACGACAAAGAAATATGCTTAGCTTACCTGTTAATGTCCCGTCCAGGTTAAATGACAACTTAGCTGAGGAGATCAGAGTCCAGTGACTAGCGGAGCACCGGTGACCACAATGCAATGCGTTGCCGTCATGAAGTCACGTGGGACGTACGTAAAACCTCTTAAGAAGCCCTTCATTTACTTTAGTAATAATACAGACTGCTGTTGATTTAAATGTATGATACGAGCTTGTTAATAAGCAGAAACTGAGTTATTAAACTAGTTTTAACATCTTCGAGGCCAAATGTTTCCATTTTTGGAAAGCTCAGTTTTCATGGTGGATCTGAAACGCACTCGGTTCAAAATAGATTTGGATAATGGGATTTGCTTGTGCAGTACCAAATTATAAAGGCTACTGGTGATAAAGGGTATATATTGTTTGCCATGTAAAAAAAAAATATTAATACATACTTTCTTGTAATTATAACTGCAGAATAATACACAAAGGCACAATGAACACAGAAAGAGGGTAAATGGCATTTATTGCTTTCAGAGTAAATTTATTAAGTCATGAGTAATAGCATAAACAAACTAATTGATTGTACTTGGGATAGCATTTCATGTCATAATTGTGCGCATTGATTAACTTCCAGCTCTCTTTTTGACACAAACATCCACAAGTCAGTTGGATCTGTCTTTGGGAAAAAGAGAAAGATTAAACAGTCTGCTGGCAGGTTGTATTATTACAACTTTCACAGTAACTCAGAGGGAGTAAGTTGATTTAATAAACTCAGCATAAGCCTACAAGGAAGACAGAATGTTGGGAGCCAGACTGCAGGTCAGTCCGGTGCCATCGGGCTCTACATTGATCTTCTTCACAACTCCATCCTCCACCAACATTGCATATCTGAAACACAATTTGGAACCTCATTTAGTTTATAAAAGAAGGCAAGTGGAATAATTTAAAAAAAAATGCACACTTGCTGTCTCTATGACACTTCTACAAATACTGATATTATTCATTGACCTTTTCACCATAAATTTAAAAAAAAAAAAAAAAAAAAGGTTACCTCTTGGATCGCTTGTTCCCCAGAACCTGCACAATCTGATCACTGTCAAGTAACAGGTCAACAGCCTAAAAAACAGAAAGAAAAAGGTTAATGAGTTCACAGTCATGATATTTTACATTGACATAAAGCTAACATTTATTTTTACCTTAGTAAATGCTCCAGTTGGATCAGCCAGCATTCGAACCTGCATGGGGCAGTAGGAGAAAGCTCATAAACAGGTTTCTATAAATGTGGAATATCATTGTGCATTTTACACAATATAGTCCATACTTTTCCCTCTGCTCCATGCTCTTTTCCCCATGCAGCCATGACGAAAGCATCATTGACAGAGATGCATGCGACCTCATCTATACCTTTGCCTCTCAAGTCACCAGCCTGCTGCACGAAACCTGGGAGGTGAGTCTGGAAGAAACAGATGAAGTATGAGGTCAGCAGATGCAAAAAGCACTCTGTGTAGTCCATGGCAGGCACAGTTTGGAGTGTGGTATCACCTTGGAGCAGCCAGGTGTAAAAGCTCCAGGTACAGCAAAGAGAACCCCCTTTTTCCCCTTGAAGAGTTGATCCATCGCCACCTTATTTCCTGGCTCTCCCTCATGCACTTCGACAGCTGGAAGTTGTTCACCAACCTGACAGAGATTGAGATTACAATGTTAAGTCAAATTACACTAGGTTGTGGGATAGTTTTGAAAATACAAATGTTTGAGTGTTACGATGGAGTGAAATCTGTTAATTATGCGCTATTTTCAAGCCATGTCTATTATTTGTACAGTATCAGACAGAAAAGCAAACGTCTGAAGACAATTTGATTTACTATCAGCCTTTTTCAAAATAGTATTTAAATAGCAATACTCTTATTGTTAAATATTAGAAACATTTACAGATTGATACAGTTTTATATTCTCTTTATAGCAGTTTTAGTGAGCTAAGCTTTACTTTAAAATATATATTTTCACCTGATCCAGGTTGTAATATTACACAGATGTAAATGCAAAGAAACGGCTAAATTTATCTTTGGAAACCTTTTGCATTTGTAGAGGTAAACATTTGTTAACTTTCATCGCTATATAAGAAATAATACAATGTTCTGTTATGAATGAATATTTAGCGACAAATTTCCAAATTGCGTTGGATGCACAGTTCTGCTAATGGCCACTAGAGGCAGACAAACCATCACATAAAGATTAGATTACAATAGCGTTTCTAATTTTCCCTGACATCGATAGTATGATTCATGTGCAACCTTTTATTTTTTTTTCATCACATTAAAAAAAAAAAAAGCTTGACAAGCTCAAATAAATATCCATTATATCATTAAAGATAATGGTCTTTTTGATCGTTCTGATAAACTTGGTCCTCTGACGTCACGCAAGGCAATAAAAAAAATGACACAAGAACATTTTCATTAGCCTTTCCAAGTAAATTCATGCTACGATGAATAAAAAGAGACATGTAAGAGTTAATGCATAAATTAAAACAAAGTAAAAACTGAGACACCTTAACGATAAAAGGCTTCAGAAGCATAATCAGTGTTTGTATGTAAACAAACAGTGTGAGAACATTTCTATATACACTATTCTCAAAGCACGTTGACGAGGCATTGCTACTAAAGCATCCTAAATCACAGAGAGGGGCATAAACAAATTATACAGTTGTTGCAGATCGGCTGTCATGGCGACAGACTCCTGAGGGATGGTAGCACTGTGAGCTACGTTGGTTACGGCCAAAAACACAACACAACGAAAATGATTTAACGTTATAATTCAGATGATTTCAAGCCACCCACGCACGCATTACGAACAACAAACCTCGATTTGGCTGGTTAGTATAACTTCTGTTACCTGAATAGGCATTTTGGAGGTCGGAGACGCGTGTACTAGCCTGACGGACCGGAGGACGAGTCTGCTGTTTTTGAAGACGGTTGCTCTTATGGAGATCATCGTATCTCGCTGTGAAGCTGCCCTGCTAACGCAAAGTAATGTGTGAAGATGAGGGCGTTATACGTTTTTGTTTAAACACGTCTCAAACTGATATAACGATCCCGTCACTCCAGCTTAACAACATTTACCGCAGCTCTATCACATTGTAGGGTCTTTAAATAGCGTCCTGACTCTGCTAAGTCTTCATTTACTGCGCCATCTGTTAAATCTCTGAATGCTTTGGACAGAGCTAAACCTGCTTTGAGCATAGCAGCTGGGTATATGGAAGAAAATTAACTTAACCGGGTTTATATTTGTTTATAGTCAGCATAGTAGAGAAAACCATGACTGAGATTGTGTAACGTCTCGAAATATATCAGTGTTATCTACTGCAAGCTAAAAGCATGATTGCACTTTGATTTGCTGAACTTTAACGCACTGGAATTGACGGTCTTAATATTTTTAACTAAGATATACAGGCCCTGAACGTAGCCACTACTTCAACGTTTCTGTGCTTGAGCGGAAATGACGTATTCACACGCTTTCGTTAATTAATCTGGATTAAATCTTCTTTGTTTTTTCTAACCCACAAAATGTCCAAGCAAATCATTTTACTTTTGCCTCTGCTAAATATATTTCCTAGCTTTGTCTTGTGTGTATATTAAAAATAACATTTATACAATACATAACATCTATTTCCGGTCTTTTGGCATCTTACGTCATACAAACGATTTAATTGATTAATTTTTTAAAAATTCTTTTAATCGAGTGGCGAATGAGTCAACTTGAAAGTTGTTCGCACTGCTGGAAAAATGTTTTATCTATGTCCCTTATTTATACTAGGGTATTTATTTGTAAATTTTATTTTTATGGCTGTTTAAGATAAACATAAAAGCTGTTAGGCTGCTACAAGTCAAAATAATTTTTATATTAATTATCCGTGTGTTTTGGCTTCAACATGGTTTTGTAAAGACTTTATGCCTTTGTTTTGGTACATTTCTTGAAGTTCAGAGGGGGCGGGGGATAATTTAAAAAACAGGGCACTTTTGATTCTGTTTCAGATTTCTATGTGGTAACAGATCCACAAAATTATAATTCATCATATTGAAGCCTAGGCATAAAGAGTAAAAAGTGGTTCATGCAAAGAAATGTTTTTAATTTTGCTTTACTGATTTAACAAATGATCTAAATTCTTTACTTGTAAGAAGTCTGTCTACAGCTACAATAAATGATTCATTTCTGCTCAATATCGGCATGTGAAGAATCAAGTTTATACGATGACAAACAGGATAAAAAGTCCTATTGAGGCATTCTTGATAGCTTGCTTAGATATTCCCAAAACATAACACAAGGGCATATGTAAACATCTCCAGTGAGAGATGAGACCAATGATATGCAGTGGTGGTGCGTCATTTATTACACAACACAAAGCACCTACAATAATCCACTCCTTGTCGCATCAGACAGTGGAAGATCTCACTTTTTTCACAGTGAATTTTAATGAGGACATGTTTAGACAAGGACATCAAACTGTTTCATCTAAATGAAAAAAAAAAAAAAACAGCCTACACACAGAAATTCACAGCCATTATCACACACAAAAATAAAGCAGTGTCAACAAACAACAGTAAATTGAGTAAAAAATAGAATTTAATCATTTAAATAGTCTTTCAAAATACAAACATTGATTTGAACTCCTAAATAAGATAACATTTAGTAGCTATTCGTAATTATAACTGGCAATGTTAAATGTACACTGTGGCTATACAAGGAAATGTGTGAGGTTTGGTAATTTATTGTATTGCTCATTTATATTAATGTGCACATTAGTAATAGGACCTACAAATGACTGTATAATTTGAAGTGATAATGCAAGTGACCAACCCTCCACCCACCCATCGTACCAAAAACACCTTATGCTAAAGGAGAAACAAACAAACAAAACAAAAAAAAATCCACCTTTGCATATATGACCAAGTTAACACAAAGGAACTTAAGCAGCTCTAATTTGACCCTGGCATTTGTAGTTAGGTTTGCTTCCGAAATGTGTGCGGAAATTAATCAGAAAACAAATCACAGACCAATACTTTTTTTTTTTAAAGGGGACAACTGTAACTTAGGGAGAAAAAAAATCTGAGTTACATTCTGCCAGATATCTATTCCTGCTCCACAGCCAATTTTTTTTTTTTTTGCAAATGTAGCACTTACATATACCAGTTCAGAGTCTGAACATACCAACTGTATGAAACACCCATAAAAGCAGGATTACAGAGCTGTTTACATCTTAAATTTACACCAACAGAACTGGATGAACTCAAGTGTATGGGCAACTGCAAAGGTGTTCAGAATATCCAGATTTAAGATGACAAATTTACAGAGCTCAAGTTACATTTGCCTCCACAGTTATTTGGCCGTCTGGCTTTTGCTGCCTACTGAGGTAGCCTTTTGTAGCTTCACCATGCCACCGGATCTACAGAGCCATGCAAACTGATCTCTAAAATAACAGATCGGCCTCAAAAAGCACAGCACTGTTGAAAAGAAAAAAAAAAAAAAAAAAGGACAATAAAAGCAACTGAATGAAAAGCCCAATGTCAATACCAAACTCATAACAAATGTGTCACAATGTAAATAAAATACCCTTATATCCTAGAGAGGAAACTGTATGAAAAAGCAGGATTCAAGTCTTTACAAACATCAGCACACTGTAAGCTGCACAAATACCACTGTAATGGGAAACTGGTATCACTCTTGCTGGCTTTTTCAATTTCTGTCACACATTGCATGTTTATTTATATGGAACTGTACATGGCTAAAAGAGTTATGACCGTTTGGCCATTAAATATTTTCAGGGATCTGATGTTTCCATCACATACTTTAGTTTAGCGCTGCATGTGAAGCTTATCATAATGAGCTTTTCTACCATTAAGTACACAAACCTTCAGAATAAAGAGTAGGAGGTTCGGGATGCGATCAGACAAGGTTTCAACATCCTAGAGAAAGATGTTGCATAAGTTGCATTTCTTGTAGCCCTGAGCCCATTCCAGGACACTTGCAAGTTCAAGTTCAGCTGATGTGCATCCACATGAGGAGGAAAAGGAGGACAAAGGATCTCGAAGTAAAACATCCGAGATCTTTTATGCAACGTTCTTCACCACTGCAGAAAATGCAGCAAAAAATCTCACCACAGATACATATCAGTCATATAGGTTAGTGTTACACATTACAGACCACATATGAAACAAGACCCACCACATTCTGAACACAGTTAAAGGTCAAACTGTGGTTCCAGTGGAGGAGGGGAGTATTAAAAAAAAAAAAGAAAAAAAAAAAAAGACAGCTTTTAAATGATTCACTGAATCACTGCTGTTGCCACATTAGCTTTACAGTCAGAGTTGTGTTCTTTTCCTTTGCGTCACTTGTTTTGTTTGTACACAAATACAAACTCAATTGAAGCTGAATTTCTGGATGTCTTTTAGATTCACATATAACACGTCCATGTTGAGGATTTCATGGATGCACCATCTTCAAATGCACTTCTCATGGACTACAAATTCATTGCACAAGCTTTGATAAAGTATTCCGCACTCGACATTCGTGGCTCCCAACTTCCAAAGTGCTACTACTTTTTTTTTTCTTCCTTCTCTCCCCCCCACTCTTAAAATTCACACATCTGGTATCCCTCACAAACCCAGTTTCTAATAGAATCTTAATTGAAAAAAAAAAAAAAAAAAAAAACCTTCACACTTGGGGCCCAAAGAGCCACGAATACACACACATACTAATGGACGTCTCACCAGTTTATCCACATTTTGAATCCGACAGACATTAATCATTGTACATTATATTGCTTTCGACATATTGCAAGTAATTCCTATGGTTTTCCAATGGTGGCAAACTAAACTATAGTAAATACAAACAATTCATGTGTATTTCAACTTTACTGCATACTGGACCCTCAAGCCGTTCACCAGATGTGTTGTTATGGCTTTCATCAGCAGATGCTGTATTACCTTTAAAAAGTTCAACATGTACATGAATGCAGTCAGTTCTTGGGTACCTAAAAGTTGTTCTTCAGTGGTTAAATAACGTCAGACTGATGCTCTTATAAAGCATACCATCAAGTAAATAAATGCCAGAAGACTTCTTATCTCTATGTCGCACATGATCATTCTTGAATCTTGGAGCCTTTTACTGACGTTTGGCAGTTACATCTTACTGTTAATTAGATATTAGGTTTCCTCCTCTCACATTATTTTCTTTTTCCATTTTGCGCAGAAGCGGAAAAGCATAATTTCCTCGTTATTGATTCTCTAATAAAAGCTTTCCTTTTTTATAAACCACTCATCCACTCTTGAAGACTAGATATCTGTTGGGTCTTTCTCTGTATCCTCTTTATTTCTTCTTCTTCTTCTTTCTGCTCTAAGGAGAGTCCATCATGGCTTCCAGCATCTCCAGAAATAGTTTGTGCATGGGTACACCACCACGGGTCTTGATGCTGTAGAACGTGGTGAGAGCTCGGCCAGCAGTCTGTCGGAGGAGAGGCAATGTTAAAAGGAGACGTCCTGCCCGCTGGGGGTCATCTGGGCGCCGCTGACACTCCAGCTCCAGCAGGGCCTGGTGGAGGAGGTCCCGCAGCTTCTGCACAGCTTCCATGTCCTCGATGTAAACAGAGTCTGACACAACAGCAGGGAGCGTATGGTTAGGCAGGATGAAGGGTGATTAAATGATTTGTAAGCCAATGTAATGTTTTTTCCAATGGCACTGAACAGTTAAATGAGGGATAAGTCTGACTCACTACTGAAATGACTCAACACACTGACATCTGATTTTTACAAAACCTTCGAAATATAACATACCATTACATGACTAGGAACATACCACCAAGGCAAAATAAATAAGCTAATGAAGTAATAATAACAACAACAAAACAATCTGTGCATTCAAATTGAAAATTCCCACTTAATGAATGAATATGCTAATATTCTATACTCGATCTAGCCCTATACTAAACATCTTAATTTTACATTCATCTGTCCTAAGGTTATTGATTCAGAGGTCTTGCTCAGACACAGCTTTGCAAAGCTAAGGTACACCATCATGGCAGTCACATTTATTTTAGAGAGAAGATGCTTGTTCCTGACCATCTTCCCAAACAAACCACAAATTTAGACCTTTTTTAAACACTTATTAACAGTGTAGTTAACTGAGGCCTGTAGAGTCTCAGCTATTGATATAGAACTTTCTGGGACGTCCACTTCTGGAAAGATTGATAAGAACATTTTCATCTTGTGAATAATCTTTCTACTTGAAGAGTGAACGACTGGAAACAATAATATTTTAAGCTCACTGATGATGTCTCTCATCCTTGGCACTGCATTCACGCCTGAATACAAACTTTTGCTCACACTTGCTCATGATCGGTAATCAAACGTTTATAGCAACATGGGCTGTCTTTGCATTTTGTTTTAATTTTTTTAATAATTAATATTTAACAAGATGTGGCTCATCTGAGCCTGTATTTACTTAATCAGTCTCATGACCGTAAACCTGAATCGAAAAGCAGTTGTTCGATTTCAATTACTGACCTGACTTGTTTTCCAAAATTCTATCATTTATAGAGTATAACCTATGTGTCTTCAACACTTCTATTACAACTAAAATTTGAGTACCTGAATTTGTGAGTGCGATGGCTTTTAGCATGACAAATTCCTCCCGGTCCACGTTCAGTGCACGGAAACGGCGGGCGAGCTGGCTAATTGCTGCATTGAGCTCCGTCAGTCCAGCAACACGCGACATCTCCTCATCGAGGACAAAATCCTCAGCGAACACCACCTCGTCCTCGCAGCCGATGGAACGGTACGCTACACCCAGAACCAGGACCTCCAGCCACACTGACTGCAGCACTGACATCTGGTCTGCTAGAGAGAGTGACAGGAAGCCTGCAGAGATGAGACAGAGAAACAGGAATACAGCTTTTTAACATGAAGGGGATGTAACAAGTTCACATTTCACACAATTGATGAAATATCAGCAGAAGTTCATCTTGTTCATCATTTTGTCTCCTGACATTTTGGACACCATCACCACCTTGTTTCCATCTGTAACAATCTCAAAATACCTAAAACAAAAAAAAAGGAACCAAAGGAAAAGGTTTGTTTTTGTGAAGCCACTTAGTAGCACTGCCTTTAACGAATGGCTTAGTCTGTATATTTTAATTTTAATGTTTCTTTGTCCCCATCAGCTCTTGTTTGGGTAAATTTTCATCCATCCTCCAAACAAAAGTCATCTAGTGTTTAATGCTCTCTTGAGCTCCATCCTCAGATTTTCCATCACATGTAGGTCATGAGAGGGTCATGGCTTTGGGCAATCTTTACAATCAGATTCATGATGGCCATTCGTATTGATCAATATCCTGGTCACAGTCTGAGTGAAGTTAAAACACATCTGTTCCTATTCAGTCAGAGTGGACCGAGTCTGGTGCATCCATGCCATCACAGCGTCCCTTCTCCTCCTTTATTCCCCCCGCATCTCTTACCTGGAATGTGTTTGGCCCAGCCGATGATCACAACCAGCTCGCGGTCAGCAAGGTCACAGAGTGTGGTGAGCGTGCGCTGGGCCGTGTCAGGCTGCAGCGGGTCGGGCATGGCAAACAGCTTTTCGGGCTCTGCCACTAGAAGATGAGACACGATGATGTTGGAGGAACCTGCATCACAGAACACAAAACAAAGCATGAATAAAAAAGGCAAAGTGATTCACAAAACATCAACATCTTACCTAAACAAAATGTATTTATTTTTAGCTTCGAACAACATTCTCCTCTGCACTGCAGTTTATCTTGGTTACTACAATCATGCTATTAAAAAAAAAAAAAAAGATCCATTTCCTTTTCTGAAAAATGTTATATAAAATTATTTGATTGAAAATGCTGTAACCAGATGTATGAAACACATTTCAAAGTTCAGTTTAATTATTTGTAGAAATCAACACAAGAGTATGTATGGAACTTCTAATAAGAAATAGATAAATAAAAGCAGCATTCTGAGCATTTCTTAGCAACAGAGGGCATCATTTTCAACTGAAATTGATTTTGAGTGTCTACTTTGATTTTACACCCACATATTTAGTCTGCTTGCAAATCTTGCACTAAGAACATCAAATTTAAAACAACCACGATGTCTATTTCTGGACAGATGAATTCTTCATCTCCATTTCTCACAGCAACAAAAAGGAGGAAAATTTCCAAAAGAATAGTTGAAAAATCCTGAATATAGTAGACATGTCTTATTCCTCTTTTTAACATAAACTGGTTTGGTTTTAGTACCGGCTAACGGCAAAAAAGTATAACAAAAATAAACAAATGAGAGCTCAGGGATGACAAGATATCAGTTTACAGAGTTCCTACACTAATACAATGTAAACGTTTGAAAGTCGCATATAGTTGCAGCTGGATAAATAAACTAAAAACGAACCGACTAGATGTTTCCCAGTGGCTGCCTCAGCGCTGCCGTTTCTGAGGGACTTAAGCTTTTAACCGAGGACTTGATACAAATGTCACCTTTTTCGCTCTCCTTAGTCAGCGGTAGAGGGGCACTCTGGTATGTGGCGTTCTCCACTTCTGGGCGCCTTTTGTACTTCTGTCTTCCACCTCTGACCCTGTCAAGACGAACTCCTACACCGTAAAGGACAAAGAGTCACACCAGTAAATTAATACCCTATACATACAACCCCTGTTAAAATAGCAGAACAATGAACCTTAAGTTCCTGTGTCAAGGACTGGCTGCATCAGACACTCACCCTCTTTCAGCATGCCTACTTTTAGGCACTTGGTAAAGCGGCATGCTTGGCAAGCCTTTCTGCGCCGTTTGGTAATTTCACACTCGTTGGATGCTGGACAACTGTATTCAATGTTACCTTTATGGACGAACAGAACAGAGTTTACAGTGAATGAAACAAAGGAGCATCGTAAATATGAACAAACAATCGATATGAATGAAAACATTCCAGTTCAAATACATGTCTCGCTTTATAATGAAATCGGAAATTTATCATATGACTCAGCACTGTAGCATGATCGGGAATAGCAACATTAGCCACTGTTCTGGATCCTAAACTGCTCCTGGCCTCTGTAAATCTTTGACCACTCAATATTGCGACAGTGAAGGCTTTGTTAT